>VWZW01001524.1:415929-605523 GCA_013397115.1 Edolisoma coerulescens
CTGCGCCGCGCCGCTCTGCTCCCCCGCGCCGCTCCGCTCCGCTCCGCCACCAAACGGCGGCTGCGTCCGGCCGGGCGGCCCGGGCAGGAGTGAGCGCAGCGGGGTCGGATGGTTCCCCGGGGCGCAGCTGGGCTGAGCCGGCTCTGGTCTCCCCACCTGGCCCAGTCAGTGGGTTGCGGTGCTGGCAGGGGTGAGAGCCTCCTCGTCCCTCGTGATCCCCGTTGGGCAGTAGCTCAAGAGGCAGGTGGAGGCAGAGCCTGAGGAGAGTCGGGGATTTCCCTTGCTGGCAGGCAGCACGGTGGCCTCTCCCGGGCAAGGCGGCAGCTACCCCCGAGGACGGAAAGCAGTGCCAGTGAAGCGGGAGCTCCCATCTGGCTCCGGCCGCTCCGGTCAGCATCGTGCCGCCGCCTCCAGTAGTCCCCGCGGGTTTTGGGAAGAAGCAAGGGACAGGTCGCACCTATCTCTTCTCCATACCAGCTTCCAGTTTCAGATACAGTCTGTGTTGAGGAGCACCCTGCCACCCAAAACCAGGATGAGTTACTCTTCCCAACTCTTGGGTGCGAGCCCCACCCGTTTGCACAAACAGCACTCATGGCAAGGCAACATTTAGTCTAAAAACCTGCTCTTGACGGTGTGCGAAGGCAGTGGAAATGTGAACTGTAAATGTTTTAAACACCGTCGGAAAAACTCTTAAGCTAGGTATATGGGACACCTGTAGGGATGACTACTATATGTATGTTTGAAAATTCAGTAGTTGATCTGATTTACAACTTGTTTCATTGCAAATTGCTTTTTTTGACCGAAATTTGTATCTGCAGCGTTGTTTTATTTTGATCCTGTCTTAGTAGGATCCGTTTTACTGTTGTCAGCTGATTTCCAGCCTGGGAAGTACTGCAAGCTTCCCATGATCCCGTGGCCTAGCCAGCTTTTCTATACAGGAGTCAACGTAAACATACTAGAAGAAACATACTAGAGAAACATACTAGAAAATCCTGCTTAATTGTTGAATCTGAGGTTCAGAGTGGACCCTCTTACTTCCTAAACTCCTGATGAGAGTTTAGGCACGGCTAGTTCGAATCTTTGATTCGGACATGGTCAACGGCTCATATCTTAAAGGATATAAAAGAATACCTAAAGCACTCAACAGGAGGCTCTCCCTTACACTTCTGTGTCTTCATTGTAGCTCAATTCTAAATTGATTTTCCTTTTTATGTTTCATCCATATAGTAAGCAATAGAGTGAACCTTGCCATCAGACTTAAAGTTGTGCTTTTACAAATTCATATCAAACCTACTTTTGCTGATGCATTTGATGGCGATTCTTTAAGCAACCTGAACCACTCATTCATGACACAGCTCTTTTGCAATTCATCAGATAACCAGAGCAGAGGTAGTAGTAACAATATTGAGAATTACATGTCCTTGGTTTTCTCATGTATGTGAAATCAAGTGATAGAGCTCATATGACATGACTTACCTTCAGCTGCACATCCTCTGTACAGGCACAACTTTTTCTTCAAAAAGAAAGGATATAGTATTTTTTTAAAGCTGTAGTTTGCTGAGTTGTTTGTTAAGTGTGGCAGTTGTGTTGAATACACCTTTGTAATCAGAATCGCTGATTACAGCACACTGGCTGTGTCAGCCAGTCATATACAAATGCCATTTATAAAAGGATTCAGTGGAACCGCATGATGTGATCCTGAGTACAGCCTGGCCTCTTGTACTTACTGAAATGTCATCTCTTTCATGATCCTTCCAGATCAGGGAATTGTTGTGCTGATGCCAGGGAAAGGAAAAAATCATTCACAGCAGTATCTGACCTCATATGGTGTGCATGCCTGGTTGCTAATCTGTACATGCATGGGTAGAAAAACCACTGGAAGTTTAGGTTTCACGGCACCTGTACAGATCAATTTAGCAGTACATGAACTGCCACCTCGAACTTGCAGGGGGAAAAATGAGTTTGCTACGCACAGCTACACAGTTTATGCATCTGGCTATGTACAGGAAGAGGCCAGTCAGCAGAGGATGTCACTGTAACATCACATTATGAAGGCATCTCCAAGCTGCCCTCAAGGTACAGTTGCTGTAATGTTACTTCTAACTGCTCTACATTGCCAGACTATGAAGGGTGAATAGTGGTCTTTGTATGTTCTCATGCATTGTACAGTTGACCTTCCACTTCAGTGTGCTCCTGAACCTGTGATCTTCTGTTCTTACAGTTTTCTGCATTGTACAGGTGGAATTCTGTTCTATTCATCTGGAGTGAGTAACATCCCCTTCACAAAGTTTTTATTCCTTTCTGCTTTTCTCTATCTGTGATGTAATTGGTCCTTTTTTGAACAGACAGTTGTCCATTTATCTTTCATCTTTTCAACAGAAGCAATTTTATGGTACATATGTTTTAATTAAAAAACAAACAGACAGCCAGCAAAGACTAATGCAGAATATGCCTAAGCAATGGAGAATATTCTGTAAGTCAGTTTCTTTGACCTAGATGGTGGTAGTTTCTAGGTTAAAGTTGTTGACCTAAAATTTAGTTCCTGTATGTTTACAAAGAAAGTAGAACACAGGTGATTACAGTGAGATATTTACTACTGGTTTTGTGAGACAGATAGTGGAATATCACATCTCATTCTGTGATCACTATTTTGAAAAATAGGTTGCTTGGCAATATGCTTAATAGTATAGTGTATCTTGGCAAGGAGAAAATAATAGAAGAAAAGCAAATAAAGAGTAAGAAGTAGTAGTCGCTGGAAACTAGATAGAAAGCAAGACTGAAAATAAAGTTCAAATTTTAACTGTGAAAACAAGTAGTCATTAGAATGAATAAGCCATGAAAGTGACAGGTAACCTTTTCTGATGTTTTCAAGTTTAGAGTGAGTGTTTACTCGCAAGCTTTTTGGGTTCAGTACTGTGGTAGCTTCTTTGGTTTCCCAAGGTAAGAGTGGAAGATATCTGCCTTTAGCTGTTTGTTGTGTTCCTAATGAGATCCAGAAAAGACAGACCACATGAATTCAAAGATGTAAAGACAGTAATTTTTCTTTCTCCCTTGTAAGTAATGTATCTTTTCTCAGAAGGAAAGCATCATCTGTCTAGGAAGAAAGTGATTTGGCATAAATCCTTTGTGTCTTAGGTCACTTTCACATGTGCACTTCTGCTGGACTCCATAAGCAGTTCAACACAGAGCAGAAGCCTTTGGAAGTGTTTATTTTCCAAGCCACTGCTGAAGATAATGATTTTTAATCCGTGAAAATTTATCTCTTCAATGTGCAACAGATCAAATGTTGAAGTAGGCAAAGACACTTTGTTGCTGAATCAGGCCAATACCCCTTTTTGCATTCTAACACTAAAATTTTTCAGTTTCTTTCATCTTACACATTCCCAATCTACTCACACGCCTCTATGCTAGAGCAGAAACCTCAAATTTTACAAGGAGTAGCTCTCATGTCTAGAGGTGGTTTACATATTCTTTATATAGACTTAGGTTTTAGCATTGAACATTCAGCCAAATCTGTTTATGTCAAGAATAAGTGAACATATCCTGTGTCTACAGTTGAATACAGACTGTGTTATTTACATTCTTACTAAGCAGCAAATGTGCTTTATTAAAGACAGGTCTACAAAAGTGAAAACCTTTTTTCTTTCTTCTGCTTTTAGATGCTGAAATGATGTTTAAAGTAGACTGCATGCTCCTGTAATTTCTCTCCTGAAACAAAAGCAAAGCATTGAAAACTAATTAACCAAGGAAAAAAGAGTAAAACTGACTGGTAAATACAATGGAATAAAATCTGGGGAGAAATGTGTAGACTGTGATGGAAAGTTAAAGGATACTAGACTTGGAAATGCAAATGTCACTGAATCTGGGATTGGTATTATGTTAGGGCTGAACTGGTAAGTAAAATGGAGCTGATATCTGAAATACTGATGACATACTTTCACAGATAAGCTCCTGGGTATTTATTTGGAGAGAAGAAGCAGATGTTAGCTGTACAACTGCTTAGGGATTTCCCGATAAGCTACTTATGTCCGTGAGAAAATGATAACATTTCAAGATGTAAATGGTTGTGGATACTGTCAGTTAATCTCTCAAATTTTTTGTTTGTTGTTTTGGTTTTGTTGCTTTTTTTAAAAGAATGTTTCCAATTGTTGAAAATGCTTCATCATTTCTAAAAGGAAAGGAGTATTATCTTCCGTGACTTTCTACTTAATATAGATAATTAGGACAAAACATTTAAAAACAGTAAGCTTAATAATTTAAAATTCAAGTTTAAAAATCTGATACAACTCAATGTATTATTTTTTTATAAATGGATCACAAAAAAAGTCTGATTTTTTTCTCTTTTTATATCTTGGAAATGGAGATTAAGGTCTGGTTCAGGCTGGCAAAACTGTTTGCTGACTATAGAAGCCTATCATCGAGCAAACTGATCATGGTCATACAAGGTAGATAACATTAAAATAGAATCTGAAATATTGAAGGAAAAAGCATTTTTATGCCAAATATCAGCATACTCCATTTCTTTGAGCAAAAAGTGTGCTGTTTTGAGAGAGAAAAGGTTTTTTCGGTTCTCTTTATTCTCTGTGCACCAAACTGACCTCACTATACTTGAAAAATTCTGGGATAGGGCAGGCTCTGTTTATCCCAAAGTATGCATTGAGGATGTTTGTTATGGCTTGATGGTAGAATAACTGATACATTCAGATAAGCATGAGTATCTTGGCATTGTCTGTGCATATTTGTACAAATTGTCCTCACTGGCTCTCTGGTTCTTAGGAGCACAGTATGCCTGGAACGAGATGGTCATTTCTGCTAAAAACTGCTGAGACATTCTTCCCATTCTGGGGATACTGAAGTGAGGCAGTCCTTGTGCCTAAAGGAAGACACAGCACAAGTTTAATTCAGTAATTTCTTAATGCTACTTCTTAGGTGAGTTCTGAATAGAGTATCCTGTGTGAAGGACAGTTTTTTTATCACTTACATACCACCATTTCACTAAACAGTCCTGAATGGTGCTGTTTTACAATTCTACAGTGACCTGAAATTTATGGGTCTAGGAACTATATACTTTCGAGTAGTATATAATATGTATTTCCTCTTCAGAAATGATTATATGATTTTCACTTTTTAGCTGGGCATAATTTTCAATAAGCAGCTAGTGTGTTTGCTGCATTTTGGTAATTTTCTTGAAACTAGATTGATAATCCCGTTAGTAAAATATGTATGCTATTGAAAATCAATTATACAGTATTTTAGTTATTTTTTTTATTATTATAGAAAATTTCTTGAAGTACTATTCACTAATTAATACGTACAATCATAACCAATTTACAAACTTTGTTATTTTACCATCAAGAGGATATTATACTGTTACTCAACACTAACATTTTTGTGGCAAATGTCCAGGTCTCCTTGTCATTATCATTGAAGTTCTTCATCAGTTCAAAAGGGATCTTCATCAGGTCCTGGTAATGAAAGTACTGCAGAATCAGGTATGTGTGGTGTAATTGATGCATGATTTTGACCTGTAGGAATAGGTGTCATTGTTATGGTATTTCTGTGAGTGGATGCAGCCTGAAGAAAAAGTCTGTTAACTATCCATCAACAGTTGTGTCCAAAGCTTATGGAACCATAGTAGAGAACAAGCAGAGTGGCCAAGAGAAAGTAAGGATAACAGTGTCTTATTTGTGAGCGGAGCAATGTCTGATAGTACAGAAAGGACACAGGTTTACAAGCAGGTTTAAAATTGAGCTACAAATTTTTCTAACTGCTAGATATGTCTGAAATGATTACTGACTTCCTGCTCTGATATTTAAAAATATGCTCACTGAGCTTGCCAGGTTGATTAGTCCCTCCATGACTAGTTTTAACATACTTTTATGTGGTTTGATATTTTTATTTGATACTTACATATTTACATCATTTTTTGTCCAATGTAATTTGAATAAATTAAATTGTGGTTAACCTAAATTATTTAATGACTGTTGCATGAATAATAAGACCATACACAGGTCTAGGTAAAACAGGTGGGATTTTTGAGACAAAGATATAAGAAAATCAATACACACTGCTCCTGTATTCTTAAGTGCAAGTTTCCTCACTTGTAATGATTTGATGAGTTAAGAGAGACTGCCTATAGGAACAGAGAATCAGTGGATTTCTTACCTAAATTATCATTGATCTTTTAATATTTATTGATGTCAGTTACTGCTGCTGCTTTGGTTTCACTGCATGACACTGAAAAGCCAGAGCTGAGAATAACATTATGGGAGAACCTAGTATTTTACACAGGAAGAGAGAGGATGAAGGAATGGAATGATGTAGGGGATCACAAGGAACCTGCAGAAGACAGGAAGGTAAAAATGGAAAGAGGGAAGATTCACAGAAAACAAATTTATCGCAAGGAGTACTAGAGTTGTACATCATAGTTTTTTGCTTGAGAATGTTCAGATTTAAAAATGTGACCCTCACAGTTGAGCAGACTCTGTTCTAAGATAACTAAAACTATATTTTCCCTTCATTTACAGCCACTGCCTTGCAATGTTAACTTTACCTTATCATAGCTTTTCAGTTTGGGGTTCAAATAAAGAAACGTTTCATTTCATTTTAATTTTCAACTAATAAAAGACTGCTAAACACGCTACGTACTGTATGAGCGCTAAAAGTTGCTCCATACAAGCCTTGTTAATAATGAAAGTTCACTCTTACACCAATTGCATCACATGTTTATTTAGGATAACCTCATAGAACTAAATACACGCAGAAAACAAAACCTCTGTTCTTGTATCTTACTCCAACGTAAAAAAAACAACTACACATAAAGAAGACTTAGTTGGTGAACTTCTTCAAGTAATAAAAGGCCCTTTCATTTAAACCATAATTTAGACTTAATCACAGGGAGAAAAAAGTGTATCTCTTCCCTGTCATAATAGACAAATGTCTCAACATGAAGCTCTACACAATGCTGCAGCATTGTCACCCTGGGTTATATAAACAAGGAAATCATAAAATAGAGTAGAAAGACATTTCAAACAGATTTCTAACTGTGTTTGATTATGCTTAAATTTAATGGATCTTGACACGATGACGCATGTGAAGAGAGTCTTAAAAGTAACTTGATTAGAATAATGCTTTTTGGGGATATAAAAAAATGTAGCAATGTGAAATTAGACAGAAGTATAGACAGACAAACAGAAGAATATAAAAAAGAAACATAATCAATCTGATCTTGATTATGGTTTATATTATCCAGAATAAAGGACTTTTTAGGGAAAAAAATTACTTTTAAAAAAAACTGCATGTGGAAATCAAACATAGAAGTAAGTCACATTTTTTCATTTTTCCCCTTGGAGTTCCACAAAAAAAGTTGACAAATTTGTATGTGGATATCTTCCAAACATGAGTTCTATGTGTTCATCCTATGCCATGTGAATACACCACTGATTTTGAAGTATATTTTTACTACAGCTTTGCAAAGCAGAGCAAGACTATTATTTCCATATTGAGTGCCGTGAAATGAAGCATATTTTTAATTTACGATACTTTGTGAAAACAAAGGTATGCAGTCTTGATTTACATAGTATACATTTAAGAGTTATACTTTTGCAGTTAGCCAGCTACAGAGACACAAATTAATTTATTTAAAGCTGAATTTCATACCAGTGCACTGTGCTTTACAGCTGAGACAATTTCTCATAAATTATGGACCACATTGTTCTTGGAGAACAGAGCAGGGAATTGAATTTAGATATGACCAATATCAAATTAACTCAATAACCACTTGCCCCCCACCTGCCTCCTGCCTAAAAAGAAAGAAAATGCTCTCCTCTGAGGAGGAGACTGTCCATGCATGTGTGTGTGTTGGTGCAAACCTTCAGCTGCTGCTTTCCATTCAGACTTGAGCACACAGCGTAGCAGAGAGCTCTTTGTAAATGTCTGCATAGATGTGTTACAAGTTGGAGCTTTATAATAAACCTGATGTAAGAAATTTGATGAAATAATAGTTTTAGGTAACTCTGTATCTTCCTTCTTTAAGACACTGAGATGTGAAAGTCCTCACAGATGTGGCAAAGAACAGGCATTTGTCTAAAGCTTGGTTCATTAAGATTCTAGGTGGTCCTGTTTGGCTGGTCCATATTAATTGCAGCAATGACATTTGGGGTCAGGGGATCATGAAACAGACCATCTGTATTACTTTGACCTAACCTCAGGTGATGTGGTTTAGGAAATAGTTAACTATATTTTTTCAGTGCCTCACATCTTTAATATTAGGGTGATTGATCTTTGTGCACTGTAGACCCTTGCAGCTGTTTCTCATCATAAGGTTCCTTCTCTGTATCCACCACAACACTTAAATACATTCAGTTAAGTCTCATAAATTATGAGTCCTCAACCAGCAACGTGGTATCTCGAAGTATGCAAATATAAACCATACAGGTACAAAGCTCTACTGGAAACTCTAGGGACCTTGAAGGAAAAAGAGAGAAGCAAATTATCAGAAAAAATTCTTTTCTCATTTCAATCAACGCAAACCCCCCTCAGGGGTTTCAGTTGAAGTTCAGAATGCATTACCTTTTTAGGCATTTTGCAATAGACAAACCATACAAACCAGGAACTGAAAATATCAGCTATTAATATAAAGATTTGAAGTACATTTAATATATAGCACCTCATTAAATTGAGTCAGTAGTTGGTAGATTAAATAGATACTTTCCAATGAAAAATTATCTGTTTTTCCAAAAGCCAAAATAATTCAGTGTGGAATGCCATATATTATATTCATTACAAATATTTACATTAATTCAAGAGGATATGAAAAGTGTGGGGAAGCTGGGAACTTGAATTTTATGTTTTTCACAGCACCTGTCACTTAACTGCATTGTAGCCAGCAGCATATCCTTACAGCATTGATCTAATAAAATTCAATGCCTCTGCAAAGGGGCTCAGTGCCAATGGCTGTGAGAACCTCAATTTTATATTTCCTGAGTCTGGCATATTTAAATTTTCATCTATAACACTAGATTAAATTAAATCTTTATGTTGAATATATGGTAAGAAACTGGATTAAGCTCTGAATTCTCTAGTTAACACTCACAAAGTGCTTCTTGTAATAATATCACTCGGATTATTTATCCTGTGTACCGTTCATGAAGATAGATGTTCAACATTTCTGCCAGAACTCTTTGTCAAAAGTTTATTCTGCCTGGGATAAAGTTCAGCTGTTTTCACTGAAGTGTTTCATTGCAAAGGTCTGAGACCACTTCCCTTATTCCTTTCAGGAATACAATAACAAATGTTTGGAGGGATAGGAATCACATGATGTTCATGAACATTATCCAACAGATTGTTATTTGCAGAAGAGAGACAGGGTTTTATTACCATTCTGAAAATGTAGTTTCAGTGTTTTAGCTGGGTCTATAGAATTATATTTTCTTTTTAAGTCTCACTGCACTGAAAGCTCTACATAAATATTAGACAGGGATTTCAAAAATATTTCTTAAATTTATTTTAAATTTTAAATAAATTTTCATTGATATGCATACCTGTTCTGTTCTTTTTCCACAGTACTATGTATTTTTAATGACAAAAATATTCACAGAGGATCAATAAACTTCAACAATCACAGTTGTATGTGTGTGTAATATAACTTAAAATAAATCTATCCAGTTAGGGTTTATCTTAGGTATCACACTTAAGCAAGAAGTATGGATGGCAAATTTTAATGTCTGTTCATGATAAACAGATGTTTAAAAAGTAGTTTGAAAAGAATCATTAGGTGATCTTGGCTAAAGAATAGATTGGACTTAACTGTAGTCTACTTAAAGACATTTCCACAGACAAAAATCTTTCTGCAAAGAAAAAGAAAATAATTTTATAGTTCTTTGAGATCTTGTAAATATTCTACACTTGAAAACTGTAGCTTTTATACCAACATGATTCTTCTCATATGAGATTCTAGTGTTTACGTACATTGTACACTTTTACTTTTGATACTAAAGATTTCAAAAGTTCTAAGCATTCTTTCTGGATGCAGGTGACCCCTCTAATTCAAATATACGTACTGCAAAGAACAGCCTACTCAGGGTAGCATTTGTCTGGCAGTTTGTTCTGTAAATTCACCACTTCGCTTGCAGTGAATTAAACTGTAGAGATACAGAGTAAAATTAAGAACCACCATATTTTCTGATCAAAGGTTAGTACATGGGTTGCTCTGCATCAAAAATCTCCATAATACTGGTATCATTCTGCCTTGGGGGAAATGGTGGTTAGAAATAAAAAGAAATTATAATGAAGGCATATCAATCATCTGTTTTGCTACACTCACTCATATCATTTTTACATGCCCTTCTTAACTAAAAGAGAAGAGATATGTTTAATTCTTTTTGACTATGCCCTGACCAAAACAGAAGATACAAATTGTGATCTGGCCCAGTTCTGAAGCATAATAAAAAAACCAGCATTGAAACATGTGGACTGAAAAAACATTGTAATAGAAATATTCAAGTATGTCACATCCCAGCCTGTGACACTTGAGATTCTATAATAGACAGGAAAATTTGTTAGCATGCTTCACAGCAAGAATTGCCTTAACGTAAGACAAGGCATGGCAACTGGATATAGTTATCCTGGAAATTTTGAAAATTTAATTAGTTACAATGAGGTGAAGATAAATTTAATAGGTTAGTTGATGTGCAAAACCTGCAGATTCCAGGTTTATGTCAGAGTACTATGACCTACAGACAACTTACTGCACTTTAATGTAAGAAGAGAAATAGTTTCATTGACTTTATTTTGCAAGCAATTAATTCAAAATTAAGACTCTTATTTTCTCTTTCATTTGCTCCAAGCCTTTGTAACAGGATCACTTCCCTAAGTTAGAGGAGTACTGAAGAAACAGTTAAGCCAATGTGTGTTTCGCAGCAAAATCCATGGTGATGTGATGGTTAAGGCAAATAGGCTTTCTATTCTCAAAGAATAAACACATGGCCAGGATCATCTGTGGTGATCGTAACCTCATCCCTTCGTATTGCATTTGTGTGGCAAGGTTTTGGTAGTGAGGGGATCTACAGGCACTGCTTCTGTGGGAAGCTCATAGAGGAAGAGATGCCAGTGTCTCCAAGACAGAGCCATTGCTGGACAAGGCCAAGCCCAGCAGTGACGGTGGGAGCACCTCTAGGGTAATACAGTTAAGAAAGGGAGGCAAAACCTGCACACCACCAACAGAAGTCAGAAGAGAGGAGTGAGAATATGTGAGAGGAACTCTGCAGACACCCAGATGAGTGAAGGAGAGGGAGAAGGTGCTCCAAGTGCCAAAGCAGAGACTCCCCTGCAGCCCACGGTGAAGACCATGGTAAGTCAGGCTCTGCCCCTGCAGTCCGTGGGGGTCCACAGTGAGTAGAAATCTACCTGTTTATCATGGAAGACCCCACACTGAAACAGGTGGATGTGGCCAAAATAGGCACTAATTTCCCCAAGTCAGGTTTGGTTTGCCTGTGATGGTAACTCTCTCTCACTGTCCTTATCCTGACCCACAAGCCTTCCCTTATATTCTCTCTCCTCTATGCAGCTGAGGAGAGAAGTGATAGAGAAGCTTTGGTGGGCACCTGGTGTCTGGCTAGGGTCAGCTCACCACACCCTTCAAATGCCTCTTTTCTTTATTCTGTTATCTTTCTCTCATATGATAAAAATATTGAAACCTTTCAGGAGTGAAAATATTTGTCCTCATTTGTTGCTCACATATAAAATTTCAGTCTTTGTAATATCAAGAAAATCATTATTTCTCTTTACTCTCTCTTAAAAGCATCGCTGTTCTGGAAAAGTTTAACAGTGACTTCAGAAACATTGAATTAATAAGATCCCAGATATCTAAGGTCATGCACATTAAGTTAGTTTGTATTTGATTTTTTGCTTCAGTGCTCCTTCTCTGTCCCAGTGCTATTGAAAAGTTATACAAAATCCACACTACTACTGAACAACTTTATGTCCTTCCCCTTTAACGTTTTGAACTCGTCAAATTAGAGATCCATTTGTCCATTAGTTCAGATGAATACCATGTTTCTCAATGCACTTAGCAAAGGCTCCTATAAGTGAATTATTTTAGGTGCCTTATATAGTCAGTGGTGAGAGAGGCACTTTTTTTTTTATGAACTGACTCACCCTCTGGGGCTTCTTGTCTCTCTCCATCGTCTATACAGGAACATTGAATAAACATGTTCTCCAGTCCTGTGTTCTGCTATCATTGTGTGGGGAATTTGTGCCAGCATTCCATGCTTTTAAAAAAATTTTTAGTGTTTTCAAAATGGCCTTGTTAGTCTGGTCACACTCTCAGTTTCAGAGAGAGCTAGCTGCTGTTTTTCAAATAAAGATTTTGAAAATTCTAGTAAATGTCTACTTCAGAACCTTTTTTCCTTATAATTCAATGACCTAATTTCCTAAGACTGATGGCTACCACTTCCATGCATGTGTTTGTGATTAGATTTTTGGCCTAAACCTCTAGAGAACAGGAAACTTGTTTTTGACATCTACATGTAAACAAGAAGCCCTGGGCTGCTTTACAGCTCTGTCTAGGCAGAGCTTCTAGAGGCAGTGATACTCCCTGCTGCATTTGTCACTGAACAAGGAGGAAAAATTAGGCCAGGCCCATTTCCTCTATATGTGTGTAGCAGATCGGAGCATTTCAGTTAAAGATCTTGTTTGGAGGGGAAAAAATAGCTTTATTATGCTCTGCTGACAGAACAGGTGACAAAAGACTGAACTCAATATTTCAGGGGAAAGAAGGTAGTACAACTTGTTGTGCAGTTTTTCAGTAAAAGGACTCAAAATACTGACAACCATGATTTGTGGGTTATTTGGGGGTTTGGCTTTTGCATCTGCTTTTGTGGGGGTTGTAGTTATTTGGGGGTTTTTTATCCCTAGATTGCTAGTAACACTGAACAGTATCCCATTGCAGTTTATTGAAACTACACAAACAAGGTTATTTCTGGTTTTTTTCATTGTTGGGTGGGTTGGGTTTTTTTTTTTTCAATTTTCAGGAATTTTAAAATCTCATCATATTTACTGAAAATTTACATAGCAGTATATTTATATTGAAGTACACAGGATATTCTATAAATTAATTTGGCTTCAGCTATTCCTGTTCTCTTTTGTGTTAGTCTTTGTCGTGTGTTACTGTGCATCTTCTGTGGGGCTTACTGCTTTATGTACTAGTGACATATTGAAGATTTCCTTTATAGGAGAATTTTGCAGTTTTCTGTGTTGTGGTCCTGCTGTGTGGTAATATGAAAAAGAATAAAATGTGATGGAAATTAGTTCCTCAGAAATACTTTGTAGCGGATAATCAAACAAAGGGAAAGCATTTAGGGTACATTCACTGCTACCATGCTGCAAGAGGAGTGTAAAAAAAAAGTTATTGTTGTACAGTGTTATTCCTAAATACGCATTCAAAGCTTTAGTTCTAGATCTGTTTGACATATTTAGAGCATGTGACAAGATCTTCAAAAATTTTCCACTTTCTCAACTAGCCTTCAACACTTGTGAAATAAACTGACTACAGAGTGCCATGTTAAAGCTTCATCTCTCTTTTTTTAACAGTAATATGTTCACAGGGAATAGATTCAAGGCTCTGGACTGAATCAGGCTGACAAAGCCTTGCAATATTATTAGGTAGTGAACATTGTTTGTTTTGGCCTACTTTCGAAAGTCTTTTGTTCTTTTATTGCTCACGTTTTTTTCTATATTTTCAGGGAAAGATTATTTTCCCCAAGTGAAGTCAAGTGACCAAAAATATGGAAGATGGCTGAGGTTAATATTGCTACTTAATTCTAATGACAAAGCATGTCCTTTCATCATCATTGAGCATCTTTATTATCCAAAAATAAAACTGTCTTTTTCACATTTGGGTGGTGTCCTTTTGTTATTTTCTGCAGCCTGTACGTATGTGACATGTATATGCAGTAACCCATTTAAATAAAAACTGATTAGCTAGAATTTTTAAAGATATGTGCAAACTCAGTTTTTTCGTCTAAGGAAGTTCCACTTTTAACAAGCTGGAATTGGTTTCACATTCTTGTAGAAATGGCTGCTGCCTGAGGACTTAAGCAGTTGCGGCTGATGTATAATTGGTATCTATATTTTTTATTGTACTTATAATTAGAGGAAACCTCTCAATGATTTTTAAAAAACGTATCTGAAGGTGGATTAATTAAGCGATTATATTGCATGTTATGTCTATGTGTGTGAGGGGACAGCAAAATGTATTGCAAAAAATGAAACCCAACCCAAGCTTGGAAGCATCTTTTCATTCTGATTGTTAACTGGGGCAAGGCAGCCTAGTCAAAGGTTGTAACTCTTAAGTACAAAAGAAAAATTTTTGTTCTCTTGATAAATAAATAAGGTTGCATTAAAGTCATAATTGTCTTCACTAGAAATCACTCTCCTACTCAAATCAAAACAACTCTTGTGATCCAAGTTACGAGCTCAGTGCAACAGCCAAGGCAGGAAACAGGCAGAGTGCAGATGAAATACTGGGAAAGGTATGAGAAGTGTTTTTTCTGTAAGTTATTGCTGCCTTGTGCTTTCTATGAACACATATTAAATGCAGACCTGGTTATCATCACCTGTTGTTAGTTTTTTACTTTTTACTAAGGTTTCTTTTCTATTATCTGTGTCATAGAACTTTATTTGATTTATTCATTTCACTGAAGTCTTTCATGTTTGGCACCTGCACGAGAATTTATTTTGTTTTATTTTGTAATTCAGCCAAAACTAATTGCATGGTTTCCAAGAATGAAGCCAAGGAAAAAAACTTTCCTGATCTTTTCCTTGAAAAACTTTGCAGCTCACATATTTATAAGCAGAAAAGGAGATTTGGCAGCATTTTATTAATAAGAAAGTCTTCCCATTTCTTTTAAATAGGAAAATTGCTCAAGTAACAGGATTTTAGGGAACATCACTTTGTACATGCTCACTAGATGTTTCATAGTGTTCAGTGTTGATTCTATCACTGCTTATGTCTCTCACACCTCTTATCACTGACAAGATTGGACTTCCACCATCTTCGCCATGGGACCGAGCAGGCAAACTCTAGAGTACGTGACAAAAGCCAGGTTTCCTTGCACGAGCTTTTTCATTTAGGGAGAGAGTCAATATTAAGAGAATATCGGACTGAAGAGCATAACAGGAATTGATGTGTTCATGATCATCGGTCACTGGTTTATTTCATGATATGGTGTAATGCCTTGTTTTGTGATTTTCAGGCAACAGAAGTAAGGAAAGCATCTCATTCAAGTCTGGCATCTTGGAACTGGAGTGAAGGGACTCAGAGCTCCTAAGTCTAGAAGAAACAGTAAAGGCAGGAGAAAGGACTCAGGTGTCTAAACTGTGGAATGTTGAAGATGGGCAATGAATCGCCAAAACGAAAACAAAGTCAAAATCAAAGTCAAAATTGATTACCTAGGAAGATTGAAACAAGATAGCAGTATATTGTTTTCAGGGAAGGTTGGAGGAAGGATAAGAACTACAAAAGATGATTTGGCTTGACTTGGAATGTGGAGGAAGAAGTGAAATAGTCTGGCAGATAGTTGGATGTAAGAAGCCAGGGAGAAGGTTGGATGGAAAGAAAACATAAAGGAAAAGCAATGAATGCCAATATTGGTTAGAGGACAGAAGAGTTAACTAAGTACAAAGATAAACAGACTGAAATTTAACGGGAGGCAGCTGGGGGGACATGAGGTCCAAGACAGGAAATAGGCAGCATAATTAATATTCACGTAGTGAGTTTGAGATGAGAAACCAAGGACAGTAAACATGCTGCCGGGATTACTCCACTCCTTCTTTCAGTGCTGTGTGACCAAACAGTGGACAACTACGGAAAGCTACTAGAAAGTAGGTGCTGTTCTCTTTTGTGCAGAAGATGGAATGAGGCATGGAAAAGAAAGAACACAAGATATAGTTTTGTTATGATAATGGGGAAACCTGCCTGAAAATTTGTATTTAGATTATGATTTTAATGGCAGTTTGTGTGTGATATTAGTCTTTTCCTTTAAACCATCCATCTTAGAAATTCTCACTAGGTGTGCAATTATCTTTATTTGCACTCAACTTGCACTCATGACTGAAAAAAAATTAATAAAAAATAATTTTAACCTATTTGTACTATTATAATGCTTAACATGTACCACCACTACCAAAAAACATCAGACAGTCCAATGAACATTTGCAAATATTTCTGCCCTTAATTTCAAAGCATCTCAGTTTCCACCTTTCTAAAACAGAGATGATATCAGAAAGTCAACTAACCAAAACTTGGTCAAGAAAAAGTGGCATTCATGATGCTATTAAAGCTAATAGCACACAAAACGTTCAGAGTGGCTTGAAGTTGTAGCAGTGTGCAATGAACAAGGCATGGAGTCACATACTGAACAATGGAAAGAAAATTAAAGGTTTTGTCCCTAATCTGTAACTGAATATTAGCTGTTCTGTGCTCTGAGAGAGGAGGAATTCCTCTGCTTCAAGTAGGATTTTATGACTCAATCTTGCAGTAAAAAAAGTCATCATTTCTTGTGTACGTTATCTTGGTTTAACCAACAACATTACTGCTTGAATCTCTGAATTTATAATGCTTGACTGTCATAACATGGTTCTTACTTTTTCAGTGACACATACGAGAAAACTGAAAAGTTCTTTTACGGAAAAAGATACAACCATTTCTTTAAAAAGAGACAGATTTATGAAAAAGAGAAATAAATATGAAGTTTTTTATTTTAAGTTCCTATTTTAAGTTTGCCAGTTTGGGCTTTTATTTTATTGTGAATATTATTCTGAGCATTCCAGTTCTCTGTGCATGTTGTTCAGTGTGTTCTTTCTATTTTTATTAATTTATAATTTGTTTTCAGTACTTAATGTGTTTGTATTAAACATTTCTTTTCATCTTGGCATCTCTTCCATAATGATATTAAATGTAAAAATACACGCATATGGAAAGGGTTGCATTATAAGTAAAATTTCCCAGATAATAGCATATTGTTGTTTTAAAAAGTTGAGTTTTATGACTTTTAAAAAGTTTGAAGTACTATACCTGCCATCTACTGGAAGTACAAGGACAATGCATTGAAGTTGTATCATGTTAACTATTCAGCCAGTACATGTATCATTCTACTACTCTATTAATTGACTTCTTTCAGTAAAAAAAAAATTAAATTAGCTTAAACATGCATTATTTCATTTATTGCTTTAGTTAGAAATTGAAGTCTTAAAATTTAACTCAGGTTTTCAACTCCTCAAATTTCACAGATTGTTAATTAATCAATTTTAAATTAATCTAAAAAAGTATTAAAGATCAAGTGTAAGAAAAACCTTTGCCATTTTTCCTGACCCATTCCACATGACCATCCATTTCATGATCTGTACAGTGTGTACAAATGAATTTGGACAAATAATTTTCAGATACTTATTTTTATACTTCTTCAGAAAATAATAGTTTTAGCATTTTAAAATTACACTTACATAAGCAAGTGGTCTTGTTGCTATTAAAGTATTTTTTTCTGGTGTGGGTCTCATTTTTAAGAGACTGGTAAATTACATTAGGTCCATTTTCATCTCTTCTTGGCTTTTAGTTCTGGTCCCATAAATCACAGTTATTTCTTTCCAGCATGGTCACTTGGGCTGCTTAAAAATCAGACAAAGTCCTTAAAACGTGAAGATGTGCATTAGTCTTTTGTTGCTGCTGGACAGTCTGACTAAAACATCATTTGATTTGGTTTAGTAATTCAAAAGTACTTGGAAAAGAAAGAAAAAAAAGATTAGTTATGGCTTCCAAGAAATAAGACTTCCCAAGGCCCATTTTGATATGAGAAACAGTATTTTGCCTACATATGAAAAACAAAGTCTAATATCAATTGTTTGGTAAGCTAGGTTTCCATCTGATCAAACTGTGTAAAGGAAGTGAAATAATTGTCTTTGCCTTTTTAAAATCTCTAGTTAAACAAACCACAACAGGCCTGAAAGGAAAACAAAGAAGGTCAGTAGTTGTCATTGAGGAAGTTTTGCTGAATTCCTAAAAGATTATTATGGAAATAAACCTTTTCAGCCCAGGGAAGATTCTTTTACAAGACTATAATACTGAATACCATTTAATTTTGGGTAATACTCACTTTTATTGTCCATTAAGGTACTCTCAGAGTATTACATTCTGAATAATTTATTACTAAAATTGTCATGCTTTTCTAGAACTGTTGCTAAGCAAGAAATTATATATGTTTATTCTTCTCTATTTACTTTCTTTTAGTTTAATTACATATATCAGTATATTTTATCACTTTACTAGAGAAAGAATGATTAAGCAGTAAAATTAATTTTCAGTTCCTTGAAAATTAAATTTCTTCTTTCTCACACTGGGATAGAAAACATTTGAAATCTGTATGCAATTAATAGACAGAGTTGGACAATAGTTACTCTCACTGGAAAATATAAATGCTTTAGGCAAAGAAGATCTTGAACTTTTGCCTCCTGTTTGAACTGTATATATGCTAGTTTAATTTTGAAAGCATACACAGGGCCTGGATTCTATGTTAGCTATTTTCTTATTGAAGTAACATTTATTTGTTTATTAAAATAAACTCATTTATTGTGAATGATAAATACATTTTTATAGTGTCATTTATTAATAAAATATGTAAACTCCCTTCTCAAAGGCAAACTCCTTTAACTGGAGAGATGCAGTTAGGCCCCATGCTGAGGCTGGGATTCCTCCATGCAAAGCTAACCACATGCACCTAAACATCTGTAACCCACAGACATCTAAGATACCTTTTTCATAAATGCTTTGTGTATGCTCCCCTGATGACCTCTAACTCCAAACTCCATTGCAAGGCATTCCTTACAATTTTAGTACAGGTAACCCTCAGGCTGCTAGGCTTCTCAGTATGAGCTATACACTTTTCACCTTCTTTCACTGCACGTTCTGGGAGAAAGATAGTTCACATAAGCGATCCTCATATTTTCCAAAAATATTTTTACTCTCTGTCTTTTACTTTAGAGAAGAAAAAATTAAAGGGCAATAGAAGGGATTTTGTTTATGGATGTTTTCCCCAGATCTCTGTAGCTTGAGGCCAGACCTGGTTAACCATTACCAGTTTAAATTAAACACTTCACATGCATAACAAAAAACAGGTCTCTTGTGTTGCCGCTGAAACAGAATTGTTCCTTTATTCTATATGTGCTTTGATAGTATTCCAAATTCATCTTTCTGCATTTAGATAGGTTAAATGCTGCCTGAAGGATGTTTCAAACATTATTCCAAGCAGTGATGCAGGTAGTCCACAGCAAAAGAGGAAATATTAAAATACGGTTTTCTTTTCTAAGGAAAATGTCATCCCAAGTTTAAAATCCGTGTGGAGCAGACACATGCTCATTCTACATTTCCCCATCAGAGCTGCTCTTTTACTTTATGTCAGGCAGATTTCTGTGCTATTGGCTGCCCCACAGATGTGCAACTTCTGCCACCTAATAGAAAGGGCTCATCACTACCTACTCAATTGATTCCCCACAAATATTCTGTAAAGGTTCTGTAATCACTTTCTTCTACAAATGTCTGAAGTTACTTTTTCATCATGGAGACCTGATATGTGAGATGTTCCTAAGCATGCAAGGGTCTTACCAGTTAGATTTATTAAAATCAGAGGAGAAGCAAAACAAAATGCTTCCATTAACTTCATGCATGTAAATTTTTATTTCTTCTGAACTAAAATTAAGTGAAGTAAGTTAAACTGTGTGTCTGTTTATGGAGTGAATGGCTTTTTTCCTTTCCTTTCAATATTCTAGGTTGTCCTGTTTAGTAACTTTGGAGTTGGACTCTAGGAAAAGAAATCAGTACAAAAAAGCACAGTTTTGGTTTTATGCTGTCTGCCTTTAACCCTGTAATTCTCAATGGGTTTTTCTAAGTTATTTTGCCTCTGACTGAAAAAAAAAAAAAAAGTAATTTCTTGAGGTTATCATAGATGAACTTCGTTTTAAAATTTCTTTTTATTTAGGGGAGTTGTCTAACAATATTTCCTAAATAAATACTGTTATTACTTAATGTAACTATCAAAATAGCATGAAGGTCTTCAATGTCAATCTTGTTTTCTTGGAGAAAGAAATTGGGGCAGTGTGACTGGATTTCCCATAACCGTTTCAGTTAGTGATAATCTACCTGTTTTTTTTTTCTTTTTGCAGAGGTTTTCTGTATTAAGCCTTCACAGGATAGAAAGAAGAGATTATTGGTATCTTTTTTAATAGAGGAAGTTAAAAATTGAAAATTGATTTATTCATCAAGGTGTTCTACTAGAATGAGCTATGTATTTGCTGGAATGTGCGGTCACAGTATTTTATAAATTGAAATGCCTGGAGGAGCCTTAAGAGCACACTACTGAGAAGTCTGGTACCTGCACTGCGTGACTTCTTTGCTCATCCTTGACTGAAGATCAGAAAACTCCTCTAAGAGTTAAAAAAATACAAAAAGGTACTTAAAACTGAGATTGGTCAAACTGAAAAGAAAAAAAAAAAAGCTACTTTTAAAGTACTCCCTAAAGACTTTGACAAGCGTTCCAAAGTCATAAATTGGTGAGAAATGTATATGTAACAGATGTGATAAACAGATTAAAGGATACTATAATAGATGAAATCAGATTTTGGCCTCACAGTTAAGCCTGTAGAATATGCATTCTGGACTGACTCTACAGAAAAGATTCTTTCCTGAGATACCTGGTAGAACATTAGCAGCCTTGTCTTTGATTTCTCCTGTTGAAGCCATTCAGAACCAGATGCACTTCTGTCTGGTATGTGCTATCTGTAAGATGATAAAAGGATAAAAATCATATTGATTCCATGCACATGTTTCACCAACTTGTGTAGGCGATAAAGGATCAAAGAAAATTAATGACTGCTAAATAATTTTTGGAATTAGCAATGTCATCCTGGAACAGCTGCATTTACCTGGTTAATAAAAGGGCATAAGAAGAGAAGTGAGAAGATGTTGGAGGGTTGTGGTTGATCACAACATGGAGCCTGTATTTCCTAACTGACTTCCAGATCTCCCATACATATGTGGCTTTGAGCACACCAGTTAATCTTTTGTAAGCTCCAGCTTTGTAATATCAGTGATGATGACATTTTTCCTATCTCTCAGGAGTTTCTTGGGGAATTTTGTGGTAAAAAGTTCTATTTCCAGATAGAACTTTTTACGACAACAAGACAAATGCTTTGTGTCTCTAGCCAAATAAGAAGCACTGATCTTTTATCATATACATTTCATTTCTGTCTAAAGCATTTTTTAAAAATTAAGCATAAAAATACTACCTGGAAAATCATGTTCTGAGTAAATAATTTACCTGTCTATACTCTTATTAATCACCACCTTAATTGCTAGCCAAAATTTCTGTTTCATTTAAGTTGATTATTCATTTAAGGTATTTAGTAATGTGCGTCACTTACTACCAAAAAATAAAGAGGAACCTAATGTTTTTCTGCAAGTTGTATCTGGTGTCCTGGAAAACCAATTCCTTCTTCAAAAAGCATTTCATACAGAAATAAGATTTCTTTCAGCAGTAGTGCCTCTAAGATGAATGACACTTTCCATCTCTGTATTTTGTTGGCTACCTAGGAATAATAGACACCCAGCATCTGAGCTACATGTGAGCTTTTACAGAGAAACGCCTAAACAGAGTGAAAAGATCATTAACAGCCCAGATTTCAATCTTCTTTATGCAGCTCAGGTATCACATGAGTAATTTGCTGTCCATAGCTTTGAGAAGCGCAAATATAAAAGCTACAAGAGACAGGATAATGGTATCTTGGTGATTACGCTGTTTTGCTAACTACTTCCAAGGCTTTTGCTTTCAGTTCTGCCTTAACAAAAAGATGAGCCTGAAAACAAGCCAGGTCCTTATTAAAAGCATAACATTTCCTAGCACGTCTAGCAAAAAAAAAAAAACTTGCTGTTCATATTTATGTCTTTTGGCAGATTTATAAGGTGTTTATGTATAGTAGATTTGATCCCATGGACAAATGCTGAATTCTTTGCTTAATTCCCTACGTGTTAAGAAATTATGACTAAAAGAAGTTCTTGGTAATAATAAGATTGAATTCTCAGTAACAACATTTTTCAGGATCAAAAAAGGTGGAGCTTTTATCTTATTACAATAAGCATGTTTCACAACCATAGCTGGAAGGGCCAACCAGTGAGGAAAAGATGTGTTATGTGCTACATCAGTCCAAACTTTGACACGCTATTGCTCTAGTGAACATATAATTTATCATTATTTTTTATTCTGACATATGCTCAGTAGGCAGTGGGATGAGATCATGGATTCCAGACAAGTTTCTGCCATAACTAGCTTTTTTATATGCAGGGATTTATTACAAGTGTCTTCTGCAATGATTTTAGGTCATGGTAATTAAACCAGGATCAGCTCTAAATGTTTCATCCAGATCCTTTTAGCTAAGAAGAACAATACTTCAGGGACTCAGATTCTAAGCAATCTGGATTTCAGTAAGTATATGCATGTTCAAGTGAAATAATTCAGAAAGGGAGGACATGTGAAATGTATTAATCCTGCAATGTACAGCTTTTGCTCATTTGCCATAGGAGAACTGTATCACGAGTATCTTTGGTAAAGGTTGCAGAAACCTTGGCCAAATCACTTGGTTAAATGGGTACTTGGCACAACAGATACTTGGAATGACATAATAGAGAGATTATAACATAACTTGCACTAAAGTTTTGCTACAGTCCTAAATTGCAGGGTTAATATTTTCCATGTTTTAATATTTATTACTCTGTAAAGACAAAAAAAAAAAGGCTTTTAAATATTACTCTTCTCATGCAGTGACCCAAGTCACTGCTTTTCAACCATTTGTTAAACTTGAAGTTCTAGTGCAGTACTGCAAATAATGAAATGGAGAATCCTCCCTGGAATACCTTATTACTCTTAAAAACTCATACATTAGTCTGAATTTTCAGATATGGATTTTCTCCTGATTTTTTTTTACCATATTTCTTTCCTCTTATTGTTGTCTGTATGTCTAAAAATAATGATGTAAACCATGAACATCTTCAATATGCAACTTCTAAATCTTAATAGTTCTAGCACTGCTTAGAAAAAGACTTGGGGAAAAAGCATTCAAATGCCTTCATTTTAAGACAGTTTCAGTATTTCAAATAAAATTCACAGAGAAATGCAAAATAGCGATGGCCACTAAGGCAACATAATTTCACCACAGTGTTATTCCATTTTATTTCTGTTAAAAACTAGTATTCTTTATCAGGCAAACAAATCAAGACCCTCTTCCTGTATATAATTAAAAGTTTTTAGAGAATTGCAGTATATAAAACATTTATTTATTCTGTTTTCTTGTATTGATAAAAAACAAATGGCTACATAAGGAATGGAAGACAGAAAGGGTTCTGGCTAACAAGCAATTTTAAGACTCAAACAATACTAGCTTTATAAACCTTCCCTTTACAGTTTTTACCAAAAATTTCATAT
The DNA here is from genome assembly GCA_013397115.1 of Edolisoma coerulescens. Taxonomy (NCBI): domain Eukaryota; kingdom Metazoa; phylum Chordata; class Aves; order Passeriformes; family Campephagidae; genus Edolisoma; species Edolisoma coerulescens. The sequence goes on from VWZW01001524.1 coordinate 439,452, forward strand.
CAGTAAATTATATCTAAAACATCGTAAACTATTCTGTATTTCTCCCTTCCTCTGCTAACCCTAAACTTTTCTAAATTTAGTCTGTGTGGTTGATAGAAAACATTCCTACTCTTCTCTCCTCTAATACCATTCCTTGACATCTATCATTCATCTATGTAAATAGACACACTTGTGTTAGTAATGGTTTCAGCTCACTATTTTGTGCTCTGCCATGATAGGAATCCACAGAAAGCCTGAAGTCTTGGTAGCAAAAAACATAATATCTCAGCTTAATCCAGTCCTCCATGTATGATTTCCTTGGTGTGATGCTGTGGATGTCTATACCAGTTTCTCAGCAAAGCCAGTTGTTGGTTTAGAAGCAACTGAAAATGTGCTCTGTTGAGGGAATAAGATATGTGGATATCTTACGTAGGTATCTTTCTGTTATTCTCTGTGAAAGGATTATTATTATAATTACTATTATTATTTATTATTGTTGTTGTTGTTTTGTCTGTTTATGGTTCTCTAAATATCTCTAGACTGTTAATGCGATTGTCTAGAGAAGTAGGAAGAAAACCCAAACTAGGATCTCAGAGCAGTAAATGGGAATTTGGAGGTTTTGTGAAAATGTAGATTATATTTCTCTTAGAAGGTACTTTTATGGCAGGAAGAACATTGATAGTTGTGTAGTGACGAGATACTGGCCTGAGAAGGCAAAGGTACAGTCAAGATAAATAAAGCTGTGTAGTTAATTAAAAGAATACACAGCAATCACAACTCACAGGTGCCTCTTAAAATTACAGTGTCTTCTGAAGAATTTTAAATCTTTTGAAAAGTCTGATGGTTTAGAGGTAGCACATTTCTTCTTATAGCCTGCATCATCTGATGAACTTTACAATCTTTTTGATCTTTTCTAAATTGACATCATTATAAACAGAGATATTTGTGTTTGCAAGTTACAGCTATTAAGCATTAGAAATTACGAGGCTCATAACAAACCCAGGCTTCAAAACTAGGGTTATAGATCTAGAGACATTAACCATAAACTCAGTCAGCTTGGGCATTTTTATTCTCTCCAAGAACTGAATACTCATCAACACCTTTCTTATAAACTATACTGAGTAACAGACGAGCGAAAGTTCAGGGAATGAACTGAGTTAACTTCCGTTATGCTGTTGACGGTACCAGTAACAACATTTATTATAACCAATGTTGTTTGGTTATAAAAATACTCAAAAAAACCCATCAGGCTTATATGTCACCAGTGTCTACTATTATAAAACTTACTAATAATTGTACAGTCACACTGAAATCTAATCTTAGTTTTTAAAAATCTCTAAATATTTTGTCATAAACACTTTACATTTCAGCTAAAGCAATGTGCTATTTCTTTTCTTAAGCATTGCAAGTCACAAAATTTACTGTGCATGTTCAGTGTGAGTGGAAACAATTGGATTTACAATGAGAAATACATGCTGGAGTTTCCAAGTGAATTCTCTGAGATGTAAACTCTTTTATGTATGGTAAACTAGGTCCCAACCTCTGTGTCAAATGTCACTGTGAATTATAATAATTGCAATTTATGGTAAAGACTAGAGTAAGGTTTGAAATGTGTCAGCACATATCATGAAGTAGAAATAAATTACAGCTTGTCAAAATTGACAGATTTCTGTTAGGTGCTTTCTTTCACTTTGACTGCATCAGACCTTTATACACCCAGCAATTAACTTTATTTCCATTAATATTCAGCAGTGTTGACAAGACTGACACAGTAAGACTCAGTGTGTATAAAGTAAAGACAGTTTGATGTAGATTTATCATATTGTCTCATAATTCACTGTTGAGAGGTAGATCTCTATAAATGAAGAACAAAGCTATTGACTCTGGTGTTGACTTATTGTGCCAAAAAGGATTCTGATTTTCTGTTTCTCAAGGTACACAGATTTTTGTTTGGAAATAAACAGTAATTTTATCTAAAGCCTTAGTCGAACTAATATTAATAAAGTGGTGTCACCCTGTTTATTATTTCCATGTATTCCCTGGTTCCCTAGATCTTTTCTGAACATTTAGAACAATTGTGATTATATATTATGTTAAATAAGACAAAACATATATTAGAAGCATGGTTTTAACTTCTCTCAGAAAATAACAAGTGTACTCTACTTCTACCCCTGATAGGTTACGGCCACACAAAAGGAAAAAATAACTTTTCAACTGACGTGGGAAAATAACTCCTGAAATCAAAAAGTCAGACTAGTTGGTGTATCCATGCTATATTACCTCACCCAACAAGGAGATAAATCATGAGAGAGAGCAGGTTTCCCAGTGTTTAAAAGAAGCTTTACAGATGTTAAGAGATTTAACAGCTGCTCTTTTTAGGTTTATAACATTTACTCAAACTGCTTTTACAGATTTGTTGGTGCACTGTTGAAGCAATTACACACACACAAATTTTAAATTAAAGTACAGATACAGGCTTTCATTTGATGCCACTTTACTTTCATAGCATCCTTTATGGAATAATCAGGAAGCCCTAAATTAACCCTAACCTCAGCTTTATTAATTTAATTTAGTTCAGCTAGATAAATTAGATACTACATTACAGTAGTTGACAAAGTGACTTCTGCAGATGTTCTTGCTGAATGTGGCAACCTTTCTCAACGGGGTCTCTGAATGGGATGAAAACAATAAGAATTCAGACCAGCATTGCCTATCAGTTTAATCTGTTTTCTTCCCTGTTCTTTCACATTGAATCTGGAGACTTGGAGGAAATTTACTTAAAAGCAGTGTGGGTCACTGCTGTATGATAACCCTTCCATGGCTGCTTCAATATGATGAGATTGCAACACAGGAAAAACAAGAACATATTTGAGAGCGCTCATAAATCCTACACAATCCTGTACTGGATAGAAAGGAGGTAAATGTCATGGCAGAATGACTAAAAGCTAGCTTATTGTTATTTCTTGGTATCAAAGGGTTTTCATGCAGCAAGACCAGCTGAGGACCAATTGAAGCTGCTCCTAAGATGTTATAATGTACACCAACTGTTCTTGTTGTAATAATGAAGAATATCTACTTAAAATCCATGATGTTTCTCCTTTCTCTTTCTCATTGTAGGTTTATTTAACAAGGAATTGAGTTTACTCTCTGTACCTTATAAGGAACCTAAGTAAAGTTGGTTCACCCTTCAGAATTAACTTGAATGGTGAATCTGGGAGTTGCAGATTGTGCTACTGCTGTCCAAACACACAGTCCTCTTACCTGAAGTTGGAGGTGCTTTTCAGCCTGGATGACCTCCCCTAAAGAAGAATTTGATATAGAGGAGAAAGTGCTGATGGTGTTGGTCTTACCTCCAGGAATCAAGGATGAACATGAATTCTTTGCTCAAGGGAAATTTGTCCCTTTGTTTCCCAGGCTGTAAGGCAAAATAAATGTCAACACCCCTCATGAGTCTTTTCAATCTAAGGTGAAATTTGATTTTGACTAAACTGTTTGTTAAATTTATAAATAGCTTTGTGATTAATTATAGAAATAAATGATGAATTTATATTTTTTTTCAGATAAATCCTTTACTAAAAATGTTCACAAACTTATATTATAACTTCTGCCTGAGATTTCTATGACTTCTTTTCACGGACAAAATTTTCTTGCGATTTTTTAATCTCTCATTTCTTTGCTATTATATCACATTGACTTGTTCTTATTTCTCCTGCTGAATTTAATCATAATTTTCACCAGTGCTGAAGACCTTCAGAACTCACTCAAACTTGTTTGGAGATGTATGCTGTGAAAATGAGATTTGCAGTTATGCTCGTGAAAGAGAGAGACAGACAGTTGCAGCCTTTGGCTCTCGGTTGAGTTCACCATACAAGTAATCTACAGAGTGGAACTGGAACCATGGGAGCCAGTAAGAAAACTGGGGCTTTATCTTGGCTACTTGGGGATCATTAGGAGCCACACTGAACTCTATATGAGTTCTTGTCTGCTGAGAGGTGATTAGATTTTATCACCCCTTTTTTGAATGAGGAAAATTAAGTGCACTATTAAATTATTACCAATGGTGCACCTAGGGATAGGAACATTTATTTAAATCTGTATTTTGGTCACTTTAGAGGAAAACTTTGAGTACAGGTCTCTGGAATATGGACCAAGTGTGTGGCTCCTGCACACTCTTTGATGAAGTTCTCTGAGTCATTCTCTTTCTCTCTCTCTTTTTTTTTTTTCCGCTTTAATATGGATGTATGTTCACACCTGATTTCCTGTGGCACTATGAACATTTCTGATCACTAGATGATAGACTTAACCTTCTGATAGTCTCTGCTTTCTTCAACAATCAAAAAACTATTGATCCACGATGGAAGTTTGACCCAAAATATCTTACAATCTCAGTGGATGTTCTCTATGTGCACAGAATAACAGAAGTGAGAGTGAGCTGCTGAGATGCAAATTCTGACCTCACAGGTCTCCTCTCTGATAAACGAAAGACCTGACCATCCACTGAGAAAAGCAGGACAACCTTATTGCTATCATAAATCTTGTCTTTGGGCTTTAAGGTCTCATTTTATGTCTGCATTTTGCAAATGTCATTAAATGTCACTCTGAGTGTTGAGTTAGACTTTGGATCCAACCTCTCTGTGTCTTTTGGAGATTACCAGGAACTGAAAGGCAGAAAAATTGAGCACTGGACAAACCACAGAATCACAGAATGGGTCCACTCCTACTTCTATGGGTCCACAAGCAGGGTCATCCTAGAACACATGACACAGGATTGCCTCCAGGTCGTTGAATATCTCCAGTGAGGGACGCTCCACAATCTTTCTGGGCAATCTGTTCCAAATGCACAACTAGAGGAAAAAAAAAAAAAAGAAAAAGAAAGATGTATTGACTGGACTAAACTGCTCTCAAATTTTCCATATTGCACTGGTTGTTACAGTAGTCCTTCTAAACTTTTCACAGCCTATTCTGTGCATCTTTCTATAATTGTCAGAATAATGCTGCCAAAAAAATAGCTATGAAGGAAGATGACTTTCATTTGGGTTTTGCTCTTTAGCAACATTATAGTGATGAATTTTGCATGAGTATAAACCCCACTTTTAAAACTTTTTAGTTGTTATCCATCTGTTATGCCAACAGTGTTGCCCATATTACAATCTGAAAAACATTGTTGGTATTCTGTAATAGTGTAAACCTTAGAGTATACAGTGTGGTTCTTCAAGAGTATCATCAGGAGTTATTCAGTCTTTCCTAACTTCATTAACCTTAAACCTTCATTTACATATTTGTATGTTTATTCTAAAACACTTAGACTCTTATATTTTTTCTCAGATTTTCCAGCTCTAATCCAGTCTTTCAGGATTTGAATGATTACCATAGCTTTCTAAATATATTCATTCCCTTAACTACAGTACCAGCCTTAGAGCATATTTGTGTGAGAATTGTCCACCTGGCTGCTTTCTTTTCCACATCGAGGCAACTGCAAAGTAACAGCAAGACAGACTTTTTCATAACTTCATTCCGGCTGCTTGATGTTTTGCAGCTTGGTTCACCTATAGAATGGTAAAGTTCTTATTTTTGTGATTCCCTACTGTCAGTTGTTGGGTATGGCTATTGTGAAAAATCATCACCAAGATCTTTTTATCAATTCCTCGTTTATCCATGATACTCCTTTATCATCAGGATATTGTTGGCTAGAACTTATTTTTTTTTTTAGTAGCAAACCGATTAAGCTGTAACTTAGTTAAATTTCATAAACCACAAACTGGCTGCAAGCCTGGAAACACTGAAACTTTTGCCTAATTGGAATCAATTGCTTCTCTGTTTATACTGGATTACAATGTTATTGGCTCAATTTAGTTTGTGGGAAATAAATTGTTGATGGTTTGGCTGAGCAGCTGTAACAATGCAAAAATGCAAAAAAAAAAAAAAGATGTGAAGATAACAGGCACAGCCTGTTTAGCATTGCTAAAGCCATTGACATTATCATGGAGAAGTGGCTCAAAGCCAAAAGAAGCTCATTTGGACAAGACGGAAGAGAAGAATTGTGGAATGTTACTGAACGCTGCAGACGCAAAAGATATGCTTACGCTGTCGCATTGGCCCACTCCCTGTTTATTGCCAGGGTCCTAATCTCCTATCGTTCATAGGCTGCAGAGATGTTAATGGGCATGCAAGCTCTGTTCTGGGATGGACTCAATATTTCTCTTGAGGGGAAATCCTACCTATGTGATCTCTGTGGCCATAGAGTATGCTGATTTCTTAACCCCTCAACGTGCACCAAGAATGTAAGACACGCTAGGTACCCTTTAAGGACCTCTTTGCATGGGTTTGGTGAGATCTTATTGTATTTCTAAGAGTATTAAACCCACATACCCATTCACTGTGTAATCTTATAAAAATAAATCTCCATCAGCCCCAGCAAGGAAGAACTAACAGCTTACTGAAGGAGGCAGGCTGGCTTCTTCTTTCCCTCTTTGTCTCATCAGTACTCACTAGAACTCTCTTTTCCTGCAGTCCATTAGAGTTCTAGAGGAATAGGAGCACTGATCTCAAGGCTCTGCCTTCTGACCTAAGTCCATGTACACTTGCCAGTAGCTGCTATGTCATCTTGGACCTCTTTTGGTAATTCTTCTCTAGGGCTGCAAAGCAATAGATATATCTGGGCTTAGGCAGTCCCTCAGACATTTGCAAAGTTTACTCAGGGTTGGCTATGGGGCATCTGTTGCGTGTCACACACATTGCTTTCTGAACAGCAGTGCAGTACATCATGTGTTAACAGGCATATCATGTCATCCAACACTTCCAAGAATTGGTGTACTTGGTTTTTTTTTTTTAACTCCACTTACTGATAGTGGAAAAGCTTGAGGTCTGAATGTTTTAAGACTAACCATTATAGTAAAACGCAGGATTTGGCATTACTAGGCTGCCCACTATAAGACCTGCTGATAGAACAAGGAAAGTGCAAGAGAAATCTTTCTCACTCAGGCTAGGAAGATCTGGGACAGTAGAGACAGAGGTGCAGAGATATCTGCAGAGAGTGCAGAAAAAAAATATTACCTATGTGGAGGTGGCCTGGAAGGCAGTGTGATTATGCTTCTACACATGGCATAAAATCTTTCTTGAGGCAAGCTGGGCCAAGTGATGTGGATGGCTTTGAGTGCAACAGTGCCAAAGCCATCCCTAAGGACCTGCCCTCCTGCTTCCAGGCAGCTGGGCTCACACCTGACCTCTCTCTCTAGGCGTGGTAGGTGCAGGTCTCTCTCTGATGGAAAATGACAGTTTTTCAGAAAAATAGGAGTGTTACACATCTGACAAGAATGATAAGTGAACCAAGAATTTTGGACTATTACTAACTGTGAAAAAAAACTCTCAAAAAAGCAATAGGAAAACCAAAAAACTATCTACATCTCTAGCTTTAGCTTTCAGCTGAGGAAAATCAGACACACAGGACATACGTGCTTCTTTGCTTTGCTTCGCTATTGACGCAATGGTATATTCAGATTTCATAGGTTTTAACCTTAACCTTAAAAAGAAACCCAAGCTGTTGAGGTTCTCTCAAAGCAAAACATAAAGTAATGCAAACTGTGTTTGCAGACAGACTGAAACCATGACTGCAATGTATGAGCATTTCCCATCTGTCATTAACCTCATTGTGATATTTAGCTCTAAAGCCTGATGATGTTCTGTTAGCAACCATATTCACTGTCTTAGGAGTGATTATTTTAGTGTACATACCACAGAAGGAAAGGAGGCAAAACTGTTGGGAGATATGGAGACTTTTTCATTGAACAAAATATAGAGGGAATGAATGAATTAGGACAGAAAAAAACATTAAGTAATTGAGAAAACATAATAGCAGGAAAAAAAGAAGTAAATAAAACTGTAACTTTTAAAATGAACCCTTTTCTCACAGGGATCTTGCATGTCACATAAAGGCACTGCACAAAGGTAACGACAAAAAAAATCAGCCTGATATTATCCTTAATCACTAGGCTTGTTGCTGATATCATAAAGTGTTTCACTAGGAATAGAGACCAACCTGAATTCATTGGTAGCTCACAGGAAACTCAACTATCCCCTTAGAAAACATTTAACATTCTTGTCCCAGTCTATCTGACACACTAAGACTGCTAGAAGTCTTAGGTTTCCCCCGTATAAATTAATGTGGTGGTCTGTGAACTCTGACTTTGATTAGTTAGATGCTAACACTATTAATTGCTCATATGCTGAATATGCAGAAGACGTATTTCTCTAATGTTTTTATCCACGCAGGACAGACCTGCCATTCACTCTTGGAATTCCACCCACCTGAGCAAAAGTATTAGAGAAAAAAGCACTGAAGAAAGCTTAGGAAGTTAGGAGAAAGTGATTCCTTTTAGCTCTCTTCAACTTCCTGAGGAGGGGAAGTGGAGAGGGAGGCATTGATCTCTTCTCCCTGGAATACAGTGACAGGAAATGTGAGGATGGTTCAAAGCTGAGCCAAGGGAGGATTGGACTGGATAACAGAAACCATTACTTTATCAAGAGAATGGTCAAACACCAAAACAGACTTCCCAGACAGGTGGTTGATGCCCCAAGTCTGTCAGTGTTTAAGGGACATTCAGGCAATGGCTTTAATATGTGCTTTAACTGTTGGGGAGACCTGATCTGGTCAGGCATTTGGGCTAGATGATGCTGTGGAACCCTTCCAACTGAAATAGTCTATCTATTCTATTCTATTCTATTTAGAGGGTGTTGTGATTTTCCTTTTTTCTGAGACATTTCCTGTTTTCTCTGTAAACGACTGCTGGAATTCCTGAATCAAAATTTGGGCATGACACTGAAATGAATACACCCAGATGAGAACATAAATAATGGATATCCATCCATTTTCAAGTGTATCAGCTGCAAGTATGACCATGAATACACAGTGGTTTGATAACACAGTGATGAAAGGATCCATTTTCATTACACATTTTTTATTGGACAGATTTTTTATAAAAAATGGGGAAAGCTTTTAATTTTACTGGGTAGCATCACAGCTTCTCTTTACAGTACATGTAAAGCAGGTAAATACATGTACAATACATGTAAATGGTAATAAAGGTGTGACCAAGAAATCTGAGTCTTTGCTTCAAATATCAGTTTTAACACTTTTTGTTTCCAAATTCTAATGGATAATTTGCCAATAAAGATGTCAGCTTTCAAAGTACTGTAGGAATGAGAGTACATAACCAGATTAATTACGTGCATTTTTCTAACACCTTCTCACTAAACTGATTAAATTTACTATAATTGAAAGCTTCTTTTCTTTTAATAACTTGTATTGAGATGTACTTTATGTGTTGGTTCTAGTGGCTGTGCATTTCAGAAGCTGAGGGATAAATCTCTAACATGACACTGTCACACTAACAATTATTGGAAAAAAGGAAAAAATCGGATCAGACAGCACCATGAAACCCTTCCTCACTTGTCTCCCCTTCTCACTTTCTTCCCCTTCAGCCAATTAACATGCCCTTGAACTTGCTAAATAAATATAATTTTATAAATATCTATATCTATATTGACTGCTTGAAAAAGACATTCAAATCAGGAAACTGCAGATATATGCTAAACATTCTGCGAAGATTTACCCAGTATCTATTTAAGAAATTGTTACTTGGGACAAAAGTGACACCTTGTCTGCTCATGGTTTGCTTTTACATCTTCAACTCTGCAACTTGTGACAGGACCCTAAACAGACTCTGGTCTGGATATTCTGTCACACATTTACTCAAAACCCTTCAGCCCACTGAGGATGCTCAGTTTTGTAAAACCATGTTTTATTAGATTGTTAGAACTAGCTTTTGGTACAGAGAGGACTCATACTTGCTAGGTGGGACCTGTAAGAAATTCAAAACCAAAGCACAGTGTGACACAAATCCTCCCCTGTGTGGCTGGCTTACCTTCCTTGTGTCCATGCTGCCCCAGCTGGCTGGACAAACTCTGTTGCTGTTGCAGCCTGAGGGCAGAGCTGACAAGTAGAAGCAGGTACCAGCACAGCAAATGAATCATTCCTGCTCTGCAAGATTTAAAGGGATGTTCACTGGTGGGATTAGGCATTCAGCACATACACTGCCCTTCAGGAAAAGATATATTTCTCTTCCTTTCCTTGCTGTGATTTATGATGTGGTTCTTTGCTCTCTTTGCAGTTTAAATTTCTTGATTTGTAGCCAGGAAATTGCTGTCAAATAGGTGAGATTATCTGTTGCTGCTAAATCAATCTGAAATGTAAAAATTAAAGGTACCCCTTCATTAAAAATTGCTAACCACCACAGTGGGTCTGCCTGAAGATGTGGGGCAGTCTTTCATAAAAAAGTGAGGAATAGAAGTTAAAATATTCGTTTTCATTCAGCACCCAGCACATCTTACATCACCATATACTTACTAATTCAGAACCTGTTAAAATCAGGAATTTCCTTGGTCTTGTCAAGTTTTGGATTACATATTTCAGTAACTGGGTTTTATCACAAGAGGAGATTTTAAAATGTGGATAATTTAGACCTTTTTTTTAGTTTTCATAATTAGCAGTAATAAATGAAAAAGCATTTTTCTTCCCCTGAGAACATAACTGCCTTTCTCTTTTCTCAGAACTTTTTCTAATTAAAAACTACACCATATTTTATATTAATTCTTTACATACTTTTATGTAACAGCCCTGCTCATTTTCCATGTGTGTAGCAGCTGAATCTCAGTTTATCACATAGGAAGGAGTATGAGATTTGTCCAGCTAAAGACTAGATCTATGTGGTTCATTAATTCTTGTCTTCAGGAAAGAGGCTGTCCTGGAGAGCAGAGAAATTGCAAATTTAGCAAACAACTTATAAGAAAAGCTTAATTGTCACTGAAGAGAAAAGTAGGAGGATAGTAAATAATAAAATCCTGTCAGTAGTCTGGCATTAGAGACACCTGTTAGTTGCAGGATGAGAATTGCAAGTAATGCTACCATTAATATATTTTTTCCCTGAAGAATGGAAGCTAATAACGTTTAATTTGTTGTTTTTGTCTGGTTTAACTCCTTTCTTTATTCTAGTTTCCACTGCCTGTCCTTTCACTTTATTTACAGTTATTCTACAAAATTTTAATCTGCCAGGTGAGCCAAGAACTAGAAATTTTTGAGGTTTTCTGAGGTATTTCTTTCCAGGCAAAGCATGAAACTCTGTTAAGTCAACAGCATTAAAACAGCCCCAGTTTGTAGAATCATAGAATCGTATAATAATTTAGGTTGGAAGGAAACTCTAAAGATCATCTTGGAAGGAAACTCTAAAGATCATCTAGTCCAACCCCCCTGCAATGGACAGGGATGTATTCAACTAGATCAGGCTGCTCAGAGCCTTTTAAAACCCGACCTTGGATTCTCCCAGGGATGGGGCATCTGCCACATCTCTGGGAAACTTGTGCCAGCGCTTTACCACCCTCACAGTGAAAAGAATTTCTTCTCAATCTATAATCTTTTATTTTAAAAGCACTACCTCTTGCCCTATCACTACAGGCCCTGCTAAAAAGACTGCACCCATCTTTCTTAGAAGCCCCCTTTAAGTATTTAAAGTCTGCTATAAGGTGTCCCCAGACCCCTCTCTTCTCCAGCTTGTGCAACCCCAGCTTTCTCAGCCTTTCCCACAGGAGAGGTGCTCCAGCCCTCTGATCATTTTTGTGGCCCTCCTCTGGACCTACTGCCATGGGTCCAGAGTCTTCTTATGCTGGGGTGGAGTGGAGGGGCAGAATCCTCTCCCTCACTCTGCTGGCCACACTGCTTGGATGCAGCGTAGGGTAAAATTTAGTGGAAACACTAAATACTAAGTGCTGGCTTGCTCAGGAAGTCACTTAAGGATGTGCAAACAAGCAGTGTCATAAATAGGTCTTTGTAACTTTGGACCATTAAGCAAAACATGAAAACTCATCACCTGCCTCTTATGTTGTCTCTAAGTGTTTCATGTGAATTACAAAAAAGTAATTACAGTAGATTTTCAGAAAAAGGCGCAGAGTGGTACAAAGCCTTGCTACATAATTTGAATGTTCTGATTTATGTTAAAATTTGATGTGTCTGTGAATAAGAAGACTAACAGGCTAGTAAATGATGTCCACTCTGCAACCAATCTCTACAGGTTTTTGTTTTGTGCTTGCTATATCTAAAAGATTTTTTAAATAAACTTCTCCACAAAGGAGTAAAAAATGTAATTTGGATACATTATATTCTTAGTTATAAGACAAATGAGAAAATCTTAGGACATTTAATTTTTGTAGCAAAAAGTTATGGTGATGCAGTTAGAGTTTCCTGATGGGAATTTTTTTTCCTGAGTGCTCTTCTGTAACCATGCACCAAGCACAATAAAATTACTCCTATTCTATTGAATATTCACTTTTGTCAAATGTTAATAGAGAGGTTCAGATTCAATCAGTGTAAGAAGCTTTTAGGTCCGATGGGTTTCAAGGATACTTCGAGTTTGTCAATGGAAAGGTATGAATCCCACTTTGGCCTTGAAATAGCATTAGGAAGTTTTTGTTCAAACCTTTGGTCTTAAAAAAGTTCTCTGTATTCAAAATGTCACATCTTGAGATCTGTTCAATTTTCCCTTTTTTTGTCACGTTCTTTTTCTCCTCTGTAAGGCATACACAATGGGAACAATAGCTGGAACATGAGAAAATTTGAGCTAGGATTTCAAAATTATGAGACCAAAGTGAATCCATCAAAACAAAAGCTTTGAGATGAAACTAAACACATTGCAAACTTGATAATGAGTATATGTTGTTATGAATAATCACTGAGAGTTCTCTGAAACTGTATAGACTGTGTTTCATGTTTGCTGTTGTGAGTCTTGGATAACAGCAGGACCTCTGACATTGCATTAAGCTGACACATTTGTTAAGCTATTGTTTACAAACTGTCCTTCATATCACAGCCCATATGAACCCAGCATGATCATACATAGTTGTGTGCAGTAATATGCTGGATTTTCATTTGAATCCTGCACAGACTTGTTAAAATTTTTAATAGACTTAATATTGTTTGTCTTTCTGAGTATGGGTATGAGAATTGTTTATCTGACTGACCATCTATAGCCAAACATCTTTTGAGATTTTTTGACTGGAGTCAATCTATTGAAACTTAATTTACAGTTCTGAATCACAAAGACTTCTTTTTAATGGGGACGTAAATCAGACAAAAAGTGAGAGCAACTGGAGTTGAAATGGAAATGCATCAGAGCATAAATAATCTGCTTTTCTGGTTAAACCGAGCAATGAGAACTTTTGTACATCAATTTATATAGAAAACTATTTAGCTATGTAACAAAAAACAAGACACAAAATGTTCTGAAGGTGGTAATAGATAAAATCACTGTAAAAAACCAGCATTGAAAAGACTAAAAGCAAGAAAAGTTCAAGGGTTTAACTGAGTTCTGAAGCAATCTTAAGCACCCAGCAAGATCTTGGGTATCATGACAGACATTGCAGTGTAAACCTTTTCTTGTTTACTGTTCTTGTTTCATGTATAAATGGTAAAAAAATTGCTAGCGACAACATTTGAAAGATAAGTTCAGGTTTAGTTCAGACATCTAGCTTTCTGTTTCCTAAACTTCATCTCAACTTTTCCCTTTATTTTAATATGGTGCTGCATAAGATATTGTCTATCAATAGAAAGACCATAAAAATGTTATAAGTAACATTTTTATGCTGTATTTCCCATTCATGACACATCTATGTTTGTGTGGGTGGATTTCTTGTCAGAGCTGGCTTTAATGTGGCTATAAATCTTATCTCAGATTAGCTGTCATTTCATGAATCAGTAATCCGATGACTTTTTGGAGAAGCTTTTAGCTTCTCTAAATACATAGCAGCATACCTTTAGAGCAGTCTTTCAAGGGATGCTGAACGAGGACACCAAATGTGTTAAGAACTGGAATTTATGGTGTGCAAGTAGATAAAGGATGATGAAGTTCTGAATGTTAGATGACAGAGGGAAGAAAACGAACCTCCAGTAAGGATCCCTTGCTATCCAGAAGTCACAGATCTGCACTCACTGTACCTACAGTGGATAACAGTACTTAGTGTTGTATACCCAGGAACTGCAGAGTGCTTTGTTAACACTGTGTGTTGTGTTTTGACACAAGTGTTGAGAGCTCTAAATATATGAATTGCCTGTGTTAGCACCATTAACATAGAATATTCAAATCTGTGACACTTCCTATAAGAATGAAATCTTGCAGAATTGAAAATGGGATAATACAGAATCTCAGCTGTTCGTCCTTCAAACTTCTTGCTACCTTTCTACATGCACAGAAGTACGAAAAATTAGATAACTGCAAATCAATTAATCAATCAATCATTTTTAAGCATTTACTTCAATGGGAGGATTCCTCCATTATTGCAAAAGGACAGGGGCTTTTCTTGTTCTTTTCTTTTAGATTAATCATATACAAAAAGGTCAGAACTGATCCATGTGAAATAGGTTCTTGTAAGTATCGTTATTTTTTTATTTTTTACATTCCAGAAGATTTTAATAAGATTATAAGGGCAATTTCATTTCCTTATTTGACAATTTGGACCTTAATTAAGGTTTCTTTTACCTGTTGGCTAAAACAGGAAAGCAAGTAAGGATAGAAGCATTGACAAGCAGCCTTAGAGAAACGCGTATGTGCTAGAGAGGCTTAAAATCAATGGTGAATAGTGCTGTGCATGACATCCATTACATTTCTATTTATTGTAGAATGGTTTCAGGCCATGATAAAACTTTTTCCAGACTTATTCCTACCTGATCCTAATCTCTAAATCAAGGAATTGAATATATTATGAAAGACATTCTCTTGCAAAGATGGCATGCTGTTTATCAGTTTAATTATTCTTCTTTCATATAATTTCATTTTATCCTACCCTAAAACCGAATGATGAAAACTAAGATTACAGATCTTTGATTTTGCTGGCTTTTAAAGAAGCTAGGAAATTTTTTTTTAATAAAAAATAGAAGTTTACTAGACTAGTGCGGATAAAATCTGACTGAAGAAACATCAATGTTTGAATAGCTCAAGGAAAGGAGAACCAGATATATAAAATTAAAGGGGTTTTTTAATACTTGCAGCATTATTTTACAGCACCACAAGTACAACTCAGCCCCATCAGAAGGCAAGGTTAGGTTCTAGAAGATGAGCTACATATGTAATCATTTCACCAACTGCAGATATAAGTGTTACTGGAATCTAAAACCAGCAAGGAACAAAAGATAGTTTATTAGAGACTCACTGACAAAAAAGTGCAGATAAAAATCTTTTGTCTGATACAGGTGTACCTCCCAAGAACTATCACTGAACAACAGGCAGCATGCTAATCACAAGGAAGAGCTGTTTGCATTAGTAGACTTATAAAACATGAGCATGGCCACCACAAGCTTTGAAGGCACAGATCATCGATTATTGCACTAATTGTTTGTTCTGCTTGTGTCTCAGGCTAAAAGGAAAGAGTCACTGAAGCAAAAAAGAGACACAGAGAATTACAACCTCAGTGACAGTTCAGTTTCACCATCTCATTATTCATTACTTGTTTTGCTGTGCGTGTGTGACTTTAAGTTGGGTGGACTCATGTATTCTCAAAGATGCACACTGTGCAACACTGGAGAAATCATTATGTACATTATTCCGCAACTCCAGGCATGAAAGCTTTTTCTTAAAGTTCTGCCAGCTTCATTCTTAGCTTTTGTTTCCAACTCAAGTAAGAAATACCAAAGGTACCAATTTTAGGGTTTGGGTATCTCTATTTAGATTTGAAATCCAGGTGTTAGCAAGCAGATTTCTGGGAGGAAAATATTTCCATCTGAAAAAGTGCATCTTGTGACACAACTTAGAAAAAAGATTTTTTTTCAAATCATAACTCATTCATCTCTCTGAAAATGACCCAATTGCAAGATCTTAACAGTAGTATTGCCCAAATAAAATTCTGATCTAAGAAAGTTCAAAAAGGACATAACATTGATAGTAGAAATTTCCCTAATCATGACCAAGAAGATTAGTATGCAGACATGAAATTTAACATTCACATAATATACTTAACCTTTTTTTCTAATGTTATAAAAAGTAATTTTCACAATATAATATATTATAAACATTATAATACATACTAAATATGTAGAAAAGCAGTAATAGTGCTCTGGTAGCAGACATGTCTGCTTTGCTATCTCACAGCTGGAGAACTATGGTCCTTCACCAGCAGTGCATTGTGTTGACTCCTAGCTTCCATCATTTTTTAAAATTATACATGACTTTGAATCCTACAGATTCTTTTTAATTCTTAAAAAATTGGTCAATTAGATTAAGTCTTTAAGTAAACATACCTAACTTTACCACATCTGTTTTAATGAGTATGATAGAAAGACCAAGGAGTTTATGGGAACTCCTCTGTGAGAGACTCTTTCCATCTCAAAAAAACCATTTTTTAAAAAGCAACGACTCTTCTTGCCTACTTTTATTAGATGAATGAAAGCCTGAATTTCAAGAGCTGGTAGTGATACTTCTGTATATAGAATCTTTTTAATTGTCCCTTCCCAGCGCTAAAAGCACTTGCTTGAATAACATCTGAAAAACATAAGTTCTATCATATTCAAATTGTATTCAGCTTCCAAAGTGTGAAGAAAATATTTTCTTGCCTCTAAGGTCCTGTTGTTTCCTTACAGAAATGTCTTTAAAATGAATTTTTAATTTAAAGAAAAGAGTATTGCAAATCTGCAAAAATGTTATGTTCATTTGGTTTTCATTTCATATTCAGCAATTATATCAAGATTTTAAATGTGTTATTCTTTGAAATTTTATATTCAATGTATATAAGTGAATTCTGATTTTACAGTTCTAACTGTGGATTACATAAACGTTTTCATGTACAATTTAGTTTAAAATAGTCCAAATAACAGACATACTGGTGACCTATGTATATAAAGAGATATAAGAATTACATTTAATAATAGCCTTACATTTTATCATATATAACAGTTTGACAATATGAGAGGTATTACACATCACTTAAATGTTCAGAAAGAATTCATAATTTGAATAGGTATTAAAATTACTTTTTTTATGACAGTAAGTTAAAATTTTTGACAATGTACTTACATTTCGGTGGTGAACTGGAAAACAATCCTACAATTATTTGAAAGACGATTATTCTTTAATATTACACATTTCAAACTTATGTCCTAATATGAATGAATACTCCAAGTGAAATGTCATTTGCAATACACACCCTGATGTATTAGGCGATTATTTTTTATTTCTCATATACTTTTTGAGGCAAAAGGTAGGGGTTTTTTTAAATACACAGAACTAAATGACATGGATCAAAATGGTGTTGACAGACCAGTCATTCTGCATCAGACAAAAGTTTCTAGTCCTCTTTACCTGCTTCTGCCTGGACCTGAGCAGCAACTGCGGTTCCAGGCAGACCCTGCTGCTGAGTCCAGGCCAGTCTGAGAGTTCTCCATCACTTGTTAAAAGCTCTGAGCAGTCAATATCAACGGTGAGAAGAAAGTCTGAGCTGGTTGGCTGCTCCTCCAGGAGCAGGGTTGCAGTCTTTAGACCAAAGGTTCCTGTCATGTGTTAGTGGCAGTTCACTGATCTGAAGGGGAAAAGAGGACTGGCTAAAGGGGTGTTTGTGGAAAAACAACAGGCAAACATGCATCCTCATAATTCTCTTCTTACAGTGTCCCAGGCTGAAATCCTAGGGGATTTCCTGAGCATGATGCAGTTTGTCACTGTGGTGTGGTTTGGCATTTTCAGAAGTGTGAACATACTGATAACAGAAAGTTTGTGGAGGTGTCTGTGACAGTGTTGCTGGATCAAAGAGCTCTGCAAAACAGAGAGCAATGCATAAAGAGAAAGTTTATCTTTGTGTTTACAAATTTGGAGGTTCCAAGGAAAAACTCTTCATTTTTACTGCATTACATCTTATTTTGAAGTCATCCTACTCCCGTAGGTTTGTATTAACTTAGTAAATATCATAAATAGTCCTGAAATATGATATTATACAATGTAATCCAGATTGTCCTCTGGGTAAACTAAATGTAAGGTTCTACCTGTGTATGTCGTAGTAGTAGTAATTCAAGGCGTAGTTTATGAGCATCAACTTAAAGCCTTTTTACCTTTTGGTAATTGTATATTTGAAAAAAAAAAAAGCATACAATAGTAGTATAGGATGTGCAAGTGACAATGTTTACTTTTCCAATGAAATGCCAGACTGTAATTTTTTTCTGAATTTCCTGAACAGTAGTCCTGCATAAGGCTGGGAAAAAAAAAAAAAACCAGAGAAAATATTTTTGTTAATCTCTTAAATATAATTTTCTGAGAAAGTCTAGCTCCTCACAGTTTTGCTACATTTACTTGTAGTTTTGTGGTGAGGGTCAGGGTGGTAAAAGCCAAGTGACTTGCACCAACCATATATAATTGCGCCCAAATCCAGCCAGTGGCTATATCTGTAAAAAATCTCTGTTCATATAAACCCGCAGAGAAAAGTTCTCAAAGTTAGTATGTACAAGGAGAACATTTTTATTCACTTTCTAGTAGACCATTTTATGACACTCCTGAAGACAAATTTAAAGACATGACAGAAAAAAGAAAAACTGACAAAACAAACCCAGATAAGATCTAGGGGGTTTGCTGGTAAACAGGAAGCTGCCTTTATGCAGGTTCCCTACAAAATTACTGTTCTGCCTTGTTTACCTTCAAGTACATAATCAATGCTTCTGGGTGCACTAAGTCAAACATGACAGACAAGTCACAATCTGTAGCCAAAATTTTCAGTAGTGTTTGGGACTGAGAGGGTTGTTTGCAGCAGCTAAAAGTGAGATTTCTGCATTTTGACCATGACAGCTTTTTTCATTATAGAGTCGCAAAGGAACCCAAGATTCCAAATAGGAATGGGAAATAATTGTGCAGAGAAAGGCAAATATTCTGTTCTTCATCTTAAATGACATAAAAGTAAGAAAGAAACTGTGATGATTAGGGAGTATAGGCAAGAAAATGAAATCGGTGTAAGACCAAACAGTATTTAAAAGCAGGAAGAGTCTCTGTGATTCCATGGCTCTTTCACTAGCCAAAGTATTCAACATACCTGCATCAAATATTGCTAAATTTTCTGAAAAGTCTTTCCAACTAGAAATGGGCAGGTGCCATATTATTTGAAACAGATTTGTATTAGAATACAAATGGGCACTCATAATGCCCCCCTACTCCGTGTGAACCTTGCAGATATCATTACTTTCTACTTGTCATTTTGCTGAAGGGTTCCTGCTAAACATTTTAATAACTTTTTATCATGTTTCAGAATTCCCCTCCAGCACGCAATACAATGAAAATATGAAAGAAGTAGTGAAAAAGAATGAGTAGAAAGTGTAAATAACAAAATGAAAATATACCCTGTTTAATTTTTGCTTAGTCTATTTTGTGTATTTTCTTACATATTTGACTTTTAATTGTCCAGCCAGCAAGTGGACAATGTATACCTTGTGTGTCAGAGCTTTACAAATAAATACTTTCTCTTGATTTGCAACATACTAAAAATCAAAATAATAAAGTAATAATAATAAAAAACCCTAACAATATATAACCTGAGAATCACAAAATGGTTGACGTTGAAAGAGACCTCTGGAGATCCTCTTGCCTGATCTCCCCATTCTCTCCATTCAGACAGAGGTCTGGAAGAAGTAAATTCTGCTCTCCCCTCACAAAGGTGTTCAAACCCATTTCACTGACTTACAAGAGCAGTACTGTAGGCAGTTGGATTTAATTTAGGAATATTACCGGTGTCATATGGACTGAGTGATCTTTTCATCACCATTAAAATTTGGTGAGCTATTAAGTATAATTGATTAAGATAGTGAACCTGGTATGTTCCTAGTATGTCAAATGTCTTCATTTGAATTCCTTTACTCTAACTCATTAAATAATTAAGTAGTGCCTGGAAGACAGAGCAAATAGGTCAGCATGAGAAATGTGATAAACAGTCCTTACAGTGCACAATAGTGGACAGAATATATTGATGAAGACTCCAAAACCCTCAGGAAGGGCCTGAGGTTTTCCATGTTGCATTTAAGATACAATAATTGGACACCTAAACGAATGAAAAACTATCATCAATTAAAAAAAAAAAAAATGAAGTGTTTATGACACTCTGAGTATGAGATGTTTAAAAAGATCTTTTGCTTGTGTTTGAAACTTAAATACAGTGTTACTTCTGTTTCCTTTTAACTTGACCAGTAATTTTGAATCAAATTTGCTGAATAATGTAATTGCCTTAATTGTGTTTTGAAATAGAAGTATATTTTACTTAGAAGTTATGTCATTCTTTAATTAAAAAGTTTATTCATGTGGTTTTTTTAATTATACGCCATTGTAATTTATTATTATTTCCTACCTGCATTGTTTTTTGGTTGCTCTTAGAGGTA
Source organism: Edolisoma coerulescens (assembly GCA_013397115.1). Taxonomy (NCBI): domain Eukaryota; kingdom Metazoa; phylum Chordata; class Aves; order Passeriformes; family Campephagidae; genus Edolisoma; species Edolisoma coerulescens. Next base: position 459,862 of record VWZW01001524.1, read on the forward strand.
CGATTTTAAGTGTACAGAGCTTGGCTAAAGGAAAGCCTCTGCTATGGTTTTACTAGGCCTGAGTTGTTTCACAGTTTCAGTTGCTATCCTTCAAAAACAAAAGTAGCATTCAAGCATTCACAGTGTAAAAAATAATAGTGAAGATAAAACTCTAGAAACCCAAGACTGGTCTTGGTTCTGGTTGAGTTCTGTGAATCTGAAACACTGAGCTGGACATTTCATAAGAATATTTAATATTTCTGCATAGATTTAGTAAATATCAATTTGGTGTAGTTGTCTGACATTTCTAATTGCATTCTCGTCTATAAGCAGTCCATTCAGAAGTCAAGGAAAGGAAGAGAATTTAACCTTTCTTAAAAATATCCATTTTTTTATTTGGGATCTCTAAACATCAGTACTGCTCTTTTGCAGACATTTTCCTTTGGTGTTTTACCGTCCCTTCTTTAACCTACTTGAATTCTAGCCTTGCACAGCACATATGTCTGTGATTTACCACAACATAAAATGGTCTTTACTCTGCCAGTAGGGCAAGAACTATACCATTTTTTAAAAATTTATTTCTGCAACAAAAGAAATGAAAGAAAATACATCAAATGGCAAAATAAGTACTGATAGACGAGAATGCAGACTAAGAGACGGCACACAGAAATCTTCAGTGTTGTACTTCTGTTAGATTTAGATGAATTCTGAGGTTATTATAAACCAAATCTTAAGGCTTATTAGAAAGTAAAGCATGGCATCCTCAGTTCATCATATGGCACAGCTTCACAGAGAACACAAGCTTTTCAGTAAATACACTGACTTTTGCAAACTGTAAATCATCTGCGAGCCACTACTGTTCTACTAATTACAGCAAGAAGCTGTGCTCATTAGCTGTTCTCATCTGGTTCACTGCACGAGCTAAATAGGCCGTAAATGAGCTAGCAATTATTGCTGTATTACTGCTACCAGCTCTGTTCATATCAAAATATCTTCACCAAATGTTGTGCTTCTTGGTATTATCACGTTAAGAATTTCACAATTTCATATTGAAGAAGTTAATTGGGAGGTTGTTCTTGGAAGATGGAGGAGCTTCTATAACTTCCATGAATGACTGCCTCTCATAAGTATCTTCAGCCCATTTATGACAGCCTCTTAAACCAGGGAACTACATGAATACATAAATATTGTACTTGATGCACTAAGAAAGAAAATGCACACCTTGCTATTCATCCTCAGTTTTCTTCTAACAGTAAATCTTATTTATATAGTAGATTTAAAATATTTAATTAAGAAGTAGAAGCTTTACGGTCTTCATAGCAGTGTGATAAATTAGATATATGAGAGTTTTTAGAGGTGTATATACTGCATTGGGTAAAAGAGAAAATACAAACTTATTGTTGTATTACCAGGGGCACCTTCTACAGCGAGATTTTTAAGAATACAACCTGTACGCCAAACACAGCCTGTATGTCCCATCCAAGTGGCCTGCAGATAAGTTTTCAGATGGGAAGATGTGCTTTAGACTCAGAGGGATAGGTAGGGGGTATGAGCTTTCCTTTTCTTACTTCCAGTCTCACATACATACGAAGCTGTAAATAGCTGTCCCCTGTTCTGAGTACATCTTCCACTGTTTTCTGACTTGCTTTAGAATTTTTACTGAGTCTGTTCATGTCGGTCAAAAGCCTACCCATTTGCTCTCCCCATTCTTATCAATGAAGCTCAGACTTTCTTCCTTTTACCGCCAGTCTGGTTCAGGGGAGTTTTGCCACAACACATAATTAGAACCATTTTTCACATGGGACACTTTTTGATGTTGCTGAGAGAGAAAGCATTCAGAGCAGAAACAAATATTGATCTGAAAGATCTCACTTGTCTCTCAGTGCTTGCTGAAAAGGCAAGCACTAGAGCAGCAGTTCCTAAACTACAGCATATTTCATGGACCTTGTAAACTTGATTTAAATAATCTGGTAGTAGTAGGATAAAAAATAGTCGCTGCAATTTCCAAGATGTTTCTGCAAGAACGTATGAAGCTGTGAAGGTATCTGTCCTTTAATATGTGGGAGTTTCTCTGTACAACTCCAAACAACACAAGCACCATTCATTCAACTGAGCTGGCACACACAAATGCCTCTTTCTTCCTAGTTCTGGGCTTAATCCTGCTGGTCCAAGGCTTCCTAAGCCAGGAGCACTCACACATTAAAGCAGAGACTACCATGAGTAGTCACTGGGTGATTATATTTACATACTTTCAAAACTAGCTCCAGGATTGTGGTGTGAGTCCCTGAGGTGCCTTTGTAGTGACACAATGAGTGACACTCATTGTGCCTGGAAAGTAGGACCTGCCTGGCAGTGGCTGCTGGTCCCACTGTAGCTGCTTATCAGTCAGGGATGTTAGGCATCAGGAATACTTCACATGCAGCTTGGGACAGGATTCTTCCAAAGGACCTTATGGTGAATGAAGAGAAAATGGAAGAAGAACATCAGAAAGTGGTCATTTCAAAAAAGAAGGAGGAAGACAGTATTTTGAAATATCGTGGTGGAAATACACAGGTTACCGAGGTTCCCAGGATTCACGGTTTTGCAGAATATTTATTTTCTTCTTTGCATTTTGGCAGTCAAGTAAACCAAAGAAATACCACTGAATTATGGTTGTGGTAACTGCACTGCTCTGAAGCATCATTTTAAAAGAGGACTAACAAGGTGAAAAAAAACCCCAACATTCTACAAAATTTGCATTTTCCTAATTGAATTATCCTGCACTTGCGATAGAATTATATGCTATACATATTCTGAAGCCACCAAGTCCCTTTAAAAATAAGAGAATAGGTGGGAACCATTCTCTTGGATAGCATTCAATTGTATGCTAATCTAATATTGGTCCTATTATCCTAATCCCCAAACCCTCTGCCCTTATTTTCATTAAAATACAGCTAGACCTACAGACTGGGGACCAATAGCTGTCATAATTTCTTTCTGTGGTGATCACAAGTGATTTTCTTGGCAGTTTCTGTAATACTGTTTGAAATCAGGACCTGACAGAAAATCAAACTTTCATCTTTCAGATACTTCCGAGGCTTGTAAAACTATTTCATCCTGCATTAGAGAGAAACCAAAGCCTTCCAGAAACAGCATGAAAAATGTAATCTGAGCAGAAGAGGTATAATGCAAAGAAAAGAGAAGACTAGAATTTAGGGCATCTATCTGGATATGGGAATCCTTATGGAAAATCTCATACTTCTCATGTAGAAATTAGATATATAAAAATGACGTTTTTATAATATTGTATATTATATATTTTTATATATATAAATATTGGGGTTTTAAATTTAAAGCTTTTTTCACTGACACACATTTCCCTGATGGTAAACATGTTGCCAAATTATTCCAGTGCACCCCTTGTTAGGACTTCTCTGTATCAAGTCCTGAACTTGTTAGACATTATTACACCTGGCATGGTGAGTTGACCCTGGTGGCTGCCAGGTGCCCACTAAAGCCACTCTGTCACTGCCTTCCTCATCTAGACAGGGGATATAAAATATAATGAAAGACTCATGGGTTGAGACAACCTTCTTCTTGCACTCAACTTCACTCCTGATTTTCTCTAACCTCTCCCCACTCAGTGGCATAGGGGAATGGGGAATGAGAGTTCTTCGAATGTTCTCTGCTGCTACTTCCTCCTCAGGAGGAGGACTCCTTACACTCCTCCCCTGCTTCAGCATGGTTTTCCTCCCAGGGCTGCAGTCTTATAGGAACAGGCTGCTCCAGCGTGGGCCCGTCACGGAGTCACAAGTCCCACCAGCAAACCTGCTCCAGTGTGAGCTCCTGTCTGCACGGGGCCACAGGTCCTGCCAGGAGCCAGCTCCAACACAGGCTTCCTACAGGGTCACAGCCCCCTTCAGGCATCCACCTGCTCCACCATGGTTTTCCGTGGGTTGCAGGGGAGTCTCTGCACTGGTGTCAGAAGCCCCTCCTCCCTGTCCTTCTCTGACCTGGGTGCTGCAGGTTCCCCCAGCCCACACTTTCCCAACTCTGTTATCCCAGAGGCACTGCCACTGTCGTGATGGGCTCGGCCTTGGCCAGTGCAGGCGCACCTTGGTATTGGCTCTATCAAACACAAGTTTCCAGGAGCCTCTCACAGAAACCACCCTGGAACTCCCCACTTCCAAAACCTTGCCATGTGAACCCAATACAAAAGTAAACAATCATAAACTACTAGCCTCTTAAGCTAAGTAGCCCAATTTTTCTATTAAAAGGGAGTTTTTGGCATGAAGTGATGTAAAGATACGTTTGAAATAATTTATCATTCTCAGAAGAAAAAAGCCAGATGCAATGCAATACTCACACTGACATATTTTTTAAAAATTTAACCAGAAAATCATCTGTGGTGAGTGTGTTATATAAATACTGTTCTCTGAAAGATTAAAATCCACATTCTATTCAAAGAGTTATTTTTCCCTGTTTAAAAGTTACACCTTTAACTAACTGGCTGTTCAGCAGAAGAACTAAAGCACAATTGGTTCAAGTCCATGTAAAAGGTATTTTCAGCCAATAAGTAGTCATCTACTTTTGGATTTAGCAGCATTTTCTCTCATTCTTCATTTTAATGAACATAGTTCATCTTCATGAAAAAAATAATCTAGTTTGGATAAGTCTTTCTTTTGTTGTCATTGTTACAAGCAGCAACAAACAAATCAAGTAAGAGGGATACAAAACCAGGGTTGCAGTGAACCAAAAGGTCATGTGCTGATGTTTTGCGTTGATTCTGAAGAATTATTAGCTGAACAGTGACTGGCTCACTTAACAGTACCTTCATGACTCATTTGCCAGTCATTCTGCAATTATCCCAGGTGCTGCTGGGGAAATGACTCTCAAGTTTTATAGAAGTAATCAGCATATAAATGTTGGCAGGATAAAACCTCCAACACAGGCTTCAGGTGCAGCACTCCATGCAGATGGAACCACTTCAGTCAGTTCTTAAAAATGATGGTTCTATTTGGCTGAAAAAAAAAAAAACTTGTTCTGGTGGAACCTTGGTTTTTATCCTAGTCTTATCTGAAAAATGGAACAGAATGTAGATCTTAAGAAACTTTTTACTGTTTGAAAATAAATAACTGATTTTTTCTAAACTAAGTCCTTTATGTAAGCAAATAAGAAATGAGAACAAAGGATACTGGAGTTGAAGGGAGCAGGCTGTATTATTTTTGTTCGAAGGAGTGTCTTGCCTCATCTTTCTAGTTTCTTCTCTTCAGTAAAATAATCAGTGATGCTAATGTGCTTCAGGTCAAAGGAATACAGGCAGCACTCTGTTGTTTAAGTCTTGGCATTTCTGAAATGTTCTCCTTCTTTTCCAAAAGGGTTTGAATCCATTTTAAAAGATAACATCATAAATACAATACAGTCAGCCAATCTAATAAATGTCATTTACATAAACATATAACAACTTCAGAACAAAGTGTTTTCTGTGACTTAATGATTGAAAAGCAGGATGAAGGGGTTAATTAGTAAAGGTGTCAGGAATGTTTGATTGAAAATTTTTCTCTCATACTGTTAGAAAGAACAGTTTGACCTAAATGAAATTTTACACCTGAGAAGTACTTCTTTCACAAGATTTTAAAGGAAAATGCCTGATACCTAAACCATTGGCCATGTAGAAAAATTATATTGTCATTCTGTATTCTTCTTCCATATTAATTGAAAGTTCCAATAGTTTGTCCCATGCCTCTGTTTTTCTTTATGGTACAGATTAACCAGATGAAACTGAGCCGAATTAATTGAGGTAGACATTACTTCATTTCAGAAGTCTAAGACATTTCATGGAATGTCTTAGAAGAGATTACAAGCACCTAAAAGCAACTTTGAAATTTAATCCTTTTTGCTTTCTTTTTTTTTCTCCCAAAATCAAATATTTTTATCTCAAAAAATAAGTTATACAAATGATACTAGTTCAATTATGTAACTCCAGGAAATAACATAGTGCCACTATCCCTTAAACAAGATTTGAAAGTAGCTATAAATCAAAGAGACATTCATTTCTTTTGGTGAACCAAGATTAATTCACACATATTGTTTTTAGCCAGTAAATCTTAGGCTTGGTTTGGGAATTAACTTTCATTTTCTTTTAAAAAAGCATCTGAAAGAGTATATCTTTAAGTATATTTGCATGTCCCTGGCTCATCCAAGAGTTTACGGTGAGAGGATGCATCTGTTGGGTTCCCATCCCTGCCCTGCATAGGCACTAGAAACCATATGTCACACAGCAGCACTGCCCCACTACTGTTAGAAACCACAAGGCACAGTCTGTTAACACAAAGTATCAGAAGAAAAACCTTATAGAGGAAAGCATTTACTGACAAATTAAAAATTTAACTGGACAGAATAGGAAGAACAAAGGAGCAGAGTTCTAAAACCTCTGTGTGGCATAGGTGACCTGGTCCAGTAGGCCTGAGGTCTATTCTTCTCTACTTGCACGAGGACTAAAAAAATTTTTTTTCTGTCTTCTGAAGTTTTACATTATTGATTTGCTATCTTTGTGATGCCAGCTTCTTCACCAATCATAAAATAATATCATCTGCAGTCCTGGCATGTAGAAATTCTGTTAAGGGAGTACATTAAGCCTCTGCACAGTTTTGGCATTTACACTGTCCTGCATGAGATATGGTTTTGTAACTGCGCCCATACCTTGTGGCTGCGCTGCCACGATATCAGGATGCCGTCAGCAGCTCTGCCAGGGCGGCTGCTTGGGGCGGCGCGTGGGCCTGGATGCAGAAAGCCCAGGGTATCGCGCTACGCCCTGGCCACAGCAGGAAAACACACAAAAGCGGTCGGGAACGCGGCTTCCACTCGAGAGGCTTTCCCCAGGCTGGTGGGAGACGCGCCAGCAGAGATAAAGGCGAAGAGGAGCGATCTGCTGCTTAGACTCCAGAAACTTTAATCCTCTGAAGGCGCAGGAGCAGTGAGATGAGACACCGGGAAGTTACAGGCGTTTTTATAGTGGGACATAGGGAGGCGGGGTGAGGGGTACAATCCAATAGGGAAAGGGAACATGGGAGGGATCAACAGGGAAACAGCCAGTGAGGATGGAACAGGGGAGGGATTACAGACACCCAATGGGGAGCTGAGGGCAGGGCTGCAGGGAGGCTGTGGGAAGTCGCAATTCACGATGCTACAATATCTGATGGGACAGCCACAAATGCAGTATCTTGAGCATTGCTAAGGTTCACTCAGAAGCACAAGGGATCCACAGACTGGGTCAGCAACTTGGTGACTGTCCATGCAACAGCATTTAGGAGCACTGTAACTACTGATGCTTTTCAGACACAGAAAAGTGATGTCAGAGGAATGACTTTTGCATTTGGCTTAAATACTTTAAAGGAGGTGGCTATTCCAATTAAATTTTTTAGAAATAGTCTGAGTTGCAAATCTATTACCAAAATTTTGTCACTGTCAGGGCACAACTGTCAACTCTGTGACTGGCTGTTCTATGGAGTGCAGCTGTCATAAGGTTGAACACTGTAAAAGAGATTTCTTGGCATAACCTGGACAAACCTTGCTTCAATAGACCTTCATTTCCTATGCTGTTCTGTATTCTCTATCAGTCACTTAAGAAAAATCTCCATTTTTCTGTTAAAAAATTTAATGTTTTTACATTTTCAGTTCTGAAGATGAGTGCTCTGAAAGGTTTTCATGTGTCTATCTGCTAACACAACAGCTATGAAAGACAGAATAGCCTGTCGACATGGATGCAATCATCTAAACACATCAATATGTTACAGCAATAAGAGCCCTGTTACAAGGCAGTTACTTCCTCACAGTTTTACTTCTGTGCAGAGTTAAAGGACAGGTAGGGATTTTGCAGTTAAGGTGCAATACGTAAATGGGAAGAAATGTGAACTGCAATGTAAGTTCATTATAAACTTAATACAAGAGGACTTGTATTGGAGACAATGCATTTGTGTGACTTTTCAGTTCCTACAAATTGTATTGATCTGAAAATTAATGCATTTACCCTACTGCTAGAAGCCTCTACATTTTTAAGCATTAAAAATTTGTCAACAATGACAAAAACTGCTAATGATTCATTTTTTTCCTTCATAACAGGTTCTAGTTGGAGAAAAACATTCCATTGGAGGATTAAGAACCTAGGGTGTCATTTCAAAATACTTGAAAAAGTAGAAGTAGAATATGAAGCTAGTATTGACAAGGAGACACTATGAGACTGCTTGTTAGCATATGATGAAAACTGCCTTATATATTCAAAGTTCACATCATTAATTAATAATCAGTTTAAGTGCGAAAACAGATAAAGCCAAGTCAGCTTCAGGTTTTCTACATTCTGAAGGCTGATCAGATTACTGTAGGTTGAATTAAACCTGTCAAAACAATGACCTTTTTTAATGAAATGACATTACCTTGTCATCTTGATTTGCTCACAAAGAAGCTAAATTTAATAATTTGGATAAAATTTACATGGTCTTTTTTTCCCTCTACTGCATTTCATATATATATATCAATACTCCTGGTGTCCTTGAATCCACTTGTTATTTCACAGAGATCTTCATGAACACTACTGGTATGGAGCGAACACAAACTATTTATAAGTTTTCTAAAATACTTATCTAATATGAAACCTCATAAGTGTTCTAGAAAAAAAACAGCCCATTGTTTTTTCTCTCTGTGTATATAATTCAGTGACATTCTTCTAGTTTTACCATCTAAAGTACAGTTTCTTCCATGACCGCCCCAAGGGTAAAAAGGAAAATATTTTCACTAGGATGGTCTTCTATGAAATCTCCTTAGGAAACTTTGGAAAATTTCTTTTGTGTTTAGCAGATTTGTAAAGAAATCACTGAAGTATACTAGAATACCAGACAGCTTCCCAAAATATAATGGTTTACTACTAATATGGCTTTTTAGATTCATAAGTAAATGGTTTTGTCACACTTAAAGTGCAACTTTTCTAGTTATGTAATAATGAATCTCTCAGATTACTAAATGAAAACTGTACCAGGTATAAATTATTTTCAAATAATTTATTTAAAGAAACCTGTGATAATACTAAATATTCTGTAATAAAGAAACACTCTCTACAATTCTATAACTAAAAATATTTCCTTCAAGCTAAGGAGAGACTTTAGAGAAAAAACCTGTAATTTTTTTTTGTGTACACCATTAGTAGTTGTAGTTACTAATAACCATCACCATGAACAGCTTTTACTTCAGTATTGAAAAAAAAGGCTTGTGTGTTATGTACCTACTTTGGGAGCTACTGCTACAGAGATTTTTATAGGAGTATAGTAGTCACTATTGATATTTTTAGTCCTGATAGGATATTTTACTTCTGTCTAAATACTCTAGGTAGGACTAATTAATTTTTCATCTTGGTAGGATATTAGTACTTGAAGAAAATAATGGGATAAGGAATGACATAAATTTGGACTACTTTCCACATCAAAACACTACCTGTCACTTCATTTTGAAATTTATGGGAAAAAAGCTAGACAGGGAGACACTTAGATTTAAAATAGTATAGAGCATAGCCTCTTGATGACACTCATCTGTGAAACAATTCTTCTAGAAGAGAATGGGATTATAAGTCATTTTGAGAAATGACTTATAATGCAGCACGGGAAGTGCTACACAGACATTTTAATTTTTAGAGGTTTAATCCTCATCTTTAAAATCTAGAATTCCAATACAATTTTTATTTTTCATGTGGGTTTGTACAGAAAGGAATCCTCTCCTTAACTTAATGGTCTGATGCATTGTGAGGTCTGAGAGGGATAAGAAATTGCACTTGCATTTACATTGCATTCCCATAGAAAATTTGTGCACTACGTGGATAGCACACTAGAATATATTTAATGTGTAAACATATATACAAAAGATCTACTCTTGATCTTCTGGGAAAAAAAAAAGAAACTGTGTAGAATAACAAAGAACCACTGCTAACCACTTCCTAGTGGTAGCAATATTGCTGGGGAATGGGGAAAATGTTGGTTAATTGAGAAGATTAGGTATTTATTCCTGTTCACATGAAATAGGGGTAGGTCAGTTTAGAAAGACAAGAGTATGAGAGCTAGCTCAAAGCTTCTTCTGTGGCACAAAACCAGTATCACAAAGTATACCAGTGAAAAAAAGTTTTGCTTTTTTCAGAGATCTTACACACGAGCATCTAATTCTGAAATATAATTAAAGTTGGAGAGCTGGTTTTTTATAAATACTTGACATTTACTAGCGTATAGCTTCTCTCATCAGGACTGCTTTCCTCAAAATATTTGCAAGCTGAACAGGAGCAGAAACATTAAAATGCACCAACATCTAAATGGTAGGAGCCAAATAGCTCAGTGAGCAACAACATGAATATTAAGAAACTTTAGGACATTTGTACAAAGTACAAACAACTTTTTAAATATCCATTATAAATTCATAGATATTTGTGCAAAGTGTAATGCAAAAGATACATAAGCAAGAACAACTACACTTCATTAAAATTTTCAAAAGAATATATTATCTCTGCAAAAATTGTGATCTGTTTGTCCCTGCCAGGACTCTCAGCAGGAGAACAGGAGAGGCGGATCCTTACCAAGAATACAACTCTTCTGTTCAATCTCACAAACGTCCTTTCCTTTCCTTTCCTTTCCTTTCCTTTCCTTTCCTTTCCTTTCCTTTCCTTTCCTTTCCTTTCCTTTCCCTCCCTGCCTTTTCCTTTCCCTCCCTGCCCTTCCCTGCCCTGCCCTGCCTTGCCCTGCCCTCAATGGGCTTGACTATTCAGTTACCTGCAAAGGCTACAGTCCATGTGAAATATTCTGATATACTCAAGCAAATTTGTGTCATCAAGTAAGGAATAAATAGACCACCTAGAGAAGGCTGACGGGGAAACTGATTACCCTGAATCTCTTCGGAAGTTAAGAGCAGTTTATCTGCAACTGACTGTAAGCCTAACTGGTAATGGACCATCCATTAGCAGTATAAGTAAAGCCCTTCAGTTGCTCAACATGCACTTACAAGGTCTGGAACAGCTCTGATTTGAGTGCCTCTCGTACTTCTGCCTCTGGCCTCCCATCACCTCATCCTCAGTTCCCACTTACCTTCTGAAAAAAAGTCCTCTTGACAGGTAGATTCTTGATTTATTCCTTCCTTTTCCATAGGTTGATCTGAATTGCAACTTTTACTTCTGTTTTTCAGTCTTTTCTGGAGGTCTGATTCCGTGTCACTACCATATACAGTTTTTGAAATAATGCTTTAGTATACTGGGCATCTTTGGAGAGAGAACAAGCAATAATAAAATAAACAGAACACAAATGCCTCTGTTTTTAAGACTTATTTCTGATATCATGTTTTGTACTGCTTCATGTCTTTCATTTAAATGACACAGGCCCATTCAGGAGAGAGTGTAGACTCTGTTATTTGAGCATTATAGGAGTATTATGTGAGCATAAAAGTTGGTTTGCCAAGGAAGGAAAATTATCGGAATATGACAGACATTCATTATCTGCTGACTGCCGATGCTTGACATAGATATTTGCTGATTTCTCTAAAAGTCAGCAAAAGGCAACTGGTATTAGACAGGAAGTAATCACTACTCCCCCAGTACATCTCCTGGCATTTTAATGATGTTTCTCTAAACATTCTTACACTAACCAAGGATTTAGAAGAAAATGGATTCATAATAACTTAAACAATTACACAATTAAACAAATAGAACCATATGTGTTTTTAATTACAGAATCACAGAATATGCTGAGTTGAAGGGGACTCACAAGGATCATCAAGCCAAATTCCCAGCCCTGCCCAACAGCACAGCCCCAAGAGTCACACCATATGTTTGAGAGCATTGTCCAAATGCTTCTCGAACTCTGTCAGGCTTGGTGCTGTAACCACTTCCCTGGAGAGCCTGTGCCAGTGCCCAAACACCCACTGGGGAAAGAATCTTTTTCTAACATCTAACCTAAACTTCCCCTGACACAGTTTCAGGCCATTTCCTCGGGTCCTATCACTGGGCACCACAGAGAAGAGATCAGTGTCTGCCCCTCCTCTTCCCCTCATGAGGAAGTTGTCAACCATAATGAAGTCTCCCTTCAGTCTCCTCTCCTCCAGGCTGAACAGACCAAGTGACCTCAGTCATTCTTCATGCGGCTTTCCCTCAAGGCCCTTCACCATCTTTGTTGCCCTCCTTTGGACACTCTCCAATAGCTTTATATCTTTCTTGTATTGCAACACCCAAAACTGCCCCAAGCACTCAAGGTGAGGCTGCCCCAGCGCAGAGCAGAGCAGGACAATCCCCTTCCCTTGTTGAACTTCATATGGTTGGTGATTGCCCAGCCCTCTAACTTGTCAAGGTCTCTCTGCTGGACTTCTCTGCCCTTGAGGGAGTCAACGGTTCCTCCCAGTTTTGTATTAGTGGCAAACTTGCTCAGTGTCCCTTCCAGTCCTGCATCCAAATCACTTATAAAGATGTTGAAGAGCACAGGGCTGATGATGGAGCCCTGTGGAACTCCACTAATGACAGGCTGATGTCACCCCATTCACTGTAACCCTTTGTGCTCAACCTGTGATCCAGCTGGTTACACATTTCATGATGTGTTTATCCAGCTGTGCTGGACATTTTGTTCAGAAGGATACTGTGACTATTTTAAATGTAGGTCATATTAAATTACAATAAAAATATATTTTCACACTGTCAAGTACGTCTCTCCTGGATGTCAACACAATTCAGGTCATCAAAACTTGATACAAGGTGGATAATACTGTAGCATAAACTCATTGTCTTGTCAGCAAGGAAAGAAACTTATTTTGAGCTTATGCTGCTTCCACAGAAAATAAGAATTAAAGCAGGTGTTTTATATAACATTGTATAATCCCATGCATAAAGACTCTTTAAGTTCAGTTTAAACTTGACATTGCATACATCAACCAAACCATGGAAGAAGTGATGACAGAGAAAATCAGTCAATTGCCTGACTAGATGAGATACTTTTTTGTAACAGGAAAAATAAATCTACTTTATTTATTTACTGATAAGTTTGGTAATGTTTTGCCTGGTTCCTTATTATTACAGTTGCCATCTTGGAGGGTTTTCTTAGAACAGCAACCCCAATGCAAACAACATTGTGCTATAGTAAAGCCAGGAGAAGAGATGACGTATTACTGCTCACACCAATAAAGCACATACAGGTTCTATTTTTCAAAAACTTGCATGTTCATACCTATTGGCACAAGCAGACTCCCACCTCCCCCTTTTTCTCAAGCAGACAGAATGCAAAGCAAAACAGTAAAAAGGACAGCCTATGTCCTTTGCAAAAGTGTATTTTTCACTTTTCAGTATTTCTCCTCTCTTCTTAGTACTTGTGGAATTCTCATGTTTAGTCTCTTGTTGGGCAAAGGCTCTGTATCTGCATTGCAAAAAGTAAAGCACACAGCCATCATGTAGTCCTTCCCATAAATAATATCACCTGTCAAGTCTCTGAACTGAGTAGGTGCTTGAGGGTATCTTTCAGAGAACATGTGCAATGCTACAGGAACCTTTTCTTCTATTTGATTAAACACTTTTTTTCTAGGTGAGCTCTGTAGCATTTTGTCAGTTTTTAAAGATGACTTCCATCCTTTCTACTAAGAAGGGGTAAGTATGCTCTTAAAGTCTTGAATTACATTTAAAATTCTCCCTTGTTATTAGGTTGTTTTGATATCTGAGGAGAGAAATACAATTTTAAGCCACAGCAGCTTGTATTACTTACAAATTCTAACATTGTTAATTAGAACCTGCCTAACGTAGGGAAAAATCTCTGGCATACTCATACAGAATAGTAATGTAGTCACTTTCTCTTGATTTAAGCCCTCAGTTATGGTAATTACATATTGGACAAGTCTCCCAGGGAACATGGCTCACACTTTTTTTCACCGGACATAACCTTGGAAACACTTCTGTTTGTCAAGCTGGGTGTAATTCAATAGACTCCAGAGGTATCTCTAATTCTAGCTTCTCTAACAATGTTAGAAAGAAGACATTATATTTAATATTACTTCTTCTAATATTGCAAGGTGTAATTTTAAAGTGAAATGATGCATAGACTGAAAAAGGAAGCCTATCTTCTCAGCTGTTAGGAAGTATGAAATAACTAGGGATTTAAGCAAAACACCACCTCAGTAAAAATTCTCTCTCCAGCTTCCTAAAGTTCTCCCTGAAAGACTCTACCTGCGTACCTATGTCCTTTATTTCAAGACTGCTCAACTCTGACTCTGCTGATCCACTTCAACCTTTGCTTTCGTGTTTCTGTAATGAAATAACACACAGCAACCCAGGATGTTGAGTCCTGCTACTGACAAGTACAAAAACCAGAGAACAAGCAAAGAATTTTCCACAAGTTACAGTACTTTTTTTGTGTGTGGTTTTATTGCGAATGTCAGTATTCCAGCAATGTCAATAAAGAAGACCAATATGTTCAGCAGTCTGAAGCAACCATATTATTCCAATAGCCTTCCACACTCATAGATTCAAGAAGACTCTGCATCCAACTGCAGCATGCAAAGTTTCATTAAACTGGAAATTTTTATTCATCAATAGTAATAGTAATAACAGTAATAATATTAATAAAAAGGAAAGGAATTATATGAATTTCCATATGTACTCTGTAGTCATATCTGACTGTAGAGTTCATTTTCCTTCTTATAACAGAAGTGGGGAACAGTTCTTTGAATGTAGCCTGCAGGAAGACTCCATCTGTCTGCTACCTTTGAGTCTGAGGTATTAAGAAACAGCTTAAAATAGCAAATGAATGCTAACAGCCAAACACTTCTCACATCGGCCATGTACGGCCAAGCATTTAGAGGCAGAAGTAGTTATACTGAAAGTCCTCAGTCTATGAGAGAATGCCATAATTGAACTCAGTCTTCTTTGCAGGAAGGATAGATTGCCTTGTTTTGTGAACTGAAGTGAATTGCTTTCTGTGGTTGGTAGGGTTTTTTAAGGTATTTCTGTTCTTTTACTCTCTTTTCACGTTATATTGGAACTTAGGGATTTCAGTTTACTTTGGCCCATGTTTTGGTTCTGAGCAATTTCATTCTAATTGGAAACTGTTAGCTGGAACAGCTGCAGGAGTCTGAACAATAGCAGCTCATTTCTGAGAGTCAGTGTCATTTACCATAATTCCAGGGCTTATTTTCTGTACTAAATAAATATGGGCTCTTCACATCTCACAGCTATTGCTTCACCTCTGTGCTAACTCAGAAAGGCATTGTTCTGTGATTTACACTGAGGCACGCTTTCTCAGTTTCCTTCACAACTGTTTTGTCTAAAGACTTGTTAAAAAATGAAAGCTTGGATGCCAAGTAGTGGGTTGGCTTGTGCATATATCCACAGTGTCATCTTGCCTTTTGAATGGCTGTTAGCAATCCTTGAGCTGGAGAGCAGCTCCCATTGTGGGAGGTCCCACGCCACTGAAACCTCTGCATCTTGTAGCGTATTTTGCTGCTGCTAAATGTAAACAACATGCATGTTTTAGAGGTACTGGAAACATTTTCATGTCTCCTCTAGGGCTCACTTTGCAATGTTTTTTCAACACATTAACTTTAGCATAGCTGCATGTTCATCTAAGATACACTGTCCCAACTGCTAGAAAACCTCACTAAAACCAACTGAAATTACAGGGCAACAAGGCTCGTGAAAGGACTGGAGAATATGTCCTATGAGGAATGGCTGAGGGAGCTGCGTTTGTTTAGCCTTGAGGAGGCTCAGGGGGAATCTCATCACTTTTTACAACTGAAAGGAGGCTGTAGTGAGGTGGGGCTGGTCTCTTCTGCCATGCCTGCAGTGAGAGGACCAGAGTAAATGGCCTTAAAAGGACAGAGGAGATGCAGATTAGATATTGGAAAAAAATCTTCGTTAGGGTGATCAGACATTGGAATAGGTTGCCCAGGGAGGTGGTGGAGTCACCACCCCAGAGGTATTTAAGAGGAATCTAGGTCTGGCGCTGGGTGATGGTTTAGTGGTTTAAGGCTTACAGTGGTAGTGCTGGGTTGACCTTTGGGCTTGATTATCTTAAAGGTCTCTTCCAAACTTGAAGATTCTATGATTCTTTGTTCTCCCTATTAAATATTCTTCTCTATATTTAGACGATTCCCGTAAGGACCCAAGTTAAATTATTTAAATACTTGTTATTTTGTTTCTCTTCAGTATGCATATGCAGCTCCTATTAATTGTAATGGGTACCATGTACAGTTGTTACGGGTAGAATACTTGGTAATTAGTATTTCTTAGCTACACCCCTAATTAGCATTTGCTGAGATTTACAGAGGACACATAATCCTGGATTCTTACAGGCGATCATTTTAATTTAGGCTGGCATTGTCTCTAAACAGACTGTAATAAAAAATGATATAATGCGTGAGGGGAAAAAGTGATGGCAATTACCATTGAATGATATGTGGTATGGCATAACACCAAATAACCACTACTTGTCTCCAAAATAAGTACAACTTGGTAATACTTAAGTTTGATTAAACCTGTTGCATTTCCATTAAAATAAATGCCTAGAAAAAGTCATATTAAAGAATTGCATACTTCATATTACTGTGATGTAACCCCAAACACATGACCATGCTGACACAGTAGTTATTTCAACCAATATTTTTTTGCATTATTTTTCATAAACCATCTGCTACAGTTTCCATAAAGCTCTGACACAGAAATCTGTCCATTGTACTAGATCTTAGGTACTGCTTTTATTCAAAGAACTCAAACCATACATGATATTCCAGCCATGAAAAGCTGAGGTACACAATCTTATAAGGAGCACTTGAGGAAATTGGGGTTGTCCAGCCTGGAGAAAAGAAGGCTCCGGAGAGACCTTATTGTTCTCTACAACTGCCTGAAAGGAGGTCGCAGTGAGGTGGGTCTTGGCATCCCAATGAATAAGCCATAGGACAAGAGGAAACGGTCTCAAGTTGCACCAGAGGAAGTTTCGATTGGGTATTAGGAAATATCTCTTCACCTAAGAGGTTGTCAAGCATTGGAACAGGCTGCCCAAGGAAGGGACGGAGTCACTATACATGGAGTACTTAAAACATGTGTAGATATGGTGTTTAGGGGCATGGCTTAGTGGAGGACTTAGTAAAGGTTAATGGTTGGACTCAATGACCTTAAGGGTCTTTTCAAACCTAAATGTTTCTAGGATTCTATGAATCCTCCAAGATATACTTGTCTCAGTTACTTTTTTTCAGGTGTATCTACAATAATTCTAAATAGCTTTCTCTTTGCCTTATTCCACTGTATCCTTCCTTTATATACACACATTTGGTGTCATGCTGCTGGTACATTTTCATATCCCCCTCTGCCCTGGTGGGTACACATGCCTCTTACATTTACTGGTTACACATGCTGGTTACATTTAGTCCAGTCACGTTTTAGCACACATGACTGTGTAAGTTTAAGTGTTCCCAGTGTGTTCAGAGGGAAAGAAATCTTCAACTTTTCTATCAATGCCATGAATCATTGTTGTCTTCTGTTTGATTCCTCTCTACACATACGGAGTGTTGTGTTTGGTCACCCCTAGTGCAGCCTTTTCCTGCACGTAGATGCATTCCACAAATGTACCATAGCTTGCTGAAAGAATGAAACAGAAACAACTGTCAGCATGAAAAAGTCTAAGTTTGATTGCTTTTATGAAAACACTATCCATATACACATATGGATATACACAAATGTTGTGTTTGTAATAAAAGTGCAGAATGCTACCTAAATAATCATTTAAATAACTTCTGAGACAACATTAGACCCAATTAAAAATGAATGTATATACTCATGAACAACATGAACACAAAACTATTTTGATTATATTTGCAGGCCACTGAGATAAATTGTGCCATTTGAATGTCCAGTTTAGAAGCCTGAACACCAAAACAATAAAGTGTTTTTCAATATATATCGTCCTGCATTTATTCAGTTCTTTATTAGTTTATAAATTAATCCTAAGAAAATGAGATTACTCCGTAGAGAAAAAACTCCTATTTCCTCTACCGCTGGTTACCCACGCATCTCCCAACATTCCAAATAAAAATTTGTGTGAATTTTTCTAATGCTTATCATTTGCGAAGCATTATTTTGCTATATCTAATCAGAAGGTCTCTAGTTGCCTATAACATAACAAATACTGTGGTGCTTGTCCTGATGCCCTTGAGACAAGAGCAATTCTAAGTAGTGCACGCTCCTCTCACGTGGCCCTCAGAACGCAGCCTGGCACGGTGTGAGCCACGAGCATTAACGTGGAAGTTTAACTCGCTGTAATTGTGCTCGTTTCCCGAGGCAGCAGCGGCAGCCGCCCGGCGCTCAGCCCCGGGTGCTGCTGTGTCACTCCGCTGTGTCGCACCGCTGTGTCGCACCGCTGTGTCGCACCGCTGTGTCGCACCGCTGTGTCACACCATTGTGTCGCACGGCCCGGGTGCCACTCTCCCACCCGCGGCCTGCAGTGACATCTAGTGGGGGCTGCGCTTCCCGCCGCGCTCAGCGCCTCGCCTTCGGCAGGGACGGACCTGGGAACACCAAGAATCGACATTTCGAAATTTTTTCTTTAAGAAAAAAAAAAAAAAAAAAAAAAAAAAAAAAAGTTTTACAAGCATTCTACAAAATTTTTTTCTTGGTCAGATGTGTGGGTGGCTGGCGTTGTTATCCTTGAGGTCTTCGGTGGCATCATAGAAAAATAATAAAAAGGCTATTTAGGCCGAGTTTAACAGACAGATGGGCACTTGCCTTTCTTTGAGACGTTTCTTTTCTTTGTCACCTCCCCTGTTTTCGCTACTTAATACAATCTCTAAAAATAAATCTTATAAATAAAAGTCATTACTCTTACATTTTATCAATAAATAATGATTTTTAAAAGTTATTTATATACATCACTTTTACTTTGTATATAATGTTTAGGTCTAACAAAAAAAAAATCAAATTGCAATCTAAATTAATTCAGATTTAAGTAATTTTTATTTTTAACCAGCAGCCCAAAGTAGGTTGCTCTCATTTGATGCTTTGTTCATAAAGTATGATTCTGGATTTGGGTCTCATACTCCTCTACCTCCCAGAAGAAGATGTAAAATATAGACACTTTTAAAACTCAACAGGATTAACAGAATTCCACCACACATTAGGCAGATTATTCACGTGGGGAAGAGCCTTTATTTTGCTCCATTTTCCTTCCACCCTCTCTCCACTCTTTACGCAGTAAGGCAATTCCCCAGAGAAAATCTCCTTAAAACACACAAACTACTGTAATGCAGAGCAGGCTGATAGGAACATGAACACGTGAGCCGTTCCTTTACTTAACAAAATTAAGCCTGTTAGTGTCAGGTACCATCCTGTCTGTAGCTGGTTACCTACATAGCAATTTTCTAAAAATACATATCTTGGCCTCTTCTCAAATGTATTCCTGAATGTTGTACTTGGCTCTCTGGAGAGTTGTTTGTTATTCAGCATACTTGTAAAACAGTGTCTGTTAAATATGAAGAAATTGCCATTTTGTTTCTGTAATATTGCATTGCAAAATGAAAAGGTTTTCATTTTCATGAACTATTCTGCAGCAGATATTTTTCTGTGACAGACATTCTCCTGACACTGCAGCAGAACTGATTGAGCAGAGATTTATAACATACCTGAAAAATAGTCTAGGATTACATTAATCTTTTTCAACGTCCACCATGGGAAACCATGGGAATTTTCTTAAAACTCAAATTACCTTCACTAGCAAAGATCTTGAAGTGTTATTCCACTTCACAGAATAGCAGTGAATTGTGGAGAATTAAGCAGAGTCTCAGAAATCTCCCACGAAGTTGACAATCTAATGACATCGAGATTTTATTTCCATTAGAGCACAGATAACTTTTAAATAACAAATGAAAAAGAAAATATATGGAAAACATCAACAAGATGGAGAGAAGCAAGATAATTGCTCCTGTATAATTTTGGTTCAGCTTTTCTGTGGTGAGATCTTTCAACATAGTCCGAGACAGAAAATTCACTCTCATGTGCTGGGCCACATGTGCTGTGGTATCTTTGATCTGCCTTTTATTTGGCTCTGAATTTGTCTGAGAGAAGGAACTTTGCACCACATTACTGATTATAACAGATTTCAAAATTGGAATGATGTGGAATTATTGGAATCATTATAACATGATTATTGGAATCATGTTATAATGTATCTTGTGGAATTAAGGGGTTTTTGAGATTTAGAAAAAGTAAGTTAAATTAAGAAAGTCAGGAATACTGGACTCTTATTTGGAAAAGAACAGAAAATCAGATTAATTTAAGAGTCAAGTATGTATACTAAATCTACATCATTAAGACAAAAACCACCAGAAAATACCTGCCATTATTTTGAACAGATTCCCTGTTTCTTTCTTGCTATTAGGGATGATAAGGGAAGATTATCAAAGAATAATGAAAATAATTTTGTTTGGGTTTGCATAGTCAGCTTATATATTTAAAGCAATGGTTTTTTCTATTACATAGCATAAACTTATGTGGAATCGGAGAAATCTAAGAAAAAGAAATACACTCAGCACATTTCTTTGGCATAGGACACGTACAGGATTTTTCCTGAAGCACATTTTTTTTTGTCAACTTCAGTTTAAAAATTCTCTTGTGATGGCATTTCTATCATTTCCCTCAGGAAAGCACTCCACTGGAGAGTGTATCATTTTGACAGGGAATTTTTCTTATGATTAACCTAAGTATTTTCTTTTTTCATTTGGCTGATTAGCCTTAGCCACCTTTCCATGGATTTTATCACTCAGCTAGCAGCATTGTGGCCTTATGCATTAGGGCTGTTTGAATTAATATATTTCTCTCGACTAAATACCATGAAAGTGTCAGCTCATGAGAAGGATTAGCCAAGAAAGCCATTTGTATCTTCAACTTCTAGAAGTTACAACTTTTGAGAGGTACAAACTTCTTAATTTTCCTATTTCTCACTAGTAAGGTGACATACTCTGTATTTGGAGAAGGAGCACCTGTTTCACCCTCTTAGTAGAAAACTGTCTGAAGGTTCTAGGACAAAACTGGGGGGAGCGCTGAGTGCCACATAATCAGTTTTCCTGCTGTATGGTGCCACAACACCTCTCCAAGTTTTCGTACTCTGAATGTAATGTTTGGGAGGAGTTACATGAGGGCATAGAGGGCCCCAAGTTACAAGGAAGTTGTGGTGCTGCAGCTGTTTGTGTCATGACATCACTCATGGAGGCTTAAAACATAAGCGAGGATTCTTGATGTGCCAAGTATTAGAGTTGTCCGATTGAAGTGAAGAAAGGACAGAGGGAACCTCCATTCTCCGGTGCAGGAGTTCACTGGTGCCCCAGAGAACACTCTGAGGAGATAGGGCATACCTGGGTTGCTGCTGGGTGAAAATGCTGTGTTCATACTCAGGGCTGTGGTACCACACTGCCCAAACTATCAGTCTGTTCTCTAAACCCTGACTCTGGACATACATAGATACACATAGGTGAACTTGCTGTGTAAATGCACTGTGTATTTGAGGCATCCTGGGAAAAATTCAGCACAACTGTAGTGGAACTTATTGTGCACGTGCTGTAGATTTGATCTATTCATGATAAATTTGACTCACTGTGGAAATAGTAAGTCCTTTATGCATATAAGCACTAGCCGTTCATTATAGACCTGGAAATACAGTAGATCTTCATCTAAATGGGAACAATGAAAGGCTAAAAGGAGAAGTCTGTTGCCAAAAGTGGTATGACCGACAGACTTTTTTCCTTGTTTTTTATCTGCTCTTCATGGACCTGATTGGTTTTGTGTGCTTCTTCTGTCGTCAAAGATTTGTATGTGCACATTAGTTACGTGAAGTGTCTCTTAATATGAGCTTTCTCACCTGGATGGACGATTGCATCTCCAGTTTTAAGCTGTGTCTTACTGAATAATGAACCATATTTTTACTAGTACTTATTTACCTTACTATGTCTCCCTTAGTGAATTTGTACCTTCCATATTTAAAAGTGGTACAATTGACCCAGGTGTTTTAAATATATTTAAGATAAAATTTTTTTGCTTTATTGCTTTGCATACCACTCCTTTTATAACCTTTTGAAAAGATGTAAGGGAATATTTGAAGCAAGATTTATATAAAGAAGACATTTTTTACATAGCAAGGCTAAAGATTAGGTATATGAATTGATGATTAGCATTTATGACTTCCACAGATTAAATAAAAATATAAATGTCTTTTAAGATCTAAGCAATCATTTAGAAGTCTTAATAAAATGTGTCATCAGGCTCAAATTAGATTACACATGATGGGAAGCTACAGTTATGATATTTTCCTTATACATTCAAAGAAGACATGAACAGAAGTGAAACAGCTGGAGAGGAAAATGAAATGTGTATTTTCTCTCAAGTGAAGGAATATATAAGTTAAAGAAGATGGCAATACTAGTGCCTTCAGAGATAAAGATGATGCTTATTTCCTGGGAGAAAGGAATATATTTTAAATGTCATAGAAAGAATTTCCTTAGGAAGAAAAAATTCATATAATTAGATTTTTTTTAAAAATAGGTAAGGAACTTGGAATATAATATCCCATTTTCAGTAGACATAACAGCCTTTAGAAACCATAAACAATATTTTCAGTTTGGAACACTTTGAGATTAAAGGTAGAGCTAAAGCAGAAAAAGAAAAAATTGGCAAAGGTGCTTTTATTTCTCATGTATAGTTCAATCTAATAATTTTGCCATTTCAGCAAAACACTTATAACAAATATTTGAACCGTCCCATTACAATGAGTGAAATTATTCATGTGCTTAAAATTAAGCATATACCAAGGAGTTATGGATCTCAACTTTTAATGAAATGTATCCCCAAGTATTTTAAAAATGCAGCATCCAAGGAAGAGCATTCATTTTCAATAGTATCTATGGCCACGTGCAATTCAATATTCTTTTTAATTTAGAAGACAGAAAAATTCACCAGTACTATATTGAGAAGCAATATTGTTGACCTTAATGTGCGCTTTGGAAAAGTGATAAATTTGTAGCAAAAACAATTTCATCGTTAAGAGAATCACAAGAGTAATTTCATGTGTGTAAGAGTGTGTGTGTGCATGTGCGTGTGCCCTCTCTCATTTCTATTAGGGTTTTGCTATGATATCACAACTCTTTGTCCTTTTCTCTGCAGTTGCAGCGAGACAACCTTTTTTCTCAGAACCGAAGGAAAGAGAAATGAGCATCTGTGGCTGCGTGGCCACGTTACCAGGATGCTCTCAGCAGTCCTGCCAGGCCGGCTGCTTGGGAGGGCGCCTGAGCCTGGATGCAGGAAGCCCGGGGTCTCGCGCTACGCTCTGCCACAGCAGGAACACACACAAAGCGGTCGAGAACGCAGCTTCCCTACTCAATGGGGCTTCCCCCAGGTTGGTAGAAGGCGCGCCAGCAGAGACAAAGGAGAAGAGAAGCTGGCTTTGCTGCTTCTGCTTCCAGGAGGTTTAATCTTCAGAAGATGGGGTGTACAGCGAAAAGCCAGGAATAGAGGAAGTACCGGCATCTTTATACTGGGACATAGGGAGGCAGGGTGAGGGGTACAATCCAATAGAGAAAGGGAACATGGGAGGGGTCAACAGGGAAACAGCCAGTGAGGATGGAACAGAGGAGGGATTACAGACACCCAATGGGGAACTGAGGGCAGGGTTGCAAGGAGGCTGTGGGGGGCTGTGGGAACTCGCGATTCACAATACCACAGATTTCACAAGTTTTACATTATGTCCTCTGTTAAACTATCTCCATATTTTTCCTTTTAAAATAATAAGGCAGGAACATCCTTCTTAATTGAATTTATTTTAAAAATTAAGCAAACAAAACAAATTACTTAGAAGACATAAAATAAGTCAATCACAAACAGCATACAGTTAAAAAATATATGATGACTATATAGATAGATGTTACCAGATAGGTGCAGAAGATTATTTTGTCTGTTTTAGGTGTTGCACATCAGGATTGAGGGAACACATACTAATTTTGCATTAAACACATTAAGGTGTCCTACTCCCTAAGAAATCAACCAGAAATAAAATTAAAATGCAGTTCTACATTGCCTTCACCATCTTTTAAATGAGGACAAACTCCACAGAGTGTCTTCAAAATACAATTGCAGCAACACCATGTCTACTACCCATGTACTATGGAGGAATTTGCCGAGAATGAAAAGCAAAGAATTTAGAGCCTAAAAACCGCTTTACATTAAGAAAGCCTGGAATGCTTATCATGCATGGCTTTTTTTTTTTTAAATAATCCTGGGGGGAAATGGGGGGCATGGGAGGGAGAGGGGGAGGAGGGACCATGTAGCAGTGCGAAACTCCAAAAATACATCTCCCAGCTATAGCAAGTTCCCACAGCCCACTCCAGCCCCTCCTATTTTTATGTATGAGCCTACATTTATGTATTTCCTCTGTTCCATATGCAGTGTGTTCTGGAATGTTCCCCTTTCCTCAGTGTCCCATTGGTGTCTGTATTAATCCCTCCTCTGTTCTATTCCCATTGGCTGTTCCCCTGTCGACCCTTCCCATGTTCCCTTTCCCTACTGGATTATGCCCTGCCCTCCACCTCCCTTTGTCCCAGTATAAAAATGCCTGTACTTCCTCTGTTCCTGGTCTTGCTGCTTCTGCGTTTTCAGATTAAAACCTCTGGAACCCAAGCAGCAGGCCACGTCTCTCCTCCTTTGGCTCTGCCGGCACGCCTCCCACCAGCCTGGGGGAAGTCCCCTCGGGTGAGGGAGCTGCGTGCTCGTCCGCTTTTGTGTGTGTTCCTGCTGTGGCGAGGGCGCAGCAGGCAGACCCCGGGCTTCCTTCATCCGGGCTTGCGCGCCCCCCAAGCAGCTGACCTGGCAAGCTGCTGAGGGCATTCCAGTAGCTGGCTGTGCAGCCACAGGACCAGGTGATGAATATAATGTCAGTTGGAGTTTTTAATATACTATATTACTTGTAGAACCATGGGGTTTACAGAGCTGGGTTTTAAAGACCAACTCTTTCTGTTGCAGACTGTAACCCAAACTGCCTTTATACCTGCATGAAACTGAGTATGTAAATAGTTAAATTGATATCAGCATAGCTACTTTTTGTTTTAAATATATTATTGTACCGATAAGGAAGAGACTGTAACATTCTCTCAATAGAACCAAAGTGTGAGCCCTTCTTTCAGAATCAGAGAATGTAAAGAATGCAACAAAAAATATTTTTCTTTCAACTTATTTTTAGACATTTATAATAAAAGTCAGCAGAGTTGAATTAAATAGTAGGGGTCTTTAAAAATCTACCAGTATGTTTCCTCCCTCAGTGTGACAGTTTCAACTAACTTTTTTCCTTCATGGTCCTGGTACATTTCCAAAATTCCTGTTCAACCCAACCAAAGCTTAGATGAATTAACCATCTCAACAAGATGAATGCAGCCATCCCCTATCACACACAGCTCCACAAACAAAAGCCCGGAGGTTGGCTGCTGCAATTTCTCAGGGTTGCACACAAAGAAAATAAGCAGAAATCGAGCCACTCACCCAAGGGGGCTTTCTCCAGAGTAGCTGGATGGGCGTGCAGGCAGAAATAAAGAAGTTGAGAGGGCACTCCTCATGAGATGATCCACACAGCAGATTTATTGCCATGAGGGCGCAGGGACGAAGAGCCAGGTCTGAGAGGGTTACAGCGGATTTTATACTGGGGTTGGGGAAGGCAGGAATAAGGGACACAGCCAATGGGATAGAGGGAGAAAGGCGGGGTTTACAGCAACTAAACCAATGAGAACAGCACATAGGAGGGACTTAGAGGAAGAACCAANAAGGGGGCTTTCTCCAGAGTAGCTGGATGGGCGTGCAGGCAGAAATAAAGAAGTTGAGAGGGCACTCCTCATGAGATGATCCACACAGCAGATTTATTGCCATGAGGGCGCAGGGACGAAGAGCCAGGTCTGAGAGGGTTACAGCGGATTTTATACTGGGGTTGGGGAAGGCAGGAATAAGGGACACAGCCAATGGGATAGAGGGAGAAAGGCGGGGTTTACAGCAACTAAACCAATGAGAACAGCACATAGGAGGGACTTAGAGGAAGAACCAATGGTGTGTCGAGTACAACAGAACTTTCTAGAAGCCATGAATATTAACAAAGGGAAATGAATATTCATAGCGACATGCATAAAACTGGGAGGGGGAAACACAAACCAATAACATCGAACTGTGCAAATAACAAAACTGGGGGATTGTGGGTTCTCACCCTAGCCGAAGAGTGAGGGATCAGGTTTGGGCTCTTGACCACTACGCTTTAG
Source organism: Edolisoma coerulescens (assembly GCA_013397115.1). Classification (NCBI taxonomy): domain Eukaryota; kingdom Metazoa; phylum Chordata; class Aves; order Passeriformes; family Campephagidae; genus Edolisoma; species Edolisoma coerulescens. Next base: position 486,130 of record VWZW01001524.1, read on the forward strand.
GGTAGGCTTGAGTTGTCGGAATAGCTGCAGCTGCCTGCACTGCCACAATCCTTTAGAGGTGTGTAACATGGCATGCCATTCCTAAAAGTGGTGATATCTAAAATGGTGATATCTACCTGTTCTACTGTATAGAACACCTAAGATCAGACTTGTATAACTTCAAGATCTTTCACACAAATGCTGGTTCTCCTTCATTAACTCTTACCTCCCTAGGTGCATCTTCACTGTCTGTGTGAGAATTTACTGAATCCATCATCCTCGAAGTGGGACAGAGTCCCTGCTGTGCTGTCATGCCATACAAGAAAAGAATGTGCAAGATGAGAACCACGAAAGCTCTAGTTGACTGAAGGACCAACAAGGTTCTCTGGTTGTTGTCACATAAGAAATTGAATCCGACTTTTAGTAAGTCTTCCTTCTCAGCAAAGTCCATGCTTGCTATTGCTTTGGGAACCTCTGGACACACTGCTCTACTTGGAAATGCTTATAGAAATTATAAATGCCATTTCTGATGTATCTGAGAGCACTTCCTGGTTTTTCTGCTTGCTTAAACCTAAATGCCAAAACAAAAACCCTTTAAATTAATACAGGAAGTCATACTATTGTTCAGAGTCATCCCCATCACCTTCATCATTCTGATGTAGTAAAGATGCCTTTCAAAACCATCCATCACAAAATGCCCTAGAAGGTACCCTTGCCAGGGACAAGCTTACAGAAGAACCTTTAAAATCCCAATTAATATTTTTCTATCTAATTCTGCTTCCAAAGTCATGGTTCTAAGATTATATCTTATTTTATCAAAGATAGGATTCACCTAAGCTAGTCTCTGATTTTACTTTTTTCCTTATTCTGGAAAAAGGTTAAAAATCCTTCGTTTCCTGAACACCTCTGATACCCAGAAATACACCTGAAAAATATCGTACTTGCTGGTCTCAGGCTTGCCTACAAATAGGTATCTGTCAAGGTCATGAACTACCTGTGACTATCAGCTTGCCAAACTCAGACTCTTTTAGCATTGCGCTATGCCACTGAAATATTGACATGAAAATGGAAAACTACAATCTGATCAGAAAAGCATTGACACATAAACCTGTAACTGTACACATTGAAATTGAAGGAAGAGGGCTAAATATGACACTTCATAAGACACACCCAACCAGACCTTGATCATGATGAAATAAAATTAATAACATACCACTGGTGTGCTACACTTGTAAAATTTACCAAATAGTAAATTACTGGGGAGACAAAAATCAGCCTATTGATCTGGCCGTTGTTAACCATCAAACCAATGGACAAGACTTATGCATCTTGGGTTGATAACTTCTGAACACAGAAAGAACCTTCCTGTGGTCCTAATCTTCCATAACAGGGAGGGTGTGTTAGGGGTCCTAACACCTTATGGCTTTATAATGAAATGAAAGTCCTCCTGGTAGAACACTGATTCCTACACAACCTGCCAGGCCCACAGACAGCCACCTATTAGCAAGCCTGCAGTACACTGCGATAAGGTCAATCACAGGTTCATACATTTCGTTTGTATTCTGGGTCTGAGTTCCGTGCATTTCAGATCTAGTTTTTGCTTAATATACCTTGATAATGATTACATATCTTTGTCTGTTTTCTAACTGTATACATCATATAAATTTTTTAAAAAGCCTAATAACCACCAAGCAACGGATAAAGAAGACTGATAACCATTTGCAAGGGAGCAGCTGGTCCCTGCATGCCCTGGGTTTTACCTAGTTCTTACTCCTCTCCTCTCCTCTCCTCTCTTTTCTCACACAATTGATAGCTTTCCTGTAACAATGTACTGGAAATGCCAAACCAGAGCTAGGCTTAGGTATTTCTGATTTGCCTAGGACACCACGTTGGCTCAAGTAACAGCTTTCACATTCTGTTTCACATTTGCCAAAAGCAGCAAACCAGCCTATTGATCTCTGCCTCCTATCTGTTAATTCAGATGATGTCAATATGGCTGTTCATTAGCCCCTGAATATGAAATAATCATCAAAACTAAACATCTCTTCTAGTCCTTTAATAGTAGAAAGACAAATCATTACTCTGTATATCTCTTATCCTATCTTATACCCTCAGAGATAGTTTTATCTTTAGCATTAGGAACTAAAATCAGTTACCACTTCTGAGAAGACTTGAGCTGTCTCTGAGTCACTTCTGCCAGCCTCTGAATTCTGTTCAGCAATTCCTCACTGAAAGTAAGCCTATTTTTTTAGAAGCATTGCAGACCCCAGAGTAGGCAGATGAAACTGCAATGATGATGTGATGCATTTAAAATAAATTTCCTTTGCTCCTACAGTCTTTTTGCTTTTTTCCTAACTTGGTTTCAAAATGTTTCTTCCCAAATTTTACTTTGATGTGAAAGGCAAGAGGAAATGTCTGGAACTTTGAATTGCTCATCAACATTGCCTCCTGTACCTGGGCTTCAGAAAGCTTGCTGTTGGATTAGAGCAGCTCCTACCCTCAGTAAACAAACCAGGGAATATAAAGAACTCAGTCCTAGTCTCAAGAGGCTCATAGAAAACCCTGCTCACATCCTGGGTTGATGCCACTTCATGCAATGCTGGGTGACTGGCAAATTAGTTCTGCATTCGAGGAGAAAGCCACATGCTACCCTACAGTTTCTGTAAGGAGTTAAATAGCTCCTTCTTGTTGATCAGTTCTACCAGATATAAATGTGAATTGAATTCTGGCTCCTAGATTTTACTGTTGACATCTCTGAGACAAAAAAATAGCAACTCAAAGGTTCTTTGATGAGGTAGAGCCAAGGTAATATATGTAGGACATTTTAACCCTTATGTCTTTGCCTGGATCCAGCAAAATCCTGTATTGCAAGGGGATGTGAGAATTACCCGCCGGTCAAAAAGCTTTCAGAAAAAGGAGAAGGGACAATTCCATGGTACTTCCATAAAATACTGTGCAAAAAATAGCTAAGAGAATTAAAAAGAAAAAAAAAATCCACAGGTTTTCTTTATACCATATACAGGAAAGTAAAAACAAATAGAAGTGCACAATTTTTTTTTTACTTAAACCAGTCACCTATAAACTACAATTTTATTTTTAATCCTCTTCTGTTTAAACAGCAGACCTATTTTTGTGTAGAACTTCTGTTGGCAATTTTCCTCCAAGTGCTTTGAATGTGTTCATAATAAGACCGTTAGTTTAGTGATTGCTGCACTAATGTGATGTAAGGAATGAAAAGAATGATTCATTTCTTATTCTAAAGCTTTAAATACAAATTAACACAAAGAAAAAGCCCCACTAAACTTCTTGGGGGGGATTTAGATGTTACAGTATTATACAGTCTACTTACAAGCAATAAAAGAAATAACCTTAGAAAATTAAGTAAAATGAATTTTCAATTAATTCCAGAAACCTCGACAAGTGCATTTTGAAAGAGTAAAATGCAACTTTGTTCAGTATAAATTGAAATTGCCTTTTGTGCTTAATATAGTTCACTTATAATTAGCTGAAGATTTTGTTCTGGTTTGAAACAAAGTTCCATCTTGAGATTACTGTGTACTGTGTACACAGAACTTTTATCAAGAAAGGCTGGTGCTGCAGGGTTTGCTTTGACAGCCTTTATCATAGCTTTGTAGGAATGAAAAGTGAAAGAACACAGCTGGTTTTAACAATGGGCATGTTCAACATTAGACCAAAACACATTAGATATTGCAAAAATATTGCACATTATATTTATAGCTCCATGCAAGTTTTTGAAATTCATGCTGATGCTGCTCTAATCCAGCTTGTTAGAACAATCTGTCCCCTAATGATGGAATTCGATTTCACTTTGAGAAACTGCTTTTTAAACTGGTAGCAGGAGGGCTGGATCCAGAGCACTGTTAAAAAAAATAATGAATTCAAGTATACTCGTGTAATTTGAAGGTCTTTATCAGATGCTGAAACTACATTTGCAGTGGTCTATTTGTCATTATGCCTCACTGTTTCTGAAAATGCCATTCCAAGAACTTCCTGGCATTCAGCCGTCAGGTCCTTCAGATTATGCTTATAGTAAAAACATTTAGGATGAGATTCCCCCAATATATTTAAGCAGCAGTTCCAACATTTAAGAACTACATTGCTTCATCTCCCACTCATTGCTTTATCTCCCACTCATTACTTCATCATCCTTGAATAATCTAAATTCCATATATTCTGCTGGGCACCCAGACACATGAAAGGTCACTCAGTTCTTGAGGTCCCCTATATATATATATATAGCACTTAAACCTTTGCAAATATATTAATCAGTCAGGTTGGTTTGGTTTGGTTTGGTTTGGTTTGGTTTGGTTTGGTTTGTGGCACAAGGCCTTTTTTGCCTACTCAAAACATGCCATGCCAAAGGCAGCAGCGGTTTTTTCTAGGCTACTGGCAAAAATCTTCACCAAATATTCCCTGTCCAGATCGTGCACCATGCCTTCTCCTGGCAAAGAGAATGCCAGCTGATCCAGGCCAAAACCACAACAAACAGTTAAACAATATGGATGATCACGTGAGTGCCAGACTCAAGCCCTGAACTGATGGTTTAACTCCAGCCAGGAACCAAGCCCCAGGCAGCTGCTCACTCACACCCCCACCAGTGGCATTGGGGAGAAAACTGAAAGGGTAAAACCTAGAAAACTCACATGCTGAGATTTTACAGTTTAACAGGGGAAGCAAAAGCTGGACACACAAGAAAAGCAAAACAAGGACTTAATCCCATGGGCTGGCAGGTGTTCAGCCATCTCCAGGAGAGCAGGGCCCCCTCACATGTAACAATGACTTGTGAAGACAAACACCGTCACTCCAAACGTCACCCCCTTCCTCCTTCTTCCCCTCACTATATATACTGAGCATGATGTCACATGGTCTGGAATATCTGTTTGATCAGTTGGGGTCACCTGTGCTTACTCTGTCTTGTCCCAGCTTCCCATGCACCTCCAACTTGCTTGCCAGTGTGGCAGCATGAAAAGCAGGAAAGCCCTCTGCTCTGTGTGAATTCAGCAATAACAAAAACATCTTTATATTATTAACTCTATGTTCAGCACAAATCCAAAACCTAGCCCTACACTAGCCACTGTGAAGGAAATTACCCTAGCCAAAACCTGTGACAGCACGGACTCTTTCCCATGGGAATTTTTCTTTTCTTCTCCCTGTGTTTTATAAATAAAGATAAGGTTTGGATGTTATTGAAACTGTCTCTGGAAAGATGGACAGTTCAGCCTGGCCTATCGGCCTAGGGGGAGGTTTTGAATTGACCCAATCTGAAGGAACTTTCAAAAGTCTATATAAGTTTTAGAATTAAATAATAAAATCAGAATTCCACCTCACCCGATCCAGCCTGGTTCTTGCACGTGGCTAGCGGTTCAACAGCGACAAAAACCAGCACACTTACATTAGACATTATACAGAGGCCTGCTCCTGATTTACTACAGAAGTGAAAGCATATTGATATCTAATCTGAAACAGGTTGCTCTTTATAATGTTTGGAAAAGACTGCAATCTCCCACTGAAATATCAAACTCCTTCGAGATTGAATCTTTTTATCTCGAATGTAATCAAAAAAAAAATCAGTGAAAATAACTTTCCATGAAAATCTCAGATAATTATCTTGTGTTTCAGTATTTTTCCTTATATTTATAGTCAAGCTTTGAATCCACTATTGTGAGCTTGACAATAAACAATAGCTGAAACTGAAATAAGATTATTATTCATAAATTCTATGAGGTATCTTTGTCTAGCCAGTGGTGTACTGGAAGTAATATCTATATCAGAACACAGTCCTATGTCATTAACATTAAAATGATGAACAGTTTCTATATATAAGGAATATATTGTATTGCTGAGCTGTGGAATGCCATTTCATTATTTTCTAGTTTGATTCTACTGTGTTAGCCACCAAGATAGCCTAGCAGGCTGTCTGGTGATCCACTGTGAAAGTTCAGTCTCTATACAAGCATGAGTATCAAAATTTGCTGATATAATTGTCTTGAAAAAAGATTGTTAATAATGAAGTATTATATAAATATTTTAACCTATTTAGTGTTAGCACCAGTACATGTACTCAAGGAGTATGAATGCTGGGTGTAAACTTACTTGATAGACTGTGAATGTATAAGTAATGGATATTTACAAACACTTTGAGTTTCAAATCAGAAATCGCTGCTATTAAGATAGTCAGGATATGCCTGTGGTTAAATGAAGTTATTAGGCATAGCCTTTTTTTTTTAATTGTGAGTGAAGATACTGCACTAATGGTGGCATATGAAAACTTGAAAAAATTGTAAATCTTATATTTTCCATCGCCGTAAAAATAGATTGATTTTGTAAATAAAGGATAAGAGGATTATTTTGGTCCTTGCTTAACTCAAATGTTGGGTGTCAACAATTAAAAATATTAAATATGAGAAGGCTTAAAAGGTGGATACTCAGTGTAGCCAAGCTCCCTATTTCATCACCTACTACAGTCAGTTGCCTTTCTGCAACTTGTGGTTGATGTGTATGTTTCGAGGTCTGCTTGGTGAAAATGATACTTTGCTTATTTCATGCACTGTGTGGAGTAGGCTTACTTGCAATATAGGTTATTTCTGCACAGACTAACATCTAGCTATGTGCATGATTTAATATGCATCTTTAGCTGCATTGGTTCATTGTGTGTTATTAAAGCTCAGGTTTGGGTTTCATTTTCTAAAGACCAGATTAGTCTTGGGAGAGACATTATTGTTACATCCCATAACAACTTTTTCTGGCTTAAGCGTTTAAGAAACCCAAGTATGAAGTGGAAATACACTTAATGACTCTAATATCAGAAGTCTGTTTAACAGATACAAGAAATATAGATTTAACTGACTGATACGAACAGATATAAGTCTGATAAAGGCAAGTGGGACACTTTCATACTAATCTTGATTGGATTGAGATTTTACCCACAGTCTTCTTTCCTTACTTTGGAAATAACGGTATATGTCTGAAGTGTTTGGTGTCTGGAAAATGACATTCTATCCTAATCAAACAAAAAAGAAATTTGAAGTGTGAGTGTGGTAGAATAGAGCAGAACAGTAACAGCAATTAAAAAGATTGACATGTAGAGAAATTGCAGCAAACTTTATTGTACATCAGGCAGCATTCTGATAAGTTTCTTACCACAGAAAATGAGGGGTGTATGTGTTCTTCCTAACAGTTTCTTAACAACTGTGTCTACAAGTGTGGCTCGTGACTGTGAATGTCAAGACATGCCCACCAACAAAGGTTGGAAAGCACTGTTTCAAGTCAGTGTAGTTGTCAGATATATAAGGTTGCAGTTTAATTATACAAGAGCATATGAAGTTTGAAGTCCAAAACATCAAGTAATTATGAGTATGCACAGATCTGAACTGTTATTGTGTATGTAATCTATCAAAATAGCATTAATTTTTATGTAAAGTGTTTCATTTCATATTAATACAGAGATACCTATTTATTGCAAATGTAAACATAAAAGCATTGAGATAGTACAAATTTATGATCTAATTTATTTTTTCAAATCAAAGCTGTAAATAAAGAAATAAAATTAGGTAACTGACCTATGAATAATATCCCTTTATATTAAAATATTAGGTATGCTAGCATCAATTTTATTGAAAAAGATCTACTGTTACATTTTACTGGAGAATTTTGAAATATGAAATATTTATATGAATAGAAATCCACATATTGTTTGACAGTCATGGGTATAGAGAATTTACTATTATGAGACTGTGTCATTGATCAGTTGCTGAAAGAACTGAATTATCATTTAGATTACTGAATATTCAAGTGTATAAATTAAGTAAATAATGCATTACAAATGCATAACTGAATCCAAAAAGCCCATGACATTCTTGCTAATGTTCAATCTGTCTTAGCCAAACTTAAATAAATAAATAAATAAATAGACTTTGAAATGAGCCTTACAAGCCAAGACAGGAGGCCTTCAATTCATTAAAACACAACCAAGACCTGCCCTGCTGGGGCTGGACTAGTAAGTTTGGCCGTCTGGAGCAGTATTTGTCTCGGACAACAGCAATGGGAGATGATCTTTACTGAAAGTGAGTCTGGCCATATCCTGTAGTCCAGTTAATTTTCCCCACAGCAGCCCTGACAGTGCTATGAGTTGTCTTCCATCTTATTATATCTCCTCTGTCCAGCTGAGAAAGGGGAATGATAGAGAGGCTTGGTGGACACCTGGCGTCCAGCCAAGGTCAGCCTGCAACACTGAGCCACTTCATGTTGACTCAGCAGATTTTAATTTCTGCAAGTAGAAAGAGCGAAGTCATCTAACCAAAGTCAATGGCTGAGTAACTGAGCAATAATTATGGCGTAACTTAGCAAATAAATTATTAGATTGTGCCTGAAAACAAATAGAAAACCACTGCACTTATCACATCAGCAAAGGTGTATCTACTGCATTACTAGACCAAAAATGTGTAATGATCCAGAACTGCAAGAGGATGCTACACTGTTGCACTTTGCGGTTGAAAAAGGGAGTTGTAGGGGCATAGAGACACTGAGGATTATTTACAACCTTATACTAAATACCCATGGAAAAATACTTGAGTGTTGATACACAGAAATTTAAGAAAAAAAGCCCACAACTAATGCCTCCTTCTTGAGTGATTGACTGACTAGGTAATTCAGTTTGATGAAAAATATTAGTACAGGTGACAAAGTATGGTTCAAGGTAGGTCAAAAAGGCAAGAAGCACAAGTTATTTCACACTTCACAGTTTCAGTTTGTAAAATTGTTCTCCTTAGAAAAAAAAATCAGTATAATCAATAAATACCTCTCAGGTAGCCACAGGAAAGTCCTGATAACTACAGAGATTGTTTAAATATTATTTTATTTTTCTTGGGATTCCTACCAGATATGACTGTAAGTAAGGGCATGTGTCTGTGAATCAAAGACCCTTTTCTGCTGTTGGAACAGAGCTGCTCTTCCATAATTTTGTGTCAACTTTTTTCAGGAAAGAAAAACTTTTGAGTTAGTCACAAATAGAAGAATTAATATAGATGCCACAAGCACTGCATGTAGGACTAGATAACTTCCAATTTTGTATATGTTGATACCCCTGTAATGCTAAGGGTTTTGAAGGTGATAAGTTGTCAATTTTTTTGTCAGCTTTGCATAAGTTGATGTCTTTGTTAATAACATATATTTGTATTATCTACGTATTTATATAGTGATATATGTTATTTTCTTACGGTGTGTGCTTTATCCTTGTATATTGAGAATACTAAACCAAGACTTATTAATGAGGATAAGGCAAGAGGTTCCTACTTATATAATCTTTCCTTAAAACATATGAAGCAGAAAAATGTTTGATGAATGAATCAGGCATTTCTATCTGGCATTGCTATTTCACCATCAGATACCAAAACCAGTAAAGACTATTAGAACTATAAGAACAGTTGTCATACTTGTTCATAATTTTTTCCTCTTTCTTTGTGTTCTGTAAGACACTAGTCTTAGAACATCTTTGTGCAATAAGAAGACAATGAACTACAGGCAACAGAGCAGCGTTAACATATACTTTAAATATACATGTGGACATGATATAGGACAGGTTTGAGTTCAGAAATTAAAACTCATTATTGTTGGGGAAGATGAAACAGGAAAATCTTATAAATATGACTGCTTGGATTTTGAGAATATGAAACCTGTAAGTGAAGTAGAACTAAAAGCACAATTCGATGTCTAAGATGCCAAGACCTAGTTGCTGAACAACTAGGAAACAATAGCATGGCCAGCCAAAGATCTTCTCCTCTTGATTAAACAATGCCCCTCTCCCCTTATCAATGATCAAAGGTCACCTGGTATGGTAATGTAAGGATTCTTACGGGCTGTATGTAAATGCTATGAGATTTGCATCATGTACTAAGATTGGTTAGTGTAAAATAGAATATTCAGGAGGGAAAGATTCAAGGGTTCGGGGCCCTGGTGGGCTCGCTCTCTTGTTCTCTTGCTCTCTTGCACGCTTGCTCTCTCGCTCTCTTGCTCTCTCCCGGGGCTGCCAAGAGCTGTGACTTGCAGCTCTCTGCAGCCCCCCGTTTTTCACCCACGCCCTGAGCAATAAACCGCATGCTCCAAGACCAGCCGTGACTCTAGAGATCTCTCGTCCCCGTCCGTCTCTTCACCGCCCAGACCGTCCGAGCAGCATTCCTACACATTATAACTTTAGATGAAATTGATTGGGTAGTAGCATACAGAACTTCATCCCAAAAGGATTACCTCGTCATCATTAAAGTACCGTGAGCCTTTCATTTTCAGAGAACCTATTAAGATTTTTTTTACCGTTGTACCTATCTATATGATATTCCCTCTACAAAATATCATCTTGCATTTTCTATTCCTGTTATTCCTTTTAACTTCTGCAGCATAGTATCTATGTATACACAACCTCCTGAAGTATATGTTAAGTCAATCAATTACTAATTACAGAATGAGTTAGATGGCATTTAAGATATATCAGCTCTTTTCTGTTTAATTCTGTGAAGCTTATTGGTAAAAAACACATAATAAAAACACTTTGTAAAGAATTGTATGAATGTATTTCCTCATTTCTTCCTCTTTTGACTTTTTTCATTTGCAATCTAGTTTACTGATAAAAATAGCGGATTCCTAGTATTACCTTGTTTGCCAACCATAAGACATTCTTACCAGTTCTAATGTGTCTTGCAGTACTTGTGAAAGCATGAGACTGATGACCTTGAAATCTGACCTTTTCCACCACCAAAGGATGGGAGTGGTGAGAAGAGGAGGAATTTGAAATTCTCCACATTCCTTTACAATAATTAAATCACAATACATTGGCAAACAGTGCTTTAAAGGGCCAGCTGAAAGCCTTTTAATAAGACCACTGAACTTTTCTTAAAGCCATGAAAAACACAGAAATTGATCAATGTGTTACATAACAGAGACTCAATTAAGTAGTACTTCCCATATACACCTGAAAGTTCAGGACGTATTGAAACAATAATGGAAGGAAACACTACAGGTTATTTCAGTCCTTTGCTTTTCCATTAAATATTTTTACTCTGTATCTCCAAAGTTTCATAGTTTGTAAATGGTAAATTAATGAACATGCAGAATTGGAAATTTTTTCCTATTAAATATCAGCAAGACTTCCTTGCAAACAATACCATGTCCATTATTAGCTGTCCTTTGTACCACTGAAATTTGTTGTATTAAAGGACTGATCACCATTTATGCTCCTGTTTCACTTTTCTACAGTGGGTTTTCAGACTATCACAGATTTACTGCAACACTGATTTCTACTGCAAAATGAACTAAGGCTGCCTTCCTACATCTCCCCCATCCCGACATAACAGGATCAGTCACTGTACAGAAAGACTGAGCTGTTCTATAGGCCAGAAGTATAGGCCATTTTTTTTATTCTATAGGCCAGAAGTATAGGCAATTTTTCTTAGCTAATAATAAGCCATTAGCCTAATGGAGAGATACTTAATCTTCTGAAGTTCTCAAACTTTTAAAAGTCATTTGAAAAAATTCCTCATTCAAGTATTTTGTTGACTGTAGAAAATTTTGTGCATAATTTCATGAAGGTTATACAATATCACTAATGTGTCAGTAGAGGGGATGGTGTCTATGAAGATATTTTTAAAAATATCAAAGCAGTAAGCAGAAATAGTGAGTGCCATGCCTATGAATATTTTTGATTAAGGACAGTTGTGTAAATTGTCCTTATTTCTCATCTCAGTTTTTCATGGTGGGTTGTTTTGGGTTTTTTTAAATGCTTAGGTTGTCTTCCTCTACGGTATATGTAGTTAAGATAGGGTCTGGTGGGGGAGACTTCGGGGGAGGGAGTAATTTTCTCTATAATCCTCGTTATTATATCAAAAGTGATAGTTGAGGACTAGGAGCTGAAACAATATTTTATGAAAGTATCATGTTGAAGTTTTTGCAGGTTTCAAAATATTTAAATATGTAAATTTCAATGAAGAGACTTCAGATTTTTTGATAGCCTAATGATTTTAAGCATCTCATTTCTAGTCAAACACTGACAAAAGATGTTCAGATTGCAGTGTGAGATGGTTTCTATGGTTACAGTTGTTTCCTAGCATTTTAGTGACATCTTTTGTGAGCATTGGCTGCTTCACTTATTTGTCACTAATGTATGTGTAGAACTATAGTTAATAGCCTTGGGCGGACAATTTTTTTTTCTCTGAATGGTGGTATTGTTTTTTAGCAGCATTTTTCAATAAGGTGACAATGCACTAGAATACTAATGGTATGTATGGTATTTTAAGATGTCAAGTTTTCAATAAAATGGTAATGAAAATTTTGCATTTCATTTAATAGCTAAATATTCATGAATTTTTCACAGCGTGATCAAGTGAGCAAAAAAATAAAGGAACTGTATAATGTGTAATACTAAGCATCATAAATTTAACTTCTTTTTATAGAATCTATTCAAGACTTTTTAATAAGTAGCTCTTTATAGATTTAAACCAGCTGTAATAAAGGTATATGAAACTGGAACTTTAAATTAATTTAATTTTGTTATATAGATCTTGTTAATGTTGTAATGTGAATGAAACATACATTATGAATAATATTCTACATATGCAGAAAAACTGTTATGACTAAAGACTGAGCATTTATGTGTGATAAATGAGAGTAAACAAATACATATTCACATGAAAAGACCACTCTAAGTTTGTGACTGTTTTGTTAAAAATATTTTTATTTAATTCAATTTATTTAATCACAGTGTTAAAGTATGTTCAGCTAAGAAGAAATGGGGTGCAGCATAATAATTTGTAGAGTATAGAGTTATCAATTCCTCAGCATAGTACAGGTTCGGTTCTGTTTCTATGTTAGACAGTAGGAGTTTACCGTTGTCTTTAACAGAAACAGAATTAGGTTATCAGGTGAGTTAATTCCCTATAAATTGCCAGTGCCAGTAACCATATGTGTAGTGATTTATGACATGATCCTCCTCTTTAGTCTGTACTTACAAAGCTCTCTTTTGCTGAAATTGAGTCACTCTATGCTGGGCATTTTTTGTCAGCCAAGTCAGTATTTAAATGTAGATTTTTAAAATGCAAGTATGAAATGCATTATTCAGCAGCAACACTGGGCTAAGTGTTGTTTCTTCTCTGCATATGAGGGAGCTTCATATGGATTCAATTCCAAGTCATGAGAACCTGTACCATACAGTATCATCAATTCTATCACTCTTGCACAACTGCAAGGCATATTTTTCCTCATCTCTAATTTTTTTTTTTTTTGCAGGCTGGTATGTTATTTCAAGTTATTCTTCAAATTATTCTACACATCTTTCCCTAAAAAAATAGTATGAGGATATTTATATGCAGCATCATATCTCCCAAAAGACTTGCTTAGACATGAATCTTGCTTAGATATGCTCTAGAGCAATGGGATGTATAGTTAGTTTGCTCCACTAACAACCTGTTGGTTGGGATGACTTCAAGACCTATAGCAAATTACATGATGCAAATTGCTGGGACAACATAGGCAAAATCAAAGCAAGGGACAGAGAGATCAGCTATACATGCATGGATGTGATAATGTGCATTCTCTACATAGGGAAGCACTAATGCTGTGGAGAAGGAAACTGTTCCTGTTTAGAGCACCAATTCTGATTTCATGACAGTCAAGACAGCTAAAGGGCCACAAAAAGCCAAAAGCCTCTGGTTACCTGGTCATTACTTCTGATGAAACTGTTTGCTCTAAGGTACCCTTCTAACTCCCATGACACGCAGCTGAACTGAATTCTTTACAAAGATATGGCCTGTGATCACAAAGCAAAAATTTTATTTTGGCTTTAGTATGCCTTAATAAAGATAAAAGAGTAGAAACATCAAAGCTTTAATCTAATTTAGATCCTGGCTTCCTTCCTGACCTTTGGAAAATTGTTAAATTTTTCACCTTATAAGGTTTTTTGCAAATTTATTTAGTCTCTTTTTCCGGTCTCATTTTAGGGAACTGTTATTTATTAAGATGGCTAATTGACTGAGACTTTGATTTGAGTGGTAGAATTATCCAAAGGTCTCTTGCTAATTTGCTTCTAATAGCAACTGTTTGAGGTTTAGCAGTAACACAATTAGATTGCATGCCCATCAAATACATCTACTTGAATGACTCAGATATTCTTAACAGAGGAATCAAATTCAGTACTTACAGAGAGGATTGGCTATATATAAGTCTTCTGCCTTATAATTCATGCATCAGTATGCCAGCTTAACCCAGAGCAATCGTTTATGCCAATTAAAAAGGAGGACTAATATAGTGGGGTGCTTTTTATGTAATCACCATCTGATAACTACACCTTCTGATTTCTAACAAAAATGGAGTAAGAAAGGTTCTCAATGATGATACCTGCAGGAGAAGAAAGCTCACTTCCTATATTCTGTAAAAAGCCAGATCTTCATGAGTTGCATTCTAATACTCTATGTAGACAGGCCATTTTGATTTCTAGGTTTGTATGCCAAACGAACTGACTAAACACAATAGAATAAATACCCAAACCAAACTGTATGTCACAGAATTACTGGCTGAGTGATTTTGGATTTGACATACATTCCTCATTAACCCCTTCATTAAAAGATCCTCAAGTTTTATCTCAGACTAGAAGTAAAATGCACTATTATTGCTGGAACAGTTCAGTTCACGGTTAACTACTCAACAATTTGAGTGATTAGAGGCACAGGAAGAAACTTAAAACCTAGAAGTAAATTCAGTAGAACTGGGATGCAAGTGCATGGTATTTGGATATAAGATATGCACACTTTCATTGGTAGAAGCTTAGGTATAATCTATCAGTAGAGTCCCTTTAAACAAAACAGATTTGGCTTTTAAGAGTGCTTTACAAAGCGTAAAAACTGAAAATGAAAAATCCACCTTCCAGCAGAGGCAGCAGTGTTTCGGATTTTTACATTAACATAGCAAAGGCTATAATGAGATTTAAGTTTCTGTCTGCAGTTCAAGGCATCTTTTAGAAAACAAGAGATAATGGCCCATTATTGTATTGAGCATACTGCATTGTATCACTGAGAAGATAAGTAATACCAGGTTTTTGACTGAGTAATCCTTCAGCAAGATACATATTGTCAAAATGTCCCTGGAAGGATTTCTTCTGTAGAAGGATATGCATATTGATGAAGTGTATGCTGACAATATATTATTTGTGGACCTGAGAATAAATTTAAACAAACGTAGAACCTTTTCTTTTCTACAGTGCTGAAAGCTATCTCAGTCCTTTGTATCCAGATTGTACTGAGAGTACCACACTTAGGAAATCTGTTGCTGCAGCAGTTCATAGGATGTCATGGTTGTCCTCTTGACTTACCAAATGTTGAGTACAAGAAAAGGTGCAATGATAAGTCTTGAAGTGATTTGGTTTCTCTTTTTAATGTCTCAATACACAGCCTGCCCCTCAGCTGACACACATCATATGTTCTGGAGACATAGCCTACCACATGCCACTACATGGCTTCTTTTCAGGTGTTTTTCTTCAGTGTGTTCTTCCTGGGAATACAGTGAAATACATGTAATTAAGCTGAAGACAAGCTTCTGCTAGAATTGAGGAACATTGCCCCCTCCATGCTGTTTTTTGGAGAGAGAGAAATCCTTCTTCAGAACTTGTGTTTAAGCTTCACATCAGACAAAGGAATATTTTGTCTCTGGGAAGTTCAACCTGCTGCTGCAGTTCATTATACTTATTAGAAGGAGCAGGTGCTATGTGGTAGTTCTTAAAAATCAAAAATCCCCAAACCGCTGAAACTGCATTTTTTAAACAGTTGTTTGTTTTCTCTGTTTTCAGAGGTGTGTTGGAGGTCCCACCACAACACCTGTGTGACCCTTGGCCATGCATGATCATGGGTGGCAGGGCCCAGACCCACAGCGGCAGAGAGGGCAGCCAGAGGCCGGGCCATGTCTCCTGACACCGTGCGAGGCCAAGCCGGGATGGCAGCCCACAGGTGAGGATGAGGGCTGGCGGGAATAACCGGGGCCAGGGACAGCCCACCCTGGCGAGGCCCAGGCCTCCCCAGCCGCGAGGAGTGAGAGCACAGACCTGGGTTTGAAGGGAGCCCCTGGGCCCACGGGAGGGGGTTTGGGTGGAGGGGCAGAGGAGTCTCCTCAGAGTCATCAAGACCTCTCACAGCACACTCAGGGCCCTACAGAGGCTGCTCCTCTTCCTGCCTGTGCTGGGGGAGCTTCCAGAAGGGTACCATGTCACATGCTGGTCCCTAGGTACAGGGAACATGCAGACTGCTCTCTTTAGACTAAAAACAATTCTTAAATTACACATGACCTCAGAAAAAAATAGGATATCTGATGCACTCAGTGCAAGATTGAACATTGGAGTGATTTGTGTATGTGAAACCCCACATCTTCCATGCCACACAAAGTTCTGCAGCCTCTGCAATTGTGTTACAGCAATATCAGTCACAGCAGTATTAGGCATGAACTCTGTGCTGTACAAAAGTGAAGAAAAAAGTGTAGTTAAGGTATCTTCCAAAATATTTTCCCGCTCTTATTTAGTAATTGCATTTTCATTGTAGACTTTTTATTAAATCTGTATTTCTTTATGCATACACTGGTTTTTTTAAGAACAGTAGCTGGTTTTATTCAGTGTGCTTTCCTATTCAGAAATACTATCTTGTGTTTTATAAATGTTTAATGACAGTAACTATTGCACCACCAAAGCTGCTGGTAGAAAGCCTATGAAATTTTGTAATATGTAAGTGAGCATACCAAAAAAGATTGCAGATTGGTCAAAAAATCTTGGAATAATCTCTGGAAAATCATGAAATCTTTCTAGAAAATTTCCTTCCTCAAATGTGCTCCAAGTCCTGTTTCTGCCAAGGATTATTTTTACAAGACAGCCATCTACTAATGGAGTGTCCCTCCATGATGCTGTGCCTGCTACGGACAGCTAAGGGTTTGTTTTTTCCTATTCACTATTCATAGTAGATTTTGAATTGTTTTTGTGCCCATGAAACTGAAGACTAGCAGTCTCTGGAGCCAAGCACACTCTCTTTGTCAGAAATAACGCCTACAGGAGAGGATGGATGTGCTCAGCGTCCCAGCAAGTGGCTTGAGATGAAGTGATATTGGCAGGATTCAGACTGAAATTATTACAAAACATGAATGCCACATGTGCAACTGCTGCCTGGCTGTTTCTGTGCTTCTATCCTTTTGTTAAAAAATGTTATCTTAAAAAAATACTATTGACCTTGATCTTGTGCCATTGCTATCTGAAAATTGCAGGGTCTTACAGATCCCAGGATCAAAGGGGAGAATGATTGTTCTGCCAAACATGAAGCTTTTGTAATGACAGTATTGTGTATTGCTTCTAAAGAACAAGCCTTCTGTTTAGTTTATCTTGTAAACTAGCCTTACCTAGAAGTTTGGTGACATGCTGTCTTCTTCCCAAAACAATCTGAGGAGCTATTAACAGCAGTTACTATCCAAGCCTGTCAGTTATTAATAGCAGGTTGGCATATTTTCAGTTTTACTCATTTGGGTTGTGCTACAAAGTTACATGGGATTTTCTTTAGGTTAGATAATCACGCTAGATATTGTGATATTAAAATGAAGAAAAGTACTGTCTCAAGACAGTTGTAGGCAGGCTTCCTCAATTCTGTCAATACTTCTCAATCCTAGTTATGCTAGGATAGTTGTGCTACCCCTTTTAGTCAGCCCTGGGTTTGTCAACAAGAACTCATGCCAGCTGAGTAGTGGGTTTGTGATAAGAACTTTTGGAAATTAATGTGAGATCATTTTCATCTTAGAAAGAATTTGAATCTAGTTTCAAAGTGTGAAGTTGGTACCTACATCATCTTTTGTTCCCCCTTTGTAGAAGAATGCCACGTTCTTCTACCATGACCTTCATTCTTCCCAGTATTATGTGCCACTCTACGTTTATTAGCACAAGTATAAGATCATTACAAGCAGGTTAATCATGGAGTCATGAAAGTTAAATTAAAGGCTTGACTTCACCAGAAGTTTTTTTAGTAGCAGTGTAGATGAGAGAAAATGAAAATATCTGAGTTGTTTTACTATGGTCTGAGATTAAAAGCAAGGACATTACTGAAGCCCCAATTGCATTCCTTGATCTAATGCATTTGATTCATTCCTGAACTGAAACCATTACTGAAGCCCAATTGCATTTCCTAATCACAATACTCTTTAGGAGAAAGAACAGCTACCATAATTTCTTTGGTAATGTTACTCATTTCGGAATTACTGCCTATGCATCCTTTCAAAATCTGTTATGATCATGTACTCAGGCACAACCCTTTAATAAACTCACTGTTCTAGGACAAGCCTGGTAATTGTTCTAAGGAATGCATTTTCTCGTCTTTACTCCAGAAAGACAAGCATTTGGTACTTGGCCTCTGAGTCCAAACCATTTAACATCCTACTCCTTCTAATGTAGCAATATCTTTCCACAGATGTTTGAGCACTGAAATGCTACTACTATTGAAGTGGATTTCAGTTTAAGTTCCTCCACTACTTGTTCCCAATATTGCTTAGCCTTTTCTCTCTGAAGATGACTTCTTCCCTAGTACACCCTTTTTTGAGTTGTGCCTTTCTCAAAGGTACTAGATGGAATCATTTTGGTAGCCAGATTCCCTTTAATACTTGCTTTCCTCTTCTTGGATTACGTAAAATACAACCAGCCTCAATCTTTAGTATAGTACCACACAGACACTATACTCAGCGACTGTCTAGCAATAGTTCATAGAATCTGAAGAACCTAAATTTCTGTGATTCTATCCCTTCTTATATCAGCTTAGCCAATACAACAGTGTATTGCCTTGATTCTGAATCACCAAAATTCAAGATGAGTTTTAGTCTGTCAATTTTAAAATGCTACAGAATCTTTAAGTGAATGCAGAAAAGTTTGGGGTTTTAGTCTGCCTTTGCAGAGAAAGATATAGACAGTATTACTGATATCACCACCAAAAATCTAGGGTAACCTTTTTTAAGTTTATTCTTGAGTAGTGTGAGAATATATTTCCTTTATTTTTAAATCCTATCCTTGAAGCAACGAATGTTTATTAAATTAATTTGGCTTTTTTACAGGATAAAGAACTAAGTATCATGCTTTGTCTTTTTCTCTAAAACTTACTGGCACTTTACAAGCATATGTTGAGAATAAAAGTTAGAACACTGTTGGGTTTCCAGCTGCTGTTTGATGATTGTCCTAATTTTTCTTCATCTGTAGAGACTGTGGCCAATCTAGAGCAAATCTACAGAGATATATTGGAGGTTTATCATTTTCTTCACGTGTCAAACCTGCTTTGGATTAATTTTGTTTGCATATTTCTGAAGGCTATGTATAGAGGGAAATTTTGCTCAAGCTTTCTGTTGTACATTTTTGTTAGCAAAAACCTTTGTTTTCCTTCTTTTCCTCTAATAGATTAGTTTGGAATTGCTTTTTTGTAATTTTTCATTTTAAAAACTATAATCAGAAATATACTGGAGTCTCATACTCCTTTGGACTTTAATAGTAACCACGCATTCAGTCTTTGATATATATCCACATGATTCTAAGTTTTGACTATAGTTATAAGCTTACAGTTTCATGTGACTCAATTACCTGTGCTATAATAGGATATTTTACATTCTAATATTGCAGTATATCTAAGAGTAGTTCCTATTTCTTTATAGCTTTTGCTAAATTTTGTTTGTGACTCTGCTTCATTCCCTTTAATTTTATCTCTCCTGATGATACAGAAAATGACTCAGAGTCCATCACCAACATTTTTCAAATTGAAACCAAAGATAATTTACATGATTGACAATACTAGTACAATGTGATTTTAAATGTTTTCTGTAAAGTGCTTGTAAAGAGATGCAGTAGAATATCAAGTGCAAAGGCAGATATTTAAATGTATTTTATTACAGATTCCAATTTAAATTATATATAAAATATATAACATTACTGGAACACAGCTGTGATCTAAAAGAGCAGTTTGGAACAATCACATGAGGCTGAAGAAGAAAGTCACGGTATCTATTTAAAAATGAATTTACAGTTGTTAATTTTCAGTAAGAAGGTGAGGAATCTTCCACAGTTACATTTGCATCAAATTTGAACAAAACAAGAAATAACAGCTTTCATTTCTGTGGACTTTTTCAAAGTGTTTGTGTTGAATAATTTTCAATTTTTTTAACAGGTGGTGAGAAGAATTGCTTATTATGGTAGCACATATGTTAAATTAGTTTCATCCAGAGGGATAAGCTCCAATAGCTCATTTTACAGTGGGAACAGTGAAGGGACAAAGGGCCTATTTGATGTTGATATGAGGTTGATTTTCATAGAGTAAGTCATCTGCACCCTAGAGAATATAGAATAAAAAAAAGTGATATAATTTGGGCTATTAAATTCTGAGCATTTCAAAGAGTCTGTAATTTAATTTCCAATCCCCTACACAGAAATTTACCAAAGGACCGCTATTCCTGATATGACACAGCTTAAAATCTGAAGCAGCCATAGCCCATCTTTAATCATCATTTCTATTTTGAATTTTCAGTAACTGTTATAGGTATACGTCATGTATCAGGGGAGATTCCAAAAGAGTAACTTGTGAGAAAAATAATTTTATGTGCACAGGGAGCTGTCCATTGTCAGAGCAGTCTTTCTTTTTTCTTTCTACTCACTGGGCTGAGGAGGTGAACATATGTAAGATCACTAAATGCTGCTTTTTGAGCAAATGGCTGATAGCTACCACATCAGAATTTTGGGATGCAAAGTTGGCAGAGAAGTTGTGGCATGTCCATGCTTGCATATGTTAAAAAATTCGACTGGAGATTTAACTTAGAATTTGGCTCTGACTTCAAAGTTGACTCTGCTTTGCACAGAGGACTGGAATACATGACCTCCAGAGACACCTTCCAACCTGGGTTATTGTAAGATTTTGATCTGCATGACTCCTATGGAATGAGGTATCTTCTGACAAAATAATCTCAAAAAACTCTCAAATTTTTCATTCAAATTTTCTAACTCTAGTTCTGTACACAGACTTTGGGTGACAGTAACTGCATAATGCATAATACTCAGTAACAAATACAATCTTCTTGATTTGACATTGTGTCATGTCAACATTACAGTACCCTTAATTTTCAGAAACATTTTTTCCTACCTTATGACCAAGTTTAAGATTTTATAATCCCGTAACCCAGTAAGGGGAGGATAAAAGTTCTTGCTGGTTTCTAAATCTTGTTAAGTTGATTGTATAGTGGCTTTACGATGAGATTCCTTTCAGACATAAGCTGTGCCAAGAAGGTTTTACACAATGTATCTTGAATACCTACATATTCACAAAAAATATGCCCAATAGGAAAGCAAATAGAGATAAACCAAATTCATGTTTATATCTGGGTAAATATTATCAAGCATTTATGATCTGGTTATTCCCTTTGTGTCAGTGAAGACTTGCCTTAATACTCCCAGCAAGATGTCAATTCTAGCTCTTGATAGTAGATGTAATATAGATGACTGGTTATCACAAAGATGACATTTTATCAGAGCATAGGAGTTAGAAATAGCTCTATTATACTGGACCATTTATTTCTTTTCAGCTGACACTTCCCTATAAGACACTTACATTACTAAATTCAAGATTAAGGTCAGTGAGTGACAGCTTGAATTTCAAAGAAAATTTTAAAAAGTATACAAAATTTTTTCATGTGTTTTCTTCAGAAAAGTGCTTAAGGCTTTGTCCTAACAGCATTGAAATTCAAGACAAGCTGTTACTGACTTCCTCTCAAACTGTAAGCATGGATTCTATTTTTCTTGAGCAATATGACTAATTTTTCAATAGCTCAGATTATAGAGCCAGAAACTGGAGTCTATTTGTGTATTGTACGCAGCGGCCATATATTGCTCTTCAAAACAGTTAGAAATCTATGGATTACTCCATATGGTGGATTTCAGTACAGCTCCCTCAAAATTTAGGTCAGAGTTTGAACTGGTGTCTGCAGAACTTTTCTTATGAAGATGGAAGGTCTGTGAAAGCTGATGCATAGATTACTGCACATTTTTCTTGGCAGAGAAAGATCTGTCTCTTCTACTCCAGAACAGCCTCTTTGAAATTTACTGTATTTTGATTTTAACCTTCTCTATCTGCATAGTAAGAATTTTTTCAACAATAATGCATACTTTGAAAATACAGTTCACTTAATTGAGCAATCTCCAGTTTTTATTGTTGAAAGAATTTTTCAACTTGGTGTGTCAGTGTTTTCTACTAATCAGTTTTCAGAAAGGATAAATTTTTTTATTTGTTTGTTTTTCTTTTTAAACTGAAGTGCCATATTACAAAATATGACAGGTCTTAGAATCTGAAAGTCCCAGGAATGGGAACTGTAACAAGGACTCTTCTACAATGTGTTTTAGTAAATCATCCAATTTCATTTATTTTTGCCTGTGTATTTCAGTGCAGCATAGAATCACTGAATCATAAATTATTCTGAGTTTGAAGGGACCCAAAAGGATCATTGAGTCCCACTCCTGGCCCTGCACGGGGCACCCCAAGAGTCACACCCTGTGCCTGAGAGTCTTGTCCAAACACTTCTTGAACTCTGTCAGGCTGGTGCTGTGACCACTTCCCTGTGGAGCCTCTTCCAGTGTCCAACCACCCTCTGGGGGAAGAACCTTGTGCTAATATCCAACCTAAAACTCCTCTGAAACAGTTTCATGCCATTTCTTTGGGCTATCACTAGTCTCCAAAGAGAAGAGATCAGCACCTTTCACATGGAGTTGTAGTAGGAATGACTTTAGGAAGCAGCCAGACTCTGGGGTTTTTTTAAATCTTATTTGCTGAAGTAGCTGAGTTTATGAAAGCTGCTGTAATTGAAATGGTTTTGTCCACTTAGTGGAAGTCTGTAAAAAGTCTGACATTTTCTTACTTTATTATTATTATTACTATTCATCATGCAGATCCAGTAAATTTGTTGTTACAGGACTGTTCGAGAATTCATTGATAATGCTGGTAAAAGATCAGAAAAAAGCATTTAATCATGTATTTAAAGAAACCCTTCAATAAATAATTTCTTGGTCTGTAAAAGTAGAATACTAATGGGAAAAAAAACAAAAAAAAACCCCGAAAAGAATATCAACTAATTTGAAAGTTTTTCCATTAAAGTTGGCATCAAGTTTTGGGAGTGTCCAGTAATTCTGCTTTATACTGTGGAGAGTTGTGCTTAGAAAATCAGTATGAAGTATCATTTTTCATATTATAAAATAGCGGCTTATCGCATACATAAATCCCACAAGCCAATTTATTCTTGCAGTTCTGACTAACCTCCATGATCAGAAGGTGAAAATGTTTTTGTCAAGTGGTGGCCGGTTTAGTTCATGGGATTTTTTTTCTTCAGTCATTTCCATATAACACAGGGAATAATATACTATTAAAGTATTGATGGTTGATTGACGTATTTTTACATATGCTTTTTATTTTTTGACTCATCCATATGATTTTTTCTGTTCTCCTTGGTGATGGCACACCATCAACGATGTGATTGTTAAGCAGTATCATCTGATAAGTAAAAGATGGTTAATGTCACCCATTCCAGGCCAGTCAGAGAGAAGAAACAAGGTAAACTCTATTACCTCCACTTACTCCCTACTATATGGAAAGAGTATAGACATATGTATATATTGTATACTATGACTTTATTCAAAGGTTAACCTAATCTGTTATACCTTGAAGTGATTCAAATAAAAATATTTCATAATACATAAATCTAGAAATAAAATAGTCAACAGACTGTAACACTAGTTTTATTCTGAGTACTTTATGATTCTTCACTGACTTCCCCTTTCACTATCATTAGCTAATTTTCTCTTAATTCTTTAAGCACTAAGTACTTCACAAAAGAGTTTATTGGTGTCATTTCACCTATGTTTACACAGTGTTGTCCTCCGAGAAATGAAAATTGCATAAGGATCTAAGTCTTACAGCAGATTAGGCAGTTGTGTTACAATTTCCTAAACTGAACTGCAGTAACCACTGGAGATTCAGTGGTAAGATCTCATCACAAAACATGACGTTAATACTGTGAGAGCAAGAATGTAACATAATTGTTCCAGTTCAAGGTCTGTGTTTTTTTCTTTTTTCATCAGTTAAAAAATCTTTGCGATCAAACTGTGTATTATATCTTTTGCTTTCATTTTTCCCACCAGGCAATTTGCTTAAAAGCCTGTATAATATCTTTAAAAAGTAAACATAAATTGTAGCCCTCGATGTACAGTTTTGCAAAGTCTGAATTAGATGTGAACAAGGCACTTGACTGGTTCAAAGACAAAGTAGATTCAGGAAATAACATGGAACTTCAGAAATGAGTTTAACTACAGAAAAGCTCTTTGGAAGTAAAGATCTTCAGATGAAGGTGATTATGTATGTAAGACTATACTGGTGACTAGACCAAATAAGAAACAGCACATTTTCAGTCCTGCAACGCAGCCCAGCAGGCTTTCTAGAAAGTGATATCACTATTATGGACTGGCAGAAATGCATTAAATACTTTTCTCAAAGTTCAGGTATTATGGATATTGCACTTCTGAGTCTGTTTTTCCATGAAGAGCTCTCTGGAAGAAAGGATAGAGTTTCACAGTGCTCTCTGTCTTGCACTGTGAAAATAGCAATGGAAGTACTTCCCTTATTATGTCATTATAAAATATAAGTGATGATCCTCATTGAAGACTCACATGTTCACATAAAAATTTTCTTGGTATTTTTATTTAAGAAACTCGCTCCGTATTTGTATACTGACAGTCATAAACTGTATATTTTTTACTTATCTATATGAAATATTTTTATAAATTAGGGCATAATATTGGATTTTTCAGGTTTTTAATTTTGAAGCCTTATTTAGCTGATAATATAAAAAGTGAAAGATGGTACCTACTATTCAATTTTTATTTTAGAGAAATTCTGAAATGCGACTATGCTTCATTCTAGGAAATACATAGAAATGCAATAAGTAGTACAATAGATACTGGTAGGAACAATACGACAATAGACACAAGTTCCCAATAAGGAAAAAAGCAATCCTAACATGAAGGTAAAAAGGAAGACACAAAAAGCTCATGGCTCAAATGGCTCATTTGTCATTAAATCACAACCCAATGAAGGTGCATTACAACAAGGGGATCTGGTTTTCAGAGGAAATCAAAATTTTCTGAAAATTTGGCTGATTATGTCAGGTATTGACTTCCACTTGAAAAAAGATATTAAACATTTTTATCTTAACTTTTTTGAACTTAAAAATAAAGTTAAGCCAAAATACTAATTAATTTTAAGAGGATATTACTTGCGATCTCAGCAGTTAATCTCCATTCTTTTTTGGCTCCTAATTTGCATGTCTCAAGTCATAATGGCTGTGTAAATTATTGGTATGAGGAAGTCTAAACTAATACCTCAGGAGCTGCCATTGACAAATGAGTTGTTCTAGGGTTAATTTATAAGTTATTTGGCCATATATTGGTTTTGACACAAGTTGTTGAAAAGGGCTTGTGTCCTTTTTCAAATGTCTGTGAAAGCAATGCATTCAAATGAGAAAGTACACAAAAAATCAATACTTTGAAAATTCTAATTTAAGGTCTAGAAATATGTACAAAGACTATAGCAAACTGTAAGTCTTTGAGACTAATAGTAATTCTAATGCTGTGAAAGATGGGAAACTATGTGCCTTGATGCAGTTTGGAATGGCAAATGATATAATGGTCTAATAGTTATTTGGATCACTGTGTTTGCCATCAGAGTCCCTAAATAGTATTTGGAAATACATCTTTGTAATAATTTTACACATCAGTGAGATTTGTAAAATCCGAAACTTAATTTAGTTTGAAGATAAAGACACTGTGGTGTATAAAAGGAGTGGCCAACATAAAATAAGAGAGACACTATTTGAGGGAAACAGAGTAAGAAATTAATGAGGAACTGAAGTCAGTGGCTTTGTGGATTTCTTAATCACCACTTTTAAATGGACATAATTCATATTCCTTGTTTATTTTCTGAATTCTTTTTGTTCTAATGCCTGCTTAAATAATAATTGTCAGTATAACTGCACATTAAAACTATATAAGTATTTTTAATACCCTGATTTATATTAAGACCCTTAAGAATAGGCTATCCAGTATAATTACAAAAATTTGATGTTTCTCTCCTTTATATAAAGTTTTGCCTGATCAAATGACAATTTTTCTTAGTCATCACACAGTCATGTTCTCCTTTGTCCTGATACTCCAAAATACCAAGAAATCTGCAGGTTTCAGTTCCAGTTATCACAAATGCTAGGATAGAAAAAATGTGAAGGACACAACATTTGAAAAAATATTTAATTGTTTTGGCTGCTTCTTGAATAAACTTGGAAATGCTTTGCATCAGCAAAATGGACCACTAAAATTGCTTAATTATTTGTAAGGCTGTATGTTTTTGACATTGATAATATGTGTGTCACATCTACATTAGATTCATTAGTCTACTAATTATATGATCCTATTTTATCTAAACTATAAACATCTCTCAATCCCTCTCTAATGAGCATAACAGCATTTGGAATTCTTGGTGCTCTTATTACAGCAGTTTCAAGTCCTAGATTAAGGTTCTTCAGTTTTCCTCTGTAGCTGAAGACTCTTGATTTTAAGAATTTTCAGTATTCAAAGGGAAGTTAATTCACACACAAGTGTAATAGTGTTTAATAAAGAGCCTGGATTTTGCAAAATATTGAAGATAATTTTCTTTCTTCAACAGTCAGCATAGAGAATGGGGTGAAAGTTTGGTAGACAAGATCTTGTTACAAACATACAGTTCAACTTTGTTATTTCCTAAACTCCATCTGCTATATTACTTGATAACTGCATCTGATAACCTAAAATAGTCTACCTATGTGGCATTATATTATGGTCTATGTTCCATATTTAATAGCACAGTAGATCTAGTTAATTTTAATTAAAAAGCATCATTTTTAAAAATAAATGTAGCATTAAAATATGCCACCTCAAGAAATCTCAGTAATGTATACAGAATAATGAAATACACATCTGTATATATCATGATGGCTGCCTAGGGACCACATTCCCATATAAATCAAATTATTGCTGTGACTGAGGTTTTTTTGTTTAATTTGGTTTCTACAAATCAATTTATTTCTTCTTCTTCACTAGAGAAGTGATAAAACTTAGTGGAAATTCTAAGGCAGCTGAAACCTTTTAAAAATATATAATCAGAGAGTTTTTTCCTAAAAATTAATCAGAAATTATAGGAAATACAATTTTCTATCATTTTTCTTTGCATCATATGAATTATTCTCACAATGGCTCCTCAATCGACAACTATTTGGGGGTTTGGCCTGGAAATTTGCACACTCTTTATTAAATCTTCATGAACAAGTATCATATTTTTATCACCATATTAATATCACCATCGAAATTTTCAGAGTCTTATCATGTATATTCCTTTTTGAATACCTACGTAAGTGAGATTAGCTGAGGCTCTAACCTCCAAGCTGCTCTCACTAAACAGTTTCATGTATGGCTTTTCTGGAAGAGCAATACAGAATCTAATAGCAATTGCAGCCCTTTGATATTAACATAACCAGTCAAATGCTTTGAACTATTTCCATTAGAGGAGAGAAATTATTTGATAGACCATGTTCATTTACAAAGAATTTACAAAATCTTCTTTCTAAGAACACAGCTTGAATCAAATAGCTGGAGACGATGTCTTCTCACATTTCTCAGCATTTTCCCAGGATTCCTCTCTTCAGAGGCATTTCCAGTCTTTCTTCAGGGTCATTTTACTTTTTTGTCTCTATGGCATTTTGATTTTTTCTCTGACTATATTTGTCTTTTCCTAGATGATTTGCACACAGATATGCTCACATTCACTTTTTAGCACCAAAGAAACTCCTTACTCTTCAGTGTCTAAGCAACCTTGTATTTCAATGAAATAACAATTTTTTAATGTTTCTTGCTCAAAACAGAAGTAGTAACAGCTTGCTGAATCTCTCCTGAATAAAGAGTGACTGTCAGCTTTATCGTACTAATTCTCTTTCCCAAATAAAACCGTATGTGTTGTCTGAGGGTGAACTGTTTTTATAGTTATTTTAAAAACTGTTGAGATGATAAAATACTTTTCACATAGAATTCCTAGCCAAAATGAAAAATGTACCCAAAGGTCAAAAGAAGTACAATGCTTACGTCATTTTCTTTCTCACTGATGAGCTGTGTGAAGAACTTTAACCTGTAGTCAATGCCTATGTCAGCTTTTGAAGGAGTTTTATTCATGTTCCTCATAATCATTTTTTTGTTCCTCGGGCTGATAGGAAGCGTCTACCAGAAAGGGATCACAACTAATGCATTGAATTTGCCAAGAGATCCCAGAAGTCTGTTTAGAATGTCACATTAAGAAAGACAATGGGGGGGAACATGACAAAGTGCCTTCTGTTTACAGGGATCATAACTTGTAGTATACAGGTTCAACACTGAGATAGACTGCAGTAAGCCTCAAGATTTCTGCTGCTTTAACTTTGAATGATCCAAGGGCTTGAGACTAACAAGGAGAAGTTATTATTTTACCTGAAATATTCATACAAATTGCTACATATTCTGCTAGCATCTCTTGTCTAGAAAAGTTCAAAAAAGTTAAAATCCCTTCAGTGAGTAGATAACAAAGGGCAGAATAATATTTTTTTGCCCACTTTTTTTGTGTCCTGCCTAAATTTCAGACATAATACAATAAAGGCCAGTGGTTTACAAGATATTTCCTTCCTGAGAATATGGATCAAAGAAAAAGAAAGCAAAGTCAATTAGCAGAAAAAAATATGAAGGAAAATATTTGTATAATTCGTGAGTCATTGTGTTGTACTGGCCATTGTGAAAACTCTATCATATACCATACAATTAACAATCTTCTCTGTCTAGCCATCAAGATAAGCAGATGTAACAGGCTGACCAATTTATTATAACAGGTCTTTTTAGACTAGACTGGTTGCAGAAAAGACTGATTGCATAAAAAATTACGGAGAATGTTGCAGATGACATTAAATATAGATGCTACATATGCTAGCATTTTTCCAAGTCTTATTCAGGCTGAATATCACATCTCTTAGTACAGGGGACCCCACAGGCAGCCATAGAAGAGGATTAAGCAGTCAGTATTTTTCAAATAACACATGGGTAGATCATGGCAGTTAATTTTGCCCTATTTTCAAGTCATTTGTGTAATTTTCAGGTGCCAAAAGTATGCATAAACTGGCTTTCAGTGCCATTATTCACACCCTTGCTGATCAAGAAAGAAACTACATTTTATTATTACACCATATATGGACTCATTCCTTAATAGATTAGTTTTGGTGCATACACAGCAGATCATTTCTGCTTGCTCACTGAAGTAGTTCTAACTGTTCCTGATTCTTTGTACAGTATCTGAGAATATTATACTCATGAACTGAACCTCACTTCTTGTGCTGAGAAATAAACAAGCAGAACAAATGCTGGAGCAGGACATAGATCTACTGAGTCATAACCTGGAACAGCATCTTCCTTCTGTACACATTGAAGCCTTTCTTCCTCCGTTTGTGATCTGCAAAATCTGCATTAACATGATTTTGGAGCTTTTACACATCTATAAAGGAAATTGAAGATCTTGCAGATATTGTACTGATTATATAATATATAATGCTCTTTTCTCAGGTTCCTTATAGGTGTAACTCCTTGCCTTGGTATCTTACTGTCAGTTACTGAAATACCAGATATGCCAACTTGTGAATGATATTTTAAAAACTCTTACAATCATTGTGTCCCATGATTTTTTTACAAGAGCATCAATTTTGGATGAAGGTCAGACATACCTCAAAACTCTTTTGTTTTTTAAATTATTCTTCATAATGTTCAGTCTTAAATTGTAATGTAGTTTACTCAGCACTTCTTGAAACTGCTATATTTCACACTAGTATCTGTAACATAGTAGGTGAACTGATCCCTGCTAGGTTTTTCTAATGAGTACTACCTTTCTCAGCTTTCCAAAATTAAAAATTCCTTAGATGCTAAAAGAATAGCTATAGAGTTCTGCTGTTAAAATATTAATACTGGTTTTAAATCTATATTGAATTATGCTCTAGATAAATTAATCTGCATTCTGATCTTGTTTATATGAGTTCGTATGCTCATGCCCTTTAGAAAGAGGACATTGTGCACACTTTCAAATGTGTGACGTGTGTGAGAAGGCACAGAAGCCAAGCAACAATGAGGTAAAATGAAGAGAATAGACTTCTTAGCATTGCAAGTACCATCTGTTCTGTAGAAACGCATCCTCTGTGTTGGCATTGCCACAGTGGTATGACATGTGTTATTACTTTTAATCATACTTTGTGCTGAAGAAAAGTCTGGTTACATGACAGATTCAGAGGTTGCAGACTCCCTCAGAGTTAGTGCCTGGAAATCCTAGACTGCTTAGAGTGTTCAATATTTTTGTTTCTGAAATATAATGACCTGTGTAAAATTATGCAACAGGGGACCAGGATACTGGGACAAGTATTATTACATATGAGATGAAGAAAGCAGACAGCATTTACATGAAAAAGATGACATTTTCATAATATTCTGGAAAATTGTATGCTAAGGAGTTTGTCGTCATTTTGCTAGGGTAACATTGTGGAGTATTACAGGATAATACCAGACACAAACGATGATGGAAGGATTTCTGTCCTGACTCAAACTTTTTTGCCCAATTTACTAATTACAACAATGCTTTGTTTATCAAAACAAGGAAACAGTTCAAAGCCACTATGTAAACCAGTCCTTACAGAGACATCTGTTGTGAGGTCCCTGCATATTTAAGAAGGGAAAACTTACAGACCTAAACAATGGTTTTTTATGCATCATAACTTTGTTTATGTAATTCACAAAAACACACATCTAATTCTTGTCTATTCTTAGCCACTCTCAGCTAATGTAGATGCAAGATACTGTCCTTATGCATTAAATAAAGACACAATACTAATACGGATTGTCTTTTTTCAGTTGCTGAAGTATTAATAACCACAAGTCCTGGAATCACACATTCTAGTTCTGTTTGCACTGACAACCAAATGATGTCATATTTCTCTCTTGATTAGACCTCACTTTTATGTCATCAATGACAATGACCTTTCAAGCACAGACATGTGGAGATATCTAACTTCAGCCTATGTGTTGTCAGGTGACTGTTACTAATATCTGGATCCCAAAGGTTTTCTGAAATGAGAAACAGCCGTTTGGTCTTGTGTTATATTCAAACAGCATGGCATCCAACTCATGTTACGCAGTTATGATGCCCAAAACTACAGAAGCTTGGCAATTCACTTAGGAACTCAAGTACTTTTTGAATGAAAATTAAACATCAGAGAACTGTTTCATTAGATAAAACATTTCAATCAGTGCTGTTTTGAATATATTCCCAAAATATCTTTTCCATGACTATTTTTCCACATAATATTTGTTTGGTAAAATATTTCAATTTAAATGTTTATTTTTTTAACATTCTAATTTGACTTGTCAAAAATCTTCTCAGTAGATGCCTGTGCTGTAATTTTTTAATTCTTCAGTGCCCATTAGTATTCTATACCATGTAGAATTAATCATAACATACAATGTTATTTTTATAATATTGATTGAATATGATTAATTAAAGAAAATTAGATTATGTAAGTTTTTGTAATCACTTTCACTTGTTACTAGAATAAGCTAATAAAACTGTACTCAGAATATATGCATTCAGAGACTTCATGAATCACCTGTGAAAGGACATTGTTGATTAACATTTGCATTTAGGATTTTGTCTTGCACATTATTAAATTTGAAAATAATGGTTTTGTAATATATTTATGTATTCTCTTCTAGCTGAGCCTTCAAAGTGGTGGCTATGTTGTAGTTTGCATATTAGAGCAGATGTCAGTGAACTCCTACCACTAAAAAAGCTGCATAAAACGTGCTAATCAAAGTGTGTTCATCACAATCACTTCATATAACTGCATATATAGCATTAAATATTAAATACACATTTCTCCGTAAAAAAAAACCAACAATATTCTGCATTCTTTTAATTCTGTTTTTGTAATTCCCTTTGAAATCCTTTGAATTTTTACCCTGAAGAAAATTATAAGTGGTAATAGACTATTATTTATATGATTAGTCACATCATTCTAGTCTTTGGAAGACATAAGAGGGAAGAACTAAAATGTACTGATTGCTAAACCCCAAATACACTGGTTTCGTACACTTAGATTTCTCCAAGACTAACAACTAATACAGCAATTTACATATCTATTAATAGATGTTATACAGGATGTTATGTGACAATTTTGAGAAAAAACATGGGCCACGTCCTTCACTTCAATATTACCTATAAACTGAACAGAAAATGTGAAGTTCAACTTATGATGAGCCTTCCTAAATACAGAGATATTCAACTGGTTCGGGACCCTCCCATTTTGTTGTCTGGCTTTCAGATAAGTTCTTAAGAGGCTTACCAGCTGCAGCTGAAATTTTCTGGAACGTAAGTTAAATTTTTCAAGCTACAGATGTAGTGAACATTTCTAAACATTTTTGATGGTGGTTAAATCACTGGACTTCAATCAGTGATGTATTTTGGGCTTAAGTTTGCTTTTGACTACTTGTAGAAATCTATGCTTTTGAAGGTTACAGAACCAGGTTCTAGAATTCCTTCTTACTTAGGTACAATTTACGTATTGCTTAACTCCAAAGTGTGAAGTTTGTTCTTTGGGTGGCAAAAAAAATCTCTCTTGAAACTAACAGACTTCCCAGTTTACTCTCCCATAATCTACTGATTAAGACACAAAGTCCAGGAAATTCTGATGGATAATTACTGAAAAAAGAGTCCCAGGCTTTGAGACTTACTCAAAATTAATGGCTGCTCATGGTGGTATTAGAATCTATAGTGCCAGAATAGATACTGGCACTGGGAAATAGGACCTCTCATTCCTCATGGTGGCTTAATATTTTGTCAGAAAGCAAGCACTCAGTTAAACAATCCATACCTCTACACTTCCACTTGCTCCTTTAGCTGAACAGTTTGCACAGAGTGCAATATAAGGTGCCCAGCTTGAGATGCAACCTTCTGTGAAATCAGGCCACCCCATTATGTCCTGGCCATAGCTTTGATGCAATCCTCACAGGCTTTCCCAAAATGCATGTTTTACAATTATTCAGTCCAGAGGCTGCACATATCCCTGTGCTGTGTTTCCTCCAGCAGTGCTTGAAAATGTGCTATTATTGAAAGAGTTAAAAAAAATCCCCTTGGAAAAGCTAATTATTGCATGCAGATACTTCTTTGTGTGATCAAGGAGGGGACAATTTAATAGGCTCTGTAATACAACCAAGAACAAAATTGCTTTAAAGGAAGTCTCTTGTTGAGTGACAACTCTGTTGCCTGAGCCAATTAGGTCCCAATAAAGAGTGTTGAATTGGCTCCTGCTTTCTCATTAATTATGTTCTGTCACAGACATGGGGCTTGATTTAGCAATTTTGTATTACATTAAGATACTGAAAGGAATGGAACAAATGGCTCACTCTGATAATAGGCATTCTATACACGGTGTGACATTTACTATCCAGCTGTCCATAAGGCAGCCTAGCACTTCAGTTCAGGGATTTATTTGTCATTGCTTCAAAGGGACACTCAGCTTTTCACAAAAAAGAAACAGAGAGGCTAATAGATAGGACAAAATGTACTGCTGATATGCTTTATTAGAGATAGGATGCTAGGGTTTTGCTAACAAGCTCATCCGTTGGGACTAAGCCGAGTTTGCTGTCAATCATCCTACACACAAAAGCACACTAGTTAACAAGGAGAAATGAATTACAGACACTTATTCCTGCCTGTGGGATCACAAATACACCAATCTGTGAAAGAGGCACAAACTCAGAAGACAAACTACATATTTGTCAATAACCTCCTAGAAAGAACCCTAGTAATTCTTTGAAGACCTTTGATTTAGCTTCCCTCTAAAATACATGTATAGGAAATGTTTTAGTTACCATGACATTTTCCTTTGTTACTTGTACAATTTTCCATCACATTAAAAACACAAAACTGAGGAGGTCTGCAAATGTTGTGCTAGGTATATACACTGCTTTTTATACCAAGCCACAGGGGGCAGCTACTGTTGTAATATTCATTAATAGCAACAGAAAATTAAATCTTAAATACTTTAGTTTCAGGCTATCTTGAGTCAATGTGTAGAGCATAATCTAAACCCCAATTTATGTCTTATGTAATAATTAAAATCGCAGGATTTTTTTAATAGCAGGATTTTTTTCTAGGTTGGGCTTATTTTTTCAACCTCCATTGTATCTTTTCAAACAGAGTTTTGATCCATTGCTTGCATTACACTTGCAAGTTCAGATTCAATGTGCAATTCAATAAGCCCATTGCTTTATAAATGCTTTGTTTATGTATGTAAGTAAATATTATTAATGCATAGATTTATGTGCATGTATGAATTTAGACATGACTGTTTGACCTTGGTTACATCTTCTTGTCAAAGCATTGCCATTTATAATGTAACACATCCAGTATAACTGACTTCATCAAGAAATAAAAATCCTTAGGAAACTGGGAATTTCTTTTGCAAAATATTAGTTTCATTTGAAAAAATATCCAGGAAAAAAACCTCTAGATATGAAAGAGCAAAGAGGAAAATAAACAAATGTGTGTTGTTGAGAAAAGAAAAACAAGGTTCATTTTCCAGACAGAAATGTGTAGTCAGAGACTTTACTGAAGTGTGTATAATCCTTGCCACCAAAGTCACATCTAAACTTAAGCAATGATTTCCTCAGTTTTCCATGTCTAGAGAATTTTCTGCAATAATAATTCTTGTTTCAGGTGTATGGAATAGTGTTTCTAAGATTTTATTAGACAATGACATTATCTATTTGAGAATACCTCATTTTACCCTATTTTGAGATAGAAATCCTGCAGATAAGTCCTTCATTACCTCTTCTATCGGGGTTTAGTGCTCTTTCACCAAAATTTAAAAAAGCTCTTTAAGCTTCCTTCTTCCTTTGCACTTGCTAATGCTGCAGGCCAGGAGTATGAAGGAGTTGCCCTCTAGGCAGCTGCCAGAAACAAAACTAAGATGTTCTTGAATAATTTAAGAGTAGACAGACTTCTCCCAGTAACCCACTCAGGCCTGAGTTAGTGTGTATGAGCAGGTTTGTTGGCAATATTCGCAGAACTTTTCCACCTGAAAAACCTGGATAACAGATTTGAGACCCCTCATGTTGTTAATGAAAAAAAAACCTCTCCCAATCCTTAGCAGACATTACTGTACTAGGAAGGAGGCTTTGTAGACTGTAGGCAAGGCAATATGTATTTAGTTAGTTAGAATGGTGTCAGGTGAGTTAGACTAAAAGCTAATTAACGCTTCTTCCAAAGTGTAACTTTCTTCCTGAATGGCTAAGACTGTGGGACTCTGCACAGCATCCCCCCGAAAAATATCTTCCAAAGAACTCCCAATCTATACTTTTATTGTTTGCTTCTTCTTTACAGCCCTTCAACACAATCTGAGAAGTCAATATATATGTAACGAATAAATACAGGCTAACGAAACAAACTCCTAATCAACTTGCCTAATGCTATTTCTGACCCATTAAGGGCAGTCTGAACCTGATTATTTTTTCATGTAATTGTTATCCTTCAGTCTTGCTTACCTATTCATTAAGTATTCTGCTATTTCTGTGATTATTTTACAAACTTAGAAGGAAAGCAAACATGCTACAAAATATATTCCAGTATTTCTGGTATCAGCCTCTCCATCCTCATCTCCTGTTGTGTAGGTGGTTAGAATCATCTATCCCCGTTATCTTGTCAGGTCTCATACTTGCTTAATTTCAAAATGGCTTCATCTTTTCTAGGTTATAGATATTTGAAATTTTCTATTAATTATTTATTACTATAACTCTTTTCTATTTCCTTCTCTTGGAAGGAAAAGGAAAAGGAACATATCCAGTCATAGTCAATTGAGATTCAAAAGCAGCTGTATTTCAGAAGCATTAGCCATGTGAAGCTAGAGAGCTTCTGTGCAAAATAACTTGACCCAGACAATAATTTAGGTCATCCTGAACCATTTTTAAACATTAACAAAGAATGAAGAGTTCTTACTTTGGTTTCCTAGATCTTGACAAAGTATTTCCTCTTCAAATACATCTTCAGTTTTATATAAAAGTCCTGATTCTCAAGTCCAGTGAACACAGGATTGGAAGGGCTGGAGGGATCACACTGAAATTAACTTTTTCTGAAGTAGACTCTCAGCCATGGGTCCAGATAACACCAGTCTGGCATGGGTCACAAATTAGGCTTGAGACTGGTCTTCCTTGCACCTGGAGGTGATGAGCTCCTGAAGAGCAGTTGCAGTAGTAGTAGCAGCAGTAGTGTCCCATCTACACCCTCTCAGTGAAATATAATTGTGCAACATGGTTGCAGATAAAAGTGAAATAAGCCAATAATTAAAAATCATCACTGCCAGTGATTTCTCCATAGCATAGTGCTGAGGGATTTACTTATCTGGAAAAAAGCAAGTGGGCTATTCTATCTGATGACAAAATTACTACTTATAGTTCCTGCTTTAGTAGGACAGTTTCCATATGTTCTCTGCACTGCAAATGTAGGAGAGATTCTTTCAGAGTATGTCTCAGAGAACTGTTAGGAATTATCACAAGGGACAAGCTCTCTCCATTGACTATACAAGGAAATTGATGGAGACTGGCTTCCTAATTTTGACAACTTGAGTTGCAAAGTATGACCCTCTGTTCATCTTTCAGAATAGAATTAATAATTTTAATGATTTTCTAGGACATAAGCAAGAGTTTCTAGACACAAGCAGAGTTTGGTGTTTCTTTCATATAAATTCTTACATTCTATTCAAGTGGTATTTTAAAAAGTGCTGTCTCCCTCCCTTGGAGAATGTATTTATATTGTTATGATATCATGGGAATCTTCAAAACACAGTTTTACCTGGAAACTAGTTTGTCTGGTGTGTTCACTTGGATTGTTGATAATTTTATAGGATTAGGTGCATGGATTTGTGGTCTTCATACAAATTCCAGTTTTTTAATTACTGTGGTAATTATTGCAATGATGACAAATGAAGTGGTATTGATACAGGAATTTGGTGACAAAGCAGTGATTCTTGAGTTTTGATGGAAATTGCTGAGGGAATCCATGTTTCCAGTCATCTGCACAACATAGAATTTTTCATTAAATCATTTAAAATCTGTTCCTCAAAAGGAGACTATGAAAAAAATACATTGTGTGGCTAGGTTAGCTGACAAAACTTAGAAGGTGATTCCTGTTGGAGATAAAGTTGCTGTGCTGTGACAGATGTAAAACTGATGGTATGTCCAGGATGAAACTCTGAAATATCCCAGAAAAACTACAGTAACATTTTTTTATGAACTACTTGTATATAGTTTGGGGATGTTCACTGTAACTGGTATGTTACTAATAAGGTTATTTACATTCATCTCCTCAGATCCAATCTTTTTTGTCTTGGAGGAAGACGGCCTTTTGGATGACGGTAAGTTTAAGGATGGTTTTGATGGTACTAGTGCTTTATCAGTGAGAGTTCTGTAGTTCCCATTGAGGGGGCACTATTTGGAGAGACATAAGAATGTCCAGGATTTTGCCAAAGAACTGTCAAATTGGTCTTTCATATCAACAAACCAAAATCCTGTGCAACTGTCTGAGCAAGTGCATGACCATGCAGAAAAAATTTGAAGGTCAGGTACTGCCAGGATTAGAGTATCCACTGATAAATGTAATCTTCCTTCTTCACAATGAAGTTAATTTATTTCAGTATTGCAAACAAAAGCAAACCCCTGATGATGATGAGCATTAAACGCTAGTCTTGGAGTTTACCTTAATATTCCCTCACTCCTTTCCTCTCAATTCAGTTTACAATTATGAGTCCTCCTCAGCAGCTGTTGGTATTTTCCTTTGCCTATTTGTCTTGTTGGGTTTTAAATTTTTTTTCAAATAAATGCATTTATTTTAATTGGATGTACATTCAGCCTTTTTCTTCTTGTTTATAATGTCCATTTCTACTAATGTCTAAGTTTTAATCATTTCATTTTAAAACTTAATCTGAAAAAAAAGGAAAATCAATCTTCAATTTTATTTTTATTGCAATCAACTTAATGCAGGCTGTTGTCCGTCTACTAGAAAATATTGAAAGGCAGTCATAAAAAACAATTAGCATGTGCCTTGGGAAGGAAT
Source organism: Edolisoma coerulescens (assembly GCA_013397115.1). NCBI lineage: Eukaryota > Metazoa > Chordata > Aves > Passeriformes > Campephagidae > Edolisoma > Edolisoma coerulescens. The sequence goes on from VWZW01001524.1 coordinate 524,421, forward strand.
CTGAAGAATCAGGATAAGATCTCAGTTAGAAGATTGTCTGTGAGGTTACCCAGACCATCTGTAGCACTGTCGCTGAACACAAGGCACAAGACCAGGAAATCCAGATATTTGCAAGATGAAATACTTGGGAACTCTGATTAAAAAAACCCTAATTATTTTCTGTCTTCATAAGCCAGAGTTGCAAAAGATGACATGTTGGGAACAGTTTAATAACCACAGATGCCCAGTGACAGGTAATATTCTCCTCTAAAATAGCTTTTCAATTATACTACATTTTTTGAAAAATACTGGTTTTCTGATTTACAAAACTTCAGACAAATGTTGTTTGATGTTCCTGATGCTTCTGTAGTCTAAAATCAGTTAAACTTTGGCCTCACCAGTAGCATATTAAGTATCACTAACACATCAGTCAATGTGACCTTGAGATTTTTTTAAATATAAATTTGTCCTTTTTCTTGGAAATAAATATGATATTCACCCCAAATAGAGATGGTATCACTTTTTACACTGTTATGAACTTTATTTTCAAAATCCAAAATTCTTTTACATCTATAATGTAACTATTTTTTATTTCATTTTCTTCCCCTATCCTGGTTTCTGTGCTGGTTCTTCTGTGACTATATCAGAAGTCTGCTTAGATCAGGGAATTTTAGATGGTGGCTAAAAGCCTTTCATTCTTTTTCTCTAGAGGCCTAGGGAACATAGTGAAACTAGGATGTAGAGATAATCTATAAATGTCAAGAAATGATCCCTGAAATCTCTCAGACCTTACTGCCTTACTGATGAGCTTAGGGATTCTAGGGGAAGGCAAAATACCTTGCAATCTATCCTGAATTCAAGGAGGGTGTGGCCAGGCTTTGTAAAATATGCCAAAGTTAGAAGATGAATGAAAACTTCAGGGATCAGTCAGGCCTGAGTTATGCACTGTTGTCTCTTATTACTTCACATGGAATCTATATGATGATCAAATGGTTGCAATTAATCAGTTTTGGAGCAAGATTCTAACAACTAATTAAAATAGTCATAAAAAGTCAGTTGATTTTCCTGTTTAAGGGTGTTTTTTTAATTCAACACAAACATAGAGTCGGGAAAAAACGAATGGTTCTTTCTTGCTCAGTTTTGCTGTTTCAGATTTTGAACCTAGGCAACTGAAGTGGAAGCAGTAAGAGTAAGCTGGAATAAGGTATCTTTTCTAATGCACTTAAGTAATTATAAAGTTATTAAGACATGAAACATAAATTCGGTGCAAATGTTTCAGTAGAGAGTGTTAGAATGTAATACATGAAAAATGAAAGGTATGCTCTAATTGCAGCACGGCATTTCAGATCTGAAATCTGTTTGACAACACTGTTAGGTTGGCTTGGCCATATTATAGAATCTCAAGGAAAATAATAATGCAAAGCAAATAGTAGCTAATTGCAGATTTTGTTTATGAACTGATTCAATGAAACATGTTAGATTGTATATCTTCCCTATAACTACATTATGCTAATTAGCTAATAACACATTTTCCAAATGATTTTTAAATAGCTCTGTTTGGATTCTGACTCATACAAGTAGCAAGCTGTTACTTTTTTTGCATGAGCTACAGTTAGTGATTAAAAATTATGTGCGTGACTCAAAAAGAAAAGTTCAAGTTTTAAATAATCATAAAAAATGCTTAGGCAGTCCAGTTGAGATACAAAATATGAAAGGGTTGTTGTAATTAAAGGACTGAACAAAATTAGATTTATATTTCTTTTTAAGTATATGGAAACAGGTCCTACAGACTTGACATATAAACAATAAAGATAAATACAAAATATAAAATATGTTTTTATAGTTATTATAATAGAAAAAAGGATTAAAAATAAAGATATATTTTCGTAACTGTTTTAAGCCAGAATCTTGACTTGGAATTTTCTAGTTTACTCCCTGCCCATGAATCAGACACAAGTTTCCCAACAACTGTCTGAATGTGTTCAGATTGCCAGTATAAAACTAAAAAAAATACCCTCATGAAATACAGATGTGAGGAAAACTTCCTGGAGAAAAAAAAAGTATTACATGTCATAGAGCTTTAGCCACTTCAAATGTTTGTTTGAAAATAGCCCAATTGTTTAAATCACTTAATGAGATATCAAAAGAAAAGCAATTAAGAACTTTGTGTATTCTTTTTTTATTTAAAAGCATTCTTGTCAGTATAGGTTATAAAATGAAAAAATAAAAATAAATCCTCATGGATTCATATTTTTCTAAACACTATCCAAGAATATAGGACCGTAGGATTACTGATCTAGGCGAACTCAAAATACTACTCAAACAACCAGAAATAATGCCCAAATCTTATGCATTATAATTGGCACTTTAAAAAGTCAATATTGAATTCGAGTCATTAATATTGGTTTTCCTTTTGGTGTGACAGTGGGCTTACAAATAGAGGTCTCAAAATAAGCCTACATAGAAATAGGAATATTCTAACCTGTAATGAACATCACTTTGTATCCTCATTTTGGAAATTTGTTGCTGAAGGATAAGTAAAGGGATCAAAAGTATGCACAGTTAATAAGAAGGTTCACTTCCATTTTCTTCAGTCATTTGGAAGTGTTTTGAATTGGTTCTCTTTTGAGATCATAGTTTTCATGTTTTAGAGCATTTCAATTCCAAATTAATGCCCAAATTCCATATTAATACCCAAATTAATAATCAGAAAAAAAAAATCAACACATCCTCTTCCAGTAAAACACTACATTTATAGATATTGATGAGAAATTTATGATTAAGAATTCTAGTTTATCAATCCTAAGTATTAAATTATTTTATGGGTACATACGCAGCACACTAATTATGCTACCCTTGTCTGCACAGAATTTTCATTTAGAACAGAATTGCCTGAGGAACTCTTTCTGAATCTCATATGGCTGGGTTAAGCTCAGAAATTCTATTGATCACTGCTTTAATTCTACTGTCTGAATTGAGAAAATACAGGTAATAAAGAGTTTTCATGCAATACTGTAATATTTCTTAGTAGAATGATCTCATCTCCATTCTGCATTCTCTTCCTGGGTGCATGGAAAGCACAAGACAGAAAAGGATGATGATAAACTAACCCTTCTGTGAAATGTCCTTCTAAGCCCCTTGAAAGTGCAACTTTTTTTTTTTTTTTGAGAACTATTAAGAGTATTCTAAAACTCCAAGCAAAAATTCCATCAAAGAACTGACCATTTCATGGCCCTATATTTCTGTAGTCTACATCAAATTTCAAATTCCAAGACAGTAGAACATGTCTGGAGATGTTTTTAGCAAAAGTTACAATACATTTAATTTTTTTAACTCTGTTATTTATTTCCTACTGAGTATCGAATTAAATTTTTTCATGGAGAGCACACTGTTGAAACTTCAGTTCACATTTAAAAATTAATTTAAATAGTCTGCTACCTCCCCTTCCTTCCACACGTTTTAATTAATGACAGGTCCATAGAAAATACAAGACCCTAACTATAGATGTCAGAATCCAAAAGTCCTTCTTCCCACATAAGCAAATTGCTGGGGCAGAGAACTCCACTCCTATTTTCATGCTCTTCTAGATACAGTGAATTTTGTATTCTTTTCTGTATGGCAGCATGGCTTTAGGAAAAGTTGGGAAATATTCACTGAAAGGCATGATCAAAAGCTAAGCTGCCTAGGACTTGTGTTGCAGAGCCTTTAACATTGGTGTACTTTCATATTTAGGAGCCAGTGGTACACTGTTTCCACATTAGCAGTACAGCTTCAGCTCATCTTCTGATGTTCTGCTCTAGGTAGGCAAATCTGCTATAAGAATCTTAGCAGAACTTTTGGAAGCATATTTCTGGGGGAGTGCCAAAAACTTTCTGGCAGCCCAAGGAAATTATGGATAGATAGAGGAATTTAACCATAATTCTTTGGAAAACCTCTAAGAAATGAACAGATACTGACAACACATGCTAGACCTTTTCTCAAGAAGAGAACCAGATAAGCGCTCCAATGTGAGCTCTTGCTCCAAACTCAGAGTCTGAAAAGCAGCAGTAACAACACAACTGTGGTGTGTCAGCAGAGGCAATCCTGGCAATGAGTATGAGGAAGCAGCACCGAATGCTGCAGCTGATAGGAGCTATGGCCATAGCAGCTCCCCATCTGTGGTAGGCGCTATCAGTACTTGACAATTATGTCACCTAAATGGAACATCTTTTTAGACCTAAACATTGCTCGCAGACTGGTGGATCAGAGTTAGGTTTTAATTCTGGCATGTGTATCTCCTAGATACATACAATCAAACTGAAGGGAAAAAAGCTTGAATAGCTCTTGGCTTAGTGACCTGTAACACTGCAGTGTATTGTAATCACAGCAGTAATACTGTTGCCTGCAAGTGACTGCCTAGCTCTAAAAGATAGGCATTTCTGAAAATGTGAGAGCTATTGTTGATAATTCTGAAATGCTTTACCTCCAATAAGCCTAAGGGAGCTTCCCCAGTCCCGAATGTGTAATAGCAGGAAGGAGTAGTGGTTTATATTTACTTCTGTCTAAGTCTGGCAGACTTATAGTCTGCATTTGTTTTCTTTCTAGACAAAGGGTATAATGCCAGAACTTTAAATGCCACACACGATGGGAATTATTTTCTCAATTTACTAATGCTTAGGTTCCCAAGGGACACCTGCTCACATTTCTCTACTAAGATTGTCAGTTAGGGACTTTGGCCAAGTTACTAGCCCGATGGCTTGTGTTGTGTTGGTCTGTTGTAAATCAGGCTCACAGCTGCGGCATTTTGTGATCTGCTAAGGGAAAAATCATAGTCAGGGTCTAAGTAAAAATTGTTTGTGTCTTGATAATTCTTGTTGTTCAAAGGCTTCATTATCTCCTTTCTGATAGTGAATTTAAGCTTCATTATTATCATCTGAAATTTGAATCAATTCCTTTTTTATTTGTGAATTTTCTTTTGCACATTTCACCAGTGACCATACACAAGTAAGTTACTCCACAGCCATAAAAACTTTTTAGGACTTCCATATCATTGATTCTAATTGCGCTGCGGGTGATACGTGTGTCATCTTCAGAGGCACCAAGGATGCAATTAAATTGCAGTAGTGATTCTTGGGTATTTTCCCAGTTTCTTTGTCTTTAGGAGTGAAATGGTAGCAAAAAGGTTTACAGAATACAAGAGTTTTGGTAGTTTCAAGTCATTTTACTATTAAATAAGATAAAAAATTCAAGAAAGACAGAAAATTCTTTTTAGGATTTTGAAAACCAGAAATCCTTGAACTTCCTTCTTCTATTTATGACAAACTTTGCTAAACACCTGAGGGGCTGAAAACTTCATCTTGCAACAATGGAGAAGTAGACCTATTCACATTTTAAGACCTATTTGCTTCTTACAATCTACAAAGTACCCTGTAGTGAAAATCATAGGGTTTTTTGTTAGAATATCAAACTCTTAAGAATGAAAAAAAAATTGTAGAACAAGTACGGGATAGACAGTGTTTGCATTGATTTCTGTATCATTAACTACATGACTGCAAATATTTCCAACCATTTTGAAGGAACTACTTAGATCTTTGTTTCTAATAATGAAGTCTTTGTTTTATACTTTCAATGTCATAAAAGAAACTGCCTCAGTGAAACAAGGACACTTTTGATCCAGAAAAGGTTTCATTCAGAGCACTAACAATTTTATTTCAACTGCACTTTTTATGCTATGACATATCAACAGTAATATTGTTGTTTATGCTGTAACCTATATTTTATATACCTTTTATGCTGCAAAAATAAAAAACATTAATTTTAAACCAATATTTTGAAATTTTTTTTAAAAAATTTCTATGGTGAGACTTAGCTTCTTCTTTCCTATATATTTGTTGATTCTGCTCTATTTGTCTATTTTTTCCCTTTCTGCCTCTCAGATTTAATGTTTTTGTCTTTTTGTTGAAGTCTGAATTAAAAATTTCTATTTTCAATCTCTGTGCACTGATGAATTTCAAATAATTTTTATTTTTTCTTTACCTGGAAATTTGCCTAGCAGATGATATCTTATACCTGATATCACTAAGAAATTCTATGCCGTTACAAGCTACTGTGAAATGAGCAGTGACATTATTTTTCTAAGCAGTTCTCCTTATCAATAATATAAATTGCAATTATTGGTTAAACAAGTTTTTCCAATTTCAGCTGATTACAGTAAACACCTTTAAACTCACATTTTAAACTCACATTGATGGTTAATTTTCTTGGGTATATCAGTGTTAATTGAGCCAAAAATCCATCTTTCAAGTGCATATCAAAATATAATCGCCATTGGGGTGTCTGAAAACATGAATCATTGAAAACTAAGTGATTCTGTTTGTCAGGAGCCGTGATTATTATATGAGAACCATACTGTTACGTGTCCCTTTTAAAAAACATGACATACCAAATTGCTGAAAACTGGTGTTTACCACTGTAGCATTTCATTCTTACTTGTCATGTTAAATCCTGTCACTTTTTGTTATGTTGTTTCTCATCATATCTCAGTTGGATGTGACACATCCAGTTACATGACATGACTCATTGCAACCTGAGAAATCATAGATTTGTTGGGAAAAAAGAAATGTTACTATAGAGGATGAAGCTTTTCAAAATCCTTCCTCATAGGTTACTGACATTTCCTTTTTTTTCTCTCATAAATGAGTACACTTTTACATAACTTACACTTCATTCTGATACCCTACTGTTGCCTTCTTATTATCAGAAGTTATTTGTGGTTTGTAGCTTTAAAAAATCTACATAGAGGTCAGACCTAGTTATACTTTAGAAGTGTAAAATACATATAAAATGAACATCATCTCTTGACTACACGTTCACATATCATGTCATACCAGTACCTTTCTATCATGTATCTAGGTTGGCCTATTTTGCAGAATGTGATCTTAGGAGCAAAGTTAGGTATAATTAAATTCTTAATAGAACGTTTTTGTTATAGCTGTATCTGGAGCAAGTTGTATGTACACTCACAAAAGCCAAAAGGCAGGTTTTAGCAATTAAGTTGACAGATCACAGTTACCCAATCAGAGGACAGTCAATTTTGGAAGTGATCTCTAGAGGTCATCGGGTCTAACTGCCATGCTGAAGAAGGGCCACCAAGAGCAGGATGCCCAGGATCATGTTCAAAGTGCTTTTTTTTTTTGACCATCTTCAGGAATGGAGATCCCACAGTGTCTATGGGAAACTTGTCCCATTGTTCAGTCACCCCCACAGTAAAAAAGAAACAAACAACAAGAGTGTTCATATGGAACATCCTGTGTTTCAGTTTGTGCCCACTGTCCTGTCACCAGGCACTACTGAAGAGAACCTGGATCTGTCTTCTTTGAACCCTCCCTTCAGGTATTTAAATACATTTGTAAGATCCCCCCAAGCCATCTCTTCTCCAGGCTAAAGAGCCACATCTTTCTCAACCTCTCCCCACAGAAGCTATGCTCCGGTGCCTTAACCGTCTTAGTGGCCCTGCACTGGTCTCTCTCTAGTAGTTCCAGGTCTCTGTTGCACTGAGTAGCCCAGAAATGGATACAATACTCCAGAGAAGGCCTCAACAGTGTTGAGTAAAGGGAAAGGATTACCTGCCTCAACCTGGTGGCAACAGTTGTCCTCATACAGCCTGTGATACCATTAATCATCTTTGCCTCAAGGGTGCATTGCTGCCTCACATTCAGTGTTGTGTTCACTGGGTCCTGGATGTCCTTTTCCACAAAGCTGCTTTTCAGTTAGCTGATCCCCAGTACAATACTGGTGCATGGGGTTGTTCCTCATTGCATTTCCCTTTGCTGAACTGCACAACGTCAGTGACTTCCTGTCAGCCCATTTCTCCAGCTTGTGATGGTCCCTCTGAATAGCAGCACAACTCTGGTGTATCAGCCACTCTTCCCAACTCTGTATCATCAGCACACTTTCTGAGGGTAGACTCTACCTCATCATCCAGCTCATTCACAAAGATGTTGAAAAGAATCAGGCCTAGTATAAATCCACGGGGTACACCATTAGTTACTGGCCTCCCACTAGGCTTTGTGTCTCTGAACCCATCTGTTCAGTCAATTTTCAATCCACTTCACTGTCTGCTTATCTGGCCCATACTTCACCAGTGTCTCTATGAGAATCTTGTGGGAGATAGTGCTAAAAGTATTACTGAAATCAATGTAGAACAAAATCCACTGCTCTCATCTCACCTACCACGCTAGTCATACGTAACTTCCTGAGTTCATGGAACATGAAAGTTGAGAAAACCCAAAAGTGATAGGACTTAATGCCATTTCTTTCTCATCAGTAAGGGCCTGCATGAGTTCACTAGAGTTTCTCCTGTAAAGCAAACTGTATGATGAATTTTCCTGTGATCCAAGCTAGTAATGTAGAAGGCAACTCTTGCTTCAAAAATCTAACGTCTGTGGTCCAAATCAGAACTTATGAAGTCTTAATGGTCACCACCATACCACTGGCAGAAAAGTCATGGTGTGGCTATGTTGACCCCACAGAAGTATGCTATCATCTGAATCTTTTCATGGATGTTGGAAGAGCTCCCTACTATTAATCCCCTGACACCAGACTCAAAATACAGACTAAAAAAAACTGAGCTAGAACTGAAACACTGAAAGTTTTCACTAAAATTATTAAATACATTTTTACTTGCATTTCATCCGTCAAGAAAATTGTAGAGAAAATTTCCTTCTGGTTTCCATGGGAACACTCTTGTAAATGTATAGGGATTCAAAATGTAAAGTGGTTGGTGAAAAACTTGTGAAAATAAAGTGTGTTTGCAGTTTTTCTTCCTTCATAAATGTATGGAGAATTAAAACCTTTGACAAGAAAGGAGTGATAGCATATGATTTTCTAGACATATGGGAAACGTGTGCAAACTCAAGAGGCATGAATTATTCCTCTTGAGCAAAAAAAAGCTTAGCAGATGTTAGTGTGCAAGGACCGTGTAAACATTCTGGAGGCTTAAAGAAGGGTAATTTTAAAAATTCATCAATAGGAATAAAGACACATGAAACTGCAAACCAAATATTTTTTATAAAATTCACAGGTAATAAGTATTTCATTACTTTTCTCTGTTTTGTTTGAGCATAAGCCAGTAATTTCCCATGAAAAGTACTGGTCAGGAGGAATATGGAATATACTCTAAAAAGTGTTGTCAATCTTGATCATTACAACTTACTAAGATTTTATGGTTTTAAATACGTTAATCTGAGGATCAGACCCAGCTGTTCAGGGGACAGGACAGGCTGTCAGCTGTAATTGCATCACATGACCAGCAGCACATATGCCCCATTGAGCATTGTTGGTGGAGAAATGGAAAATTAACCCTTCCAGCACAACCCTACTTGTCATCCATGAAACTTGACTAAAATTTGTCTAAGTATCACGAAGTAACTAGGAGGCATTTTGCTCAAAGGGAGTGATATGTACATGATAAATTAGACAATACAAGAGGAAGTAAAGATGATGCCAATCTAAATGGATATAAAACCCAAATATTGTTTGTGAAATTTACATTTTCAGCTATATTTAAAATGTTTCAGCTCCTGTCAAGTATTTTGAAGAAAATGGATTTTAGGAATGAGAAATAGCTCTTTGACAGAGCTAAAAACTGTTAATAAAGTAAGTTTTTTAGTACAATTTCTAAGGAAATATTCTGTGGAATAGAATATTTTCCCGAACTTTTTAGTTTGTCTAATTAGCACCCTGATCTACTGACTGCTTTTCAATCTGAGACACATCTGTTTAGGTGGCAGATAAGACTCAAAATAAAGAAAATGGCTTTCTGTTAGTTTGCAGGCTTCATCAGAGGTTGGAAACTGATGAAGGATATAGGTTTAGTAGTACCATTATGGCCAGTTCACTTGGGCACAGTCTTCACCTCTTAAATACTTAAGTGGTTTTGTGCTTTCTCTGGATGTGTTATGTCTTGAAAAAAACTTGCCTCTGAAGTAATGACAACACTGTACAATACCTCAAAAATATGAGATCTTTGTCAATTCAAGCAATAAGGGAACTAAACACATGCATTCGTAATGGAGTAATAATGAGAAAAAAGCAACTAATTGTCAGTTTTCAGGTTTTCAATAAAAAACCCTTCTCACAAGCAGATATTATAGACAGCCACTACAATGCCCTTAAAATCGAAATGAATTATGTGTATAAATAACAGCATCCTGCTAAATGTAATATGAAAATTCAAGCTGGTATATCAGTATTAGATTGAGTGCTGTGCATCACTACAAGGCTCCCTAAGGTTAAATTGGGCTCCAGCACTGAAATTCTAATTAGAAATATGAGTGCTCCAACTCTGTGTAAGTGCATGTCTGTTTAATTATTTTTGCTTTTTCCTTGCATCTTTCATTATTCCATAGTCCTTTTCTTCCTCCTTTCTTGCTGTTTTCAAGCAACCCAATCTCCTCACTTAATCTAAGTGTAGGACCTTCCTATAAGTTGGCATTAATTGATAAGCAGTGTTTAATTATTATTTTTCATCTCTGAAGAGACCTGATATTAACTCCCCGAGGGCCCTAGACAACATTTCAGCCCTTTGACTCACGTGGCACAGCTCTGCCATCTTCTGACATATCTTTCTCTTGTCAGCAACACAATAATTTTCTTTAGTGTAATACCGATAATATTTTGTCTATATTTTGTCTTTAGGAATTTCCTACCTATTTCATAGTACACAAAACATTTTTAATGGAGAATAGATACAGTCAGTCTCTACCTGAGAGATGTGTTTTAACTGAATAGGACAGTTGGTTTCTTTATCACACTACATGACTCTTAAGAAACCTTACTTTCACAAATATGAGTACACAAAGTTACCACATGAACGTTACATTATTTCCTACTATCACATCTCACTCTTAGAAGAGTACATTAATTTCTTAAATTATTCATGTTTGGCATTAATTTGTTTAATTTTATTAAAGAAATGTAATGAAGTTAATCTAATTTTTTGATTAATTTCACTGTAAATCCACTGTCCATAATAAAGCATTATCTATTCTACATTGCGCGAATCTTGGTAGTAAGGATGCATTGTATAAATCTTATTTTGATAAATCAAAATTCCTTTCTAGAACTGCTTAAAATTTAAAATTTTCCTCTGATAGAATAAATCCGATTAATTTTAAATCAGTATAATTGTCCCACTATTCTTAATGAAATTCCAGCACACACAAAATTTTTCAAATACTTCTCAGCAAGTACAGTGTTATTAATGAAAATTAAATGATCATTGTGAGGCCTTTGGGTTCAGAATGGAATATTAAAAATTGGATTAGTCTTTGGATTAGTATTGAGATTCATGATCATCTGCATTGAAAATATATTGCAGTGCGAATATATTAAAGTGGAACAGATGGAAATATGTACATGTGTCCTGGAGTAACTGATTTTCTTTCCTGGACAAAGCAAAATTTTAGGATCTGAAATCTCCTTTTAATTGCTGAATTGTACTTTTTCAAACCTTTTTTTTCTTCAGCACTGATGACCCTAAGCTTATTCAAAACTTTTCTCTCCCTATAGGCTATTTTTTAGAGCTACCATTTCTTAGGACAGACCTCCAAATGGAACACTTGCACAGCCTTTCTCTGTGGGTCTGTTTCTTGTCAGTCCCAGTAAAAGAAGAAAGACGAGACAGCCTCTCCAGCCGCAGGAAAGTCATAACCCCAGTTATCCTTTGGTAAAAGATCCCTCACTGCTTGTTTTTAACCTGTTCCTGGTCTATTTTGTAATGGAAACCATGACATGGCTAAATAAAAACCTGAAAATATTCTGCAAACCTGTTTAAAAATATGTAAACACTAGACAATGCCATAATCAATGCATACTTTATATTTAAACATTAGAAGGAAGTTACATTAGGTTCCCTCAAACCACACTTAATCCCCTAAAATATTTGGTTTGGGAAGCCTAATTAATACAGCATAAACAAAAATACATAAAATGTATAAATAAATAAAACACAACAGAACACTTTCCTGAAAAAGCCCACAGGTATTTAAACTCCAAAATTGTAGATGGAATACCAAAAAAAGGCAGAATTCTCCTTAGGCCTAGACATGTGGAAGTTGGGTTGTTCGTAGTGCTTGGAAGTACATCCAGATGTGTCCTTCACCAATATCACATCTGAATAAAATGTTGTGTTGTATCCATTAGATTTATACCAATTTGGCTGAACAGATGTACCAGACATATTTTGTTTTATTTTCCATGTATGGCCATGAACTCCATTTTCAGTGATTTTACATGCAACTTTATTGCTGAAATCAGGAATGTGCTTAGGTTTGGCCAATGCACACACAAGTTCTCTGTGATACATGTGATTATTTTTAAAATGTATCGATCAAACTGGTGGTTGATAATAATTCTTGGAACTTGACCCTGGTTACATTACCATTTATTTTTAGATTCTGTGACCTTTTGGAATAATATTTTTATAAGTGCAGTAAGATCTTCTAGTGTGTGAATTAATGTTGTACTGATGGAACGGAGTTGATTGCACTAAGCCTTTAGCTTCATTCACAGCAACACATTACTTGTGAATTAGTGTGCAATAATTCATACCCTATTGCTTCTTAGATCTAAATATAACATTTGCTCAGCTTTAGAAATACAACATAAAGGCACTAATATTTTCAAATCAAGAGGCCCCCCTTAGTATTTTCATTTCAAATATGTTGTTCTAGCTGCCATATGTTACAATAATAACAGTTTATTAAATAGTGACATAGACCTCAGCCTAGCTTCTGTATACATTTGTTCCATACAGATGCTTTCTATACTCGAGGTGTTGGGAACCAGTGACATGAAAGGGGATCTAAGAGTCTCTTAATTGAAACAATCATATGTATGATGACTCTACCTTTTGCTTTTGCTTTAATTGTGATTCACGGGGAACTTCATGGAAAGAAAACAAAATTATTTTGAAAAATATCTGTATTGTTTTTCAGACAAAGTACACGATGAACAGGCAGGTTAAGTATTAGTCACAAGGAGTCTTTAGGAAACAAAACCTAAAATTTAGGTTCCTAAAAATCTCACATCATCCTCAAAGTCTCCCTCATTAAAGTCCCATAGAAAAACAAGAATGGCAAGAAGACACTCAGAAAGGATTTTCTCACAAGCCTGTCTAAAATTGAGGAGAAAGCTGTCAAACTAGCTTCTCTCCTAATGAAGATTTCATCACTCAGATGGAATTAATTATAACTGGCAACACTGAATTCTCCGAGTGGTGTGGGACCCCAAAAGTCTCTATCAAATATAGGTCTGGCATACAGGCAGTCTTTAGTACTGTGAAAAATTAAATCCTGATGTCTCAGAGACTGTCAGATGCCCTGCCCACTGGACTGTTGGGTGTGGGTTTTTCAGTAGACTACATACAATTCTGTTGAGATTGAAAAGTTTAAGAAAGTAGGTGCAGCTAAGGAACATGTGTAGACTGAAGAGAAGTCAGGAAATCAAAGTTAAGTTCAGGCACAGCATTTGGAAAACAGGGTTCAAGATCAAACCTTGCAGTAATACAAGTGGAATGAACTGTCTAATTTGGTTTCTAAAGCTATCTAGCAAGTAGGCTTAACAGACAAGAGGAGCTCATATGGTAAGCAGTACAGTACTGATGACTCAGTGGAATAATTTCCTAAAGTTTCCTATACTTAACATGTCAGTATGCAGTCCTTTTGGGAATGTTCTAAAATGAAAAGTAATATTAGACCATTCTATTTCTAGCACTTCTTCACTTCCAGTTCTAAGAATGTTCTTGAATGTAACCTGAGCAACAGAACTGAGGGAACAGATTAACCTGCCCTTACAGAACAAGCTATGTAGGTACTTATTCCAAAATCCTGTGATGCCTCTTTGCAGTGTTGATTGTACGAATTTTCTCTTTCACATTTCATAGCTATGAGGTCTGAATGCCTGTGACAATTCATTTTTCCTGCAGATTACTCTCCCATAAGACAAGCAAAACTGATTCAATAGCAAAATAAGTTTATCTCTGGTCTAGTTGTAGAAGCAAGTGTTGTAGATAGGACTGCAGTATAAGAGAGCCGTAGCCTTCGTATGCATGAATGCACAAAAAAGTAGAAGTACTGTTATCATAGAGGTGACCATAATTTGTACTAGTTTCAGCTAATCAGAATAGGGAATAAAGAGCAAAGAGGGTATTGTAGTATGCACTGTAGATTTCCAGAGTTCTTTTCCGAAGTTAGATCCTGCTAAGGGGCTTTCTCTGGTGTACCTGATATTCAATACTGTTACCCACCCTAGCTAGCATAAAGTGTATGTACTTGGCTCAATCCATGTTACCTTACAGGTGCATTTTTTTCTGTAGTTACTCTTGTATGGTCCAAACTCTGTCCCAAGCAAGGTTTAATGCTTTACTAATGTGACTGATCACAGTATGTATTGCAACAAATTTCACTGATGTCACTTTAATTGGTGGTATGGAAACAAGAACATTTGCTAGAATTCTAGAACTCTGCATTTCTCTTCCCTGCTCTCCCGCTTTATTTTCTTCTTCTTTCCCTGCTCCCTTCTCCTTTATCCTTCCTTTTCTCTCTTTCACTTCCCACTTTCCTTTCCCTTCCCATTTCAGTTTTTCCCTTAGAGGTATTATCCAAAGCAGAATCAGAATCATGAAGCTTGCTTTATTTCTGTAGATATCTGCCACATTGTCTCCTATCATCGCTCCAAGTAGAATTAATTGAGCTTAAAGGATAAAATGAGTTACTACAAATATACCACAGAGAAAGATGTATTATGGAAGTAAATCTACCAATAAAGTAGGGTGGACTCATAAGTTTGTGGGCCCTTAAGTGTTCTACTAGATTTGATTACATGATCAGGGTCACCAAAAAGAGTCACCAAGTCATTAAGATGCTCATAAAATGCAAGAGATAGGAAAACTAGGCTGTCTAGGAAAATGCAAAGGTCTGAAGTAGCTAAGTGAATTCAGTTAGTCAATTATTTTTCACAAATTCTGAAGGCTTCATGATATATGCACTTTCAGAGAAGTGACTGGATTTCACAGACCAGAGCTGTTTCAAAAAAATTGTCTTCTAAATGCATGGAAAAGAATATAACTTTTGGTCTGTGTTAACGCCTTTTGCTAATCTCTACTTTAGAGTGGGTTTCTTGGAAACACAGTAATCCTGGCAGTAATTAACAAGAAATAATCTAATATCATGCCAATTTATAATAAAAATCAAGTATTAAAAAAGATATTTCAACTGCTAATTGAATTATAAGCAATATAAAGAATTCATTTTCTCAAAGCATATTATTTCCAATTTGATTGCTTTTTTAGCCAAATAATGAAACCAACAGATGAAGATATTTCAGTTGAATCTATATGTTTTTACTGCCATTAAACAATTTATTATATGCAAAATTCTGCATGAAACCTTATTAGGTACATAATGATCCTTGTCAGAGAGAGTTCTGCAGCCAAAACACATGAAAAGAAATTGGGTTTAGGTCTTAAATTACCTAGTGATACTCTTAAACGAAGGATTTGCAGCATGTCATTATATATACAGATGGCATTATTATTCCCAAGAGCATGGAAATGTTATAAATATAATAGGAAACAAGAAAAGAACAATCTAGTATGTATAAAGCAATTTATTCCTCTAGAGGGATTATTTTAAAAAATATTGAATTTAAAGATCAAATGGTTTTAACAGAAAGCCTAGTGTGAATTTTCAGTCAATACTATTTTATCTGGTGCATGCAGAACCTAGGAGGCAATAGCACTAATTAAGGAGCTAAAATCAGTAATGACACAAGGCAGATTATAGAGAACATTCTGTGCAGGTATCAATTCTATATTTAGAGCAGAGTTAGTTGGGTGATAGGCACACTCTAAATGCTAATATGAAAGGAAAGACTAGATAAGAGGAATGTACCTATTTAACCGGTTGCAAGTATGGCAGATAACTGATGGATATTTATCTCAATGGTTTTTCCCATCTAACTCATATTATTCATGGAAATACTTTTGACGTAGGATCTGAGAACTGAGTACTATTTTTGTCATGGGACAATATTCTAAGGGCACAACCTTCATTGCCTTCTACAACAGGAATAGACTCACCCAATTGTTTTCAGGCCAGTAACATATTCCAAAAGTAGTGCATTGCTTTTCTCTGGTTTGTGCTATCTGGTGGCAGGGCCTCAAGATGTAGTAGAGCAGTGAGTAAGAGATGGGGTAAGAGAGCAATGTAATAAGAATACCTGTTTTCGGACTGATTTGGGGACTCCAATACAAATAAGTGAAATTACATTCAAACTTGGAAGAATGAGTTGGGATTGGCTGTTATACAGCATGCAACAGGAAAATAGAAAGATGGAGGTTACAGAAGCAGTTCTGTAGAAATACTCATGCTTTATTAACCTTGAATTTTAAAATCTCTTCAACATTCTAGTGACTTCAGATTCAGAGGTTTTGCTTTAGTACTTTGTCTTGACCTTGACTTAGAAATGTACATCTTCTAAGGAGGTAGCCATGCTAATGTATCTTAATGAGCTTCCTTTACCACTGTTCAGAAAGCTTTTTAACACAGTTTTTTGTTTGCTCCTAGAGTATCTGCTGCTGCTCTGTTTATTGCTTTGCAAGTAGTAGTCCCAGAGAGAGTTTTCCTTAGGATCAGCATTATTCAAAAAGTATGTGCACATCCATACAGATTAGTACACAGTGTTATCCTCTGTTAGTTGTGGGGAAACAAAGAAAGTTGTGATCTCCCTGAGATAATTGAAGGAGCCTGTATTTTGAACTGAGATGCAGTTCCTTGCTCTAAGGCCTATATTCAGACCATGATGCCACTTTTTTTTTACATCTTTCTCTTTAACCTATCAAACTGAGATATAAATTTCTTATGGTAATTGTTTTGATATTAAACTGACACATTCAGATATCACTTTCTGTGTGTGAATTATTACTCAGTGTTTTGTGGTAGTAATGACAACATCAATATTTAAAAACTTGTTTGGTTTGTTAAATAAAATCTTGTCCTAAAAAAGCAGCTTTTAAATTCCATGAATGAATATCTCATTAAGTTCAAAATGTCATTTAAATAGGAAAGTTATTACCTCCCACATCATTACAGGTACTGCTACAAACCAATTTCAACAAATCTTTTCTAAGTGCTCTCATTCCACAAACTATTTCGTTTTGTCTCACTACACTGCCCATCACTGACCATTTCTTGCACCATTCTTGCATTCATTGTGCCAGCTGAGGAATATTTAAGGTTGGAATATAGCCTGTAGCTTAATGTTGAAGTGGGCCTTTCTGTGTAAAAGATCTTTTAAAAAACTTTAAAACAAGCTTTATTTTAACTCCTATCTGTACTGTGTCTGGTTGGGATAGAGTTAACTTTTTTCAGAGCAGGTCTTTTGATGCTATTTCTTGGATTTGTGGCTAAAACAGTGTTCACATGTCAATGTTTTGGCTATTGCTGAACAGTCCAGCATGCTGCTTGTCTATGGATGGGAATGGGCAAGAAGTTGGAAGGAGACAGAGCTGGGACAGCTGACCCAAATTGGCCAAAGGAATATATTTCTTACAATACAACTTCACACTCAGCAATAAAAACTGGAGGTAGACAAAGGAGAGACATTTCAACTTCCAAGGAGACCATTGCTCTGACACCAGCTGGACATTAGTCTGACTGGGAGAGGTGCTGACTTCTTAGACTTTGCTGTGTATTGTAACCAATTACAAACTTGGAGGTACAGCAGGAAGATTTAGTGGATTTATAAAAATAAAAACTCTTTTCATTGATGTATAATTTCGGTTTTCCTCCAAAGACTAAGGAGGATGTTTTTTAAATATGAAATGTGATTAGTATACTTAAGATCTACTTCATGCACAGTGAATTCCAATTCACAAGGCTATATTCAGCTGAAAAATAATAGTTCCGTATGAAGAAAAGAAGGCAATATTGGTCAATAATACTGTTAACCCCCTAATTTCATAAAAATAATAAAGTAGCTTTAGAATTAGAATATAGGGAAATAGGCAAATATAGGGAAAAAATTCGTATGCTGCTCAAATAAAGCTAGTTGCGCCCACATCCATGGTAATTACATGCCTAATTTGAGACCTCTATATCTTGAACCCCTCAGGAGTGTTTTCAAGATAGAAAGGCTATCTGAGACGTCAGATTGGCACAGAATAAAGTAAAAATAATGACTAAAGGAGACCACAAAGTACATGAAACTGTCACTATTAAGCACTGAATAGATTTGAGTAGCCTTGAAGAGTACATATACATTTCAAAATCAATATTCTACACCATTTATTATGCCAATTTACGAATGTATTGCCTGGAAAATGTTTATTTCCAAACAGTTCACTTTTCTACCTTTGAACTTTTCTTAACGTGCAGAAATTTTTTATTCTCAATGTCTAATGAAGACTGGGAGGGAGAAAGAAGATCAGGCAGGATAAGACCCCCAGTGTCGCAGTGGTTCTTCTTTCTTGCTCATCATAAGATGGTAAAATTGACTAGGGCTAAAACAGTATCGAGAGATTGACAGGGAAAGAAAGCTACCAGAATCACTGAACGATGTTCGGAGTGCAAAGAAGAGACAAAGAAGTAAGGTCTAGAAACGTCAGGGTCCTGTGTGCATCAAAACACTGCAATCACTTACCTCTGCCCCATGCCCCGCTCAGAGGTTTAATTGCCTGTATTCAACATCATCTTTAATACAATGCAGCTGTATGGCCTTGGTTCAAACTGCTGAGGAAAGGGCAATATGAGAAAGAGTCCTGAGAAGCCTCATCCTCCCACTTGCTTAAGAGCTACATTTAAGTGAGGACTTCCCACTTGGACCTTGCAGCGCTATATTGCAGGTAAGCCTGCATATGGAAGACTTGAATTTCTGGCTTGACATCAAACCCTCTTCATCATTATGGGGTTGTTTGACACTCACTCAAGTGTTGACTGACTCTGGATAACATCACCAGATCTCCTCTGCTCTTTTGGATTAGGTATGGGGGTAACTGTAAGTGAAATCACAGCCCTGTACCTGCTGCCAGTCTCAGCTCACCTTCCCTTGTGGAGCAGCCTACTCCTGCTGCTTCCTGACCTGAAAATTGGGGTTTATGGCTTCTACTTCCTTTAGTGTCTAGAATACAGGAATAAGCTCCTCTAAGATGAGGTAATCATCTTCATTCTATCATTTACAGAGATCACTGTATGCAAAAACTTTCCCTTTCTTATCAAAAACTTTGTAGACAAAATTTTATTCCTTTCATCCTGAAACTAAACACAAGAAAATAAGCAGAGGAATTATTTATCCTTTATCTTAAGATCCAATGAAGACAAAATAGAAATTTCCTTCTCTTCCTGGAAACACAAATGCAAAATCATTGAAAAGGGAATATTTTTCTTATTTATATGATGGAGAAAGAGGGATTATATATAATATAAGGCACATCAAAGACCTCCATTGGCTAGACAAGTATAGTGTAGAATACCATAGAACTCTCAGCTCAAAAACCACCCTCGCAATCAAGAGCCAAACAGTGAGTAACGTGAATACTAGCCTAGACTTTGATCAGCCAGTAGTACTAATAGAATATTTAGAGAATTTTTTCTTCAATGTCTCTCTAGAGTAGAATAGAGTAGAATTTCTCACTGTACTTTTGTCTACTTCGTCAGATTTAAACCCACAGGTCAAGACTTTTTATTAGTATGTTTACATATGTTTTGTGGACAGACTAAAGCGTGCTCTACTCTACTATGACTCTGGATGGCTTAGCATAGTACAGTGCTGAGGAAAATACACTTTGCTTTCAATCTGAGCTTAATGGGTTAAAAAGCTGGAGCTAGTGTGGCTTTTCCTAGCAACCAGCTCACATCTGGCTAGTGCACTGTTGATGGAATAAGCTCTGGTGTGACTGCAAATATTCCCCCGCATGTAAATAAACAGATATTCCTTATAGATTAGACTTTCTTCTGTGTCCAGTTGTCAAGGAGATTGTGTCCATTCCAGATAAATGTTGATCAGACTTCTGTTGTATTTCGCATTGTTCTCCTTTCTCCAGATTCCATTAACATATCTATTGCAGGAAATTGTCAGTAGCTCCATATCAGGGAGCAGCAAGAGGAGGCTGCCTCGCAAGGGCAGGGAAGTCAGAAGCTGAGCATAATAACAAGGCAGGCAGAGGTCTCACTGACGAGGGTCTCACAGCACCAAAACAAGACAAGCAAAGAAGCTCCAGCAAGGATTATCAGTTGCAGCTAAGGATCCAAATCACTAGTCGAGTTCTTGATGATGAAGCAGGTCCAAGGTCAATCTGGGAAGGTGATCAGGCCCAAATCATTGTCCTGGGTCAGACACAGGGTCAGTGCCTCCAGCCAAGTCTGCAGAACTCAGAGGTCAAGCCAGGAAGTCAAACCGCAGGTCAGGGTTAAGGTTTGGCTTAATGGGCTACCTCTCTAGCTATAGACATAGGCATGACTTCTGCCTCACTCCAGGGTAACCTAAGCAGAACCAACAGTGAGAAACTCAGCAGAGAGCCCTGCTGAACCTCTTTAGAAGTCTTTTGGGGAGACCTTCGGCAGAGGCTCCTTCCATCTGTTTCTTCATAATGGGTTTTATCAGCAAGCTGGCCTTGAGTACAGAAAGACAAACTCCTCAAAGGGAAGGCATGCAATTAGGATGCCAACAGTTCAATTTTTATGAGACGCTGTAATTCATCTTCAAATTAACATGCACTTTTCTACTTCTTTTTTTAATAAATCCCATGTTTTAAGATAGCAGTCTTAATATATTAAGTTCAATAACATGGGCCTCAAATAAGCAAGATCCCACTTTAAGATCTACATGGAGACCACAGCTAACATGAGTAAAGCTCACTTCCAGTAAGTTTCCTCAGAAACATTACAAAACTATGAAAACAAAAGTTACATTTTAGTCTGGGTTGTTATTTCTGAGGGAAAGGCATTTTTTAAAGGAATTGGTTTTTTGGTGGTCCTTTCATAGAAGAGGTATAATTGACCTGCCAACCAGCAGAGTAAGGGAAAAAAAATGCTACTCTGCATTTTTTGTTCATTTTAAGATTTTTTAACAGGTTTTTACTCATTTTCTGATTGTCTGTAGAATTATCTTCCTGCCTTGCTTTCTTAATAAGTATATACTTATGTTTTGTTATTTTGTTGGGGTTTTTTTACTGTATTCATTGGGCCTTCTGAGCATATTTGTGCTGATGTACTTACTTTTTAAGTGTTGGTATTGCATCAGAAACCAATTCCCTCAAAACAGACTGATGGTCCATCTGGTTCAGTATCCTGTTTCCTGTAATGGCTAGTAACAGATGCTTGACAGGAGATTGCAAGAAATCCCATAGAGCCCAATTTTGATACATTTATTCATTAGGGTATTATTTTCTGAGTTAAAGGTGGACATTATGGAATAAATATGCTTTTATTTTTAAAAAGGTATCTTACCAAATAACAGTGGTTATTCTTTTTCAAGTATATCTTCAATCCTTTCAAATGTGATCACTCCTTTTATGAATCCTATTAAGTGATCCATCCCCACATAAATCACAAAACATGACAGTTTTCTCCAGTCAAAATCAAAAGGGCAAATATTCAATCTTCTGAACTTGAAATTATTTATCCAGAACATTAGTGGAATAAATACCTGTTCATGGTATATTTTTTAGAAAAAATAAATAAAACAAACTTTCAGAAAATACATCCAAGCTTAAGCAAGGCTATTTGTGCAAATTAAACAATAATTAACATCTGGAGCACCTGAAATTTATTGAAATCAAAGATCTACTATTCAGAAATTATTTGAAATATCTTTCTTCTATATACAAGCAGTAACAGAAATAACACTGGAATATGTAGATGAGTCATCTTCTTCATTATCATTTGTAGAGCCTGCTAAATTATCATATTTTAGTCATTGTTTTAACAATACAAGCAAGCAGCTAGTATTGCATATAAAATTCCAGTTGCCTTATAATTGGTTCTATGTGGCGATTTTTCTTTCTTTCCACATTCCTGTGCTATACACAAACCTCCAGGACAGTGCATCTGCAGTAGCGTACACATTTTAAGTGCCAATTTAAATGTGAATGCTGAACAGATGATATGTGCAGATCACTGCTGCTTCTTGCCTCTGTCTGCAGCTCTGTTTGAAAGCAAGAAGAACTGAGATAAATCCTTTTACTGGTATTTCTTTGAGATTTTTGATTATGTTAGAATTAGAGCTTTTAATTATTTTGTGTGTCTTGAAGGGTTCCGTGTCACAGAAAGTTCCCAAAAGTAGGTCAGATATCACAAGCATTGACAGCTTAAAAAAGGGCACAAAGATGAGTTGCAATAGATGTTCAGGAAATCAAGCTGGAAGACGCCACGGAGTGTGTAGTCTTCTTGGCACTCTAAAACTCTCTAAAACACAGAGATTTTAGGAAAAAAAAGACCTTTTAGTACTGATGCTCGCCAATTTTACTTAATATAACAGTATACAAACAACAGAATATGTTTACAATTATCCAAACATGTATTTTAAGTTGAGATGGAACCGTGCTATTTAGGGCAATTTTCCATCATCTATTGTCTTGTAATTCAATACCCTATAATATTAAACCATAAAAAATATTTAAAGTACACGGAGATTCAAACTCAGGCAGTCAAAACTTCCAATATGGCTGGTGTAAAGGTGCCTGCAGAAACCTAATTCTCGACCTTGCATCTCATGGGAATATTTTGCTTAATTAAAGCATCACAAACACTGGTTTTCACAGAACTCTTGTGACATTCCCTGCAGAGGATGGACAATACTTTCTTAATGAGCATTTATTTAGGGTTTTGTCTTCTGCCCATTGTTCAGTGTGTGGCCCTATGACTTTTTTACTCTTCATTATTTAAACTTTACTTAGAAGACAGAATTCATTAATGTCTTTTCTGTGGCATTCATTACTGTGCTGTTTGGCTATTTCATGCAGCAGTTAATTTATATTCATTTGGTCCTTTTGACCCTGGGGGTGAACTCCTCATTTTACAGGTGGGAAATTGACAGAGGCAGAAAGAAAAGGGAAATGCATCTTTTAAAATAAAAGTCCCAAATCAGAGAAACCCATCTTCAATTCTCATATGCAGAATAATTTATTACATTCATTATGGTACATATAATTTGTTGTATAGAATTATTTATAGTATAATTTATATTTTTATAGCCCAACTTCTTCTATTGCAAATGTAAATACTTGCCGTTCAAACAAATCAGACTCCCAGGACCAAGATGAATCTCTTATTTTAGATTCCCTGAAAATTTTTTGGCTACTTAAGCCGTTGAGGTAACTGAACTACTCTAAAGACTGACAGCACACAAGACATGCTTATCAACAGGCTATACAGTATACAGACTAAGAAGGAATTTCATTGCGCACTCTGAAAATGGTATTTGTTTTATATTTCTCCCCATATCCTCCAGACCTCACTCCTTCCTTGCTCTCCAGTTTCTAGCCATTACAATATGCTGTTACAATGATATTATAGCATAGAGTCATAGAATCATAGAACATTTTGTGCTGGAAAGGACTTTAAAGATCATCTAATTCCAACCTCCTTGCCATGAGCAGGGATGCCACCCACTAGACCAGGTTGCTCAGGGCCTCATCCTACCTGGCCTTGATGGGGCATCCACAACTACCCCTCTGAGCTTCACGTCACCTGCAAAGTTGCACTTGATTCCACTGTCTGTGTTGTCGATGAACACATGGAAGAGCACCAGTTCCAAGACAGAGCCCTGAGGGACTGGACTGGGCTCGGTATGCTGTACATTATTATATTTTTCTTGTCAGTTTTTCTTCACTGTCTGAATAGCATAATTCTTAGACATCTTTATAGATTCCATTCTCAGTTTTCCTGTTTAGTCACTTTCACTTCCCTTAGCAGCTTTAAGCCTCTTTAACACCAGCTCCCCAGGTTTCTCATTTAGTACTTTGTCTGACCTTTATCTCTACTTCTTTCTCATTCATGTGGTTAAGTAATTCATTGAAGCACAAATAAAATAATGTCTATATTGTACCAGAGCTTAACCCCATTCCTCTATTAAGCAATTAGTAATAGCAATTGCAGCAAGTGTTCTACCACAGGTTCCCAACGTGCTGCATGTTTCGTGAACCTCAATTGTAAAATAGTAGAAATTTAGTTCTCCTAACATTACAGTCAATAGGCAAGTTTATTTGAGTCTTTTATAACAGTGTCACATTTGGGCAGATTTTTGTAGGGGTAGCAGAAGGAATATTATTCAACAAATGCCATTGCCTAAATGAGGATCTCTAAAATCCAACAGCTACATATAACAGATAGTCTCTCGCTTACAAGATGTTTCAGTGTTCTGGATGAAATTTTAAAATGAAACGAAACAAAATATCACAAGACAAACAACATTCATGTAAAAAAATTTAGCTCAAAGACAAATACAGTTTCAGAATGATTAGATACAGAGAAATTGTATTATAATGTGAAGTTTTAGGGAATTTACCCAATAGGCAAGCCTGCTGCTTAGAACTGAATGCTACACTAATTCATAGAAAATTGTAATATACCTGAGATCTGGAAAATAATTGAAAAACCCAGAAACTAAATAAAAAGATAAATTACATGATCAGTAAAGATTAGAAAGTTCTTGAACACTAAACACTATATAGAATCACAGAAAGGGTAAGGCTGGAAGGGACCACAGTGGGTCATCTGGTCCAACCTCCCTGCTCAAGCAGGGTCATCCTAGGGCACATGGCACAGGATTGTGCCCAGATGGTTCTTGAATATCTCCGGGGAGGGAGACTCCACAACCTCTCTGGACAACCTTTTCCAGTGCATGGTCCACCACCCAGTAAAGATTTCCTCACATTCAGGAACTTCCTGTGCATCAGTTTCTGCCAATTGCCTTTTGTCCTATTCCTTGGCAGCACTAAGAAAAGCCTGCTCCATCCTCTTGACACCTTCCCTTCAGATACTGACAAATATTGATGAGGTGCCCTCTCAGTTGTCTCTTCTCGAGCCTGAACAGGCCCAGCCCCCTCAGCCTTTCCACATAGCAGAGATGCTCCAGTCCCTCAATCAACTTTGTTACCCTCCATTGGACCTGCTCCAGGAGCTCCTTGTCTCTTTTGTCCTGAGGAGTCCAGAACTGGACACAGCACTCCAGGTGAGGCCTCATGAGGGCTGAGTAGAGGGACAGGGTCATGCCCCTTGATCTGCTGGCAATTGTCTTTCTGATGCACCCCAGGAACTATGATGGACTCTCCTTCTTTCCTAGTGAACTGAAATACATGGAAGTTGCTCTTCAAATAGCAAAGAAGATTTTATGCATGATATCAACACATTCTAAATTAAATTGCTGCAAGCACTTCTCAAAAAGGAATGTCTGTCATGTGCTAAAATACCCTAAAGTGCCTTGGCAGGTTTTTTTCTGTTTCTGAAGACTACAAACTACTATTATATCAAAATATTATTGGCAATAAATCAAAATTGCATCAGTCTATAGATAGGGTTAAATCTGTAGGTCTGTTTCCTACAGATACAGCTGTTTAATAACACCTGTTGTTAATTACCTGTACACCTATATAAATAATCAACACCTTCATATGTGAAGACAGATCCTATCACATATTACTAATAGCAAATATTCTGTCCTTTTTATATGTAGAACTGCCTTTCTTAAGGTCCACATTCTAAATCAATATGTTATTTATATGGTTGTAAACCCCATAAAAATTAACTGGTTTTCAGTTAATAACCTGAAATGGCAGTAATCATTAATATTTACTATTTCTAATAATTTTCTGTATTTACTATATTTTAAAAGTTGATGGGGGAAGAGTTTACTGTAAGTTACCGTAAGAAAAAACAGATGAGAATAACAGAAATATTACAAATGGAGATGACATGATATGAATATTACAAATGAAATTATAAGATGAAGATTTAGAGGGTAAGTCATAGAGGAGCAACTGAGGGATCTGGGGGTGTTTAGCCTGGAGAAGAGGAGGCTGAGGGGTGACCTTATCACTCTCTGAAACTGAAACTGAAAGTTTGAGGTTGCCTGAAAGTAAAGGTTAGGGTCGGCCTCTTCTCCCAGGCAACTGGCAACAGGACAAGAAGGCACAGCCACAAGCTGTGCCAGGGGAGATTTAGGTTGGACATCAGGAGGAATTAAATCATGGAAAGGGTCGTTAAACACTGGAATGGACTACCAAAGGAAGATGATGGAGCCACTATCCCTTGTGTTCAAGAAACGACTGGATGTAGAGCTTAGTGCCACGGTCTAGTTGACATGGTCTAAGGTTGGACTCAGTAATCTCAGAGTTCTTTTTCAACCTAAATGATTCTGTGATTCTGTGGCAATAATGCGCTTGACTCCTCACAAAATATTTTCACCAGTTAATAGCTGATTTAAGTCTATGTGAGAAAAATAATAATATTGAGATTGAATTTTAATTGAAATAATTGCTGTTTGTCGTAGATTTCTTCTTTAAGGAACACATCTAAGTTTAACATTCAACTTCCTCATTCTGGCAAGCAGTACATTTTTACATTTTTTATGGCAGAAGAGATTAGAAATTGCAGTTGAACAGAGAGCCTTGCTGGCTTACCCACAAAACTGAAATTTAGCAAGCTCTCTTCCCAAAGATCTTTCAATTTAAACAGACAAGGTAGGCCACACACGGGAGAATTCACAAGAGATGCGAAGCAATTTGGAATCACACTGAGCAGAAAAATGGCAGAGACAGAAGTAAAACCCAAGCTTCCCGAGTTTCAGTTTTTCTGTTGATTAAGACTGCTGTGTAACAATTTGTCAGGATTCAGAAGTATTTGGTACTGATTTAGTTCAGGACTACTCACTTCAACTCAAACTCTGGTGCTCAGTATTGCTTTCAGGCAAATATTTTACTAGAGATCAGCTGTACCAAATTTTTTTCTAGAAAAATTATAAAGACCTTGAAATACTTATGTAGGAAACTTCTTCTGAGGAAGTGCTTTGATCTCCCTTTGTCCTTAAGATGGTGGGCAAGAAACCAAAGGAGAAAGCTCCTTTATGAAACTGGCACAGTGGTAGTGTGATTGGGGAAGTCTGGTCTTAAGTTCAGTCAAGGAGTTTTATATGATGTTTCCTGGTAGCTCATGAATAACATGGGATTCTAATCCTTAAAACTATTTTCACAGCATTTTTATTACACCAGAATGAGTTAAGTTTGGTTACTACTGAAAAGTCTAACAATATTTCAAACAAAATAAAAATTGAAAGAAGTAAAACTCTCATAGCTGAGGGGATCTGGTACAAAGGACCAAGCTGACTGCAGGTATACATACCCGTATGAGACTTTAGTCCAATTAGGGATTGATGAGTATGAGATCATACAGACAACTCTAAAAGCACCTAAAACTGGTGAAGTTTGTACGCATAACAATGAAAGCAAAGGAAATGTCAGTACAGGTTTCAACATGACCCTGGGTGATTCAAATTTGGAGAGTTTGAGGGGGTTTACATCCTTCTCCGTAACAGTTTACATTATATTACTTAACAAAACATTTAAGAAAAACTGGGGGATGGAGGGGAGAGGTGTTAAGCAAACATGAGGCTTGATCAGTATTCTTTGTGACCATCTTTTTCTAACAAACTACGTGGAAACTAGAAACAGAGGTAAAGCAGTAGTTCTCTTCATCTGCTGGCACAGACTGGATTGCAACCCAAGACTGGCATTTGTTAATTCTGGAAGCAGCAATCCATACCTAGGTTTCTTAGATTTTGCCTCCTTAAAAGTGTTTATCTCTCTTTTGCTTTTGAGATAACTATGTGAGGACAGATTGTTCTGCTTTCTGTGTTCTGATTTTAGGTTTTTTACAAAAGCAAATGAAAGAAAAAACTGTATTGCTTGCATGGGGGAAGTTTTGACCTTTAGAGTTTAGACTTAATATATCTATAATGCTTTTGAGATTTTTGTTTAAAAACAACCTTCATCTTTGCACTGTTTCTAACGCATTAATATTTTGGAAGGAAGTTACAGCCTTCATGCAAATTCAACAGCACTTGCACCAGCAAGTGTTCTTGGTGGTGCTACCCATGTGGGTGAATAGCATTCACTGCTACAATATGTGCACAATAATACGCATTGTGAAAGGACCTTTCTAGACTTCTCTACTTCATACTTTTTGGTTATATAGAAGGAATCCTGGAATGAAAAAAGAAACATGGAGAGGAAAATGGATTACATGATGATTTTGACATCTGAAGCTGTGAACACTTTTTAAACACAGAATGAGTCATCTGGATATATATTTATTTATTTTATTAATTGAATATCAGATTGAAATAGGCAAGGTGCTATGACATAGTTGCATTTAACGTATTTGACTATGATTATACCAATAAAGTTGACTGTTAGCTGATTTTTGCTTTATAGAAGTACAGATACCATAGAGACTGTGCTATTTAGAATGAGATTCACTGTCAGCAATTCACAAATAGTTTAAATTTTCCAGTATATTTGAGGTCACATTAATATTTCATCAATGAACAATCTGCACAGTAGAGACTTATGACTTAACTGGTCATCAGTGATGAAGTGACAATATTTCCTTCACAATTTGAAAAAGTGCTAAAAAAAATAACATCATAAAGACACAGAGCATTTCAGTCAAAAAGAAAAATGTTTTCTTGTTTGTATTCAATTCACCCCTTGCAAGAAGAAACAAGCTTTTGTATCAGTAGAAGTAGATAATTGTTATTCAAGAGTAAAATTATAAATATGGGTTGCCTACATACAGCTCAACCAAAGAATTTCAGTTCAGATTCCCATTACTTAATTACAACTCAGTTATAGCGGGATACAGTTGTGATGCCCTATGTATGGCCTCACTATCTTACATATTTTTGAATAATGAATGTGTAATGATGATATGCAAATTTTGACTTTTTATTAACTGCTATAATAATGTGTCACCTAATTTGGGCCACTCCTGTGTACCAGTTTGTAGTAATGAAAAATTACACTTTGGTTCATCTGTGTTCTTATCAGTATATGAAGTATTATGTTGGCACAATAGTCCACTGCAGTTCATAGACTTTATAGCTGAGATTCTTACGCATGACTGCCTGGAAATGAACCATAAATAACCATGGCTTGGTGAGCTAAAAACAGCACTATGCAATATAAAACAAAATCGTATATTTGAATCTCTTGTCTCCTCTCTCATTACCAGTATAGCCAAAGAAGTGGGCATGCAAAGCAGAAGCAAATACTAATTTTTCTGCATGCTACAGTAATTTTTTATTTGATAATTTCCTGCTGGTCAAGAGATGACTTTAAGATATTAATTCACTACTTGCTTGGAAGATAAGAGACAGAGCCCAGTAGATTTGAACATTACAGAAAAAATAATGAAATATAATATTAAGTACATTTAGCATTCTGTGCTAAACTCTTTATTTTATGGATTTACTATCTTAGGGTTTTACCTAAGTCTAACAAAAACAGTTTGAGAGGCCATAATAAATTATTTGTGAACAATTCAATTAAGCATTTGTGATGATATGAATTCGTAATGTTGTGTAATGTTTTGAATATTTATTGCATATCTATTTTATGTTGAGCATATTGTTATACCCTCCAGGACATTTTGCAGAAGACATTTCATTTGAAGTGCTATTTCCTGAAGGAACAAGCAGAAGTATATTTCTCCTCTATTACTTCAACATGTAATGGTACCTCTCTCTGCTACATAGTCAAAGATTTTTTCTACACAACCTTTTGTCCAATTAAAATCAAACTATCAGGCATTTATGTAGTTAGTATGTACTAACAGGCAGGAAGGTAGTAACTCCAGCTAGTGATGGTCTAATGTGATGTCTAGTGATGGTACTTTCTATTTAAAATGTTTCCTTTGACACATAATCATTGTTGTACAATCTTCAAATTGCAGGTAGGGAGCATGATTGTATATTGATCAAATCAGACCCTGGACCTGAAAGAACAGACTTCTACTTTATCTTTGCCTCAGAAAGACCGTAAAACTGGGCTATTTGGAGTCGTTTAGCTTACCATATACAAATGATTCTTCACTATGGGGAAATATTTAACCTTCAACCTCTTGGGCACACTGCAGCCTATCGAATGACCAGCAATGTATCTTCATCAAAACTACCAAAATATCCTAAAGAACTGATCTGTCATGGAATGATTGCAAAGGGGAAAAAAAAGCAGAAGCTGTAGAAAACTTCCATCCAAAGAGAAGATCTATTACTTTTACACTGCCATCTCTAACCTAAGTGCACAGCACCATGGAAATTCATAAAAAGAAAGCAAATATATCCAACAAAAAGATCCGTCCAAAAATATCCTAGCACAACATCACCAAGAAGTATCCAATCAGCCTTACGAAAATGAGGCAGTGGCTGTATATGCCTCCTCTTTTCGGGGAATGAAAATGCAAATAATCCTTAACGGATGTTATTCTTGTTGCTTAGTACATTGCTATGAGCTGTTAAGATGTGATTATAAGTGCAGTGTGCAAATATATACAGAACATAATAAAAATATTTATGATATGAGGTATAGCACTCAGTAAGATACAGTGCTGACACCTCAAGAAAATCAAATATCTAATACATTTTATATTATTTTTGTATGTGAAGATAATTGCGTTTGTCATCTCTATAACACACAAAACATCACATAGAATACAAAAAAAGGTAAGTCCTTAATACAACAGTAGGAATGCTTTTTCTTGTGGGGAGTAGTTACATTAAGCACTATGAAGGAAATCTTTCTCAAAAACTCAAATTACTTGTTTGAATCTTGAATTGGTTTAATAACTACCTACTTTCCCTTCTGTTCTCAAAAATTCCTTTATTTTCTTGAATTTCCTTTTGATGTGAGAAGTACTTTTACAGTTATGTGTCATCCTCAAATCTCTCATCATGGGTCTTCCACAGGGCCAGATGTACTCAGTGCCTTTTGAAGTATCAGATTGCTTTGGACTGAATCTTCTACGCCCCTGAGTAAAGCAAGCTGAAAAGCATTGGTTTCTGGCAATCAGCATATTTGCTTTTTATTCTACAAGGGTAAAATAATGCATAAAGTAATAGTTTAACCCAACTTTTGGCTCTCTTAAGTCTAAAATTGGCATGCTGCCAAGCACATGAAAGCTCCAAAAGGGCAGCCATAGATGCCATTACCAGCTGCTGGTCACTGACATCCAGAAGTATATTTAGAAGAGGCAGTGAGGGTTTTTTTATTTCCCAAATGAAGACACTAGCCTTAGGCTAAATGTTGGTCTTTGTAATGTCTATTAAAATGGTTCTATCCTGTTTGCTGACAAAGATTTTATTCATCCTAGTAAAATCAGTTCTGCATCACAGACATACGCTAACAGAAGATGCTAGAATTGACCTTTCTGGTATTTTCTTTCCTATGGGGTTTTGGTTTTGTTTGGGGGGTTTTTTTGGTGTCAGTTTTGGGGTTTTTCCTTCTTTTTTTTTCTTTTATTTTTTCTTTTGATTCTAATAGGATATCCGCACCACTTCACACCTCACCCCCTAATTATCGTTTCCTAAATGTTGACATCAGCTCTAAGGGCTAGAAAAACTTATATTCGCATGTCTTAAAATGTGTATGTTCTGTAGAGAGAGATGAGGTGGCTTCTTCCTTTGTCAGTACTGTCAAGTGTATCTCTTTCACCACATCACTACTCCAGTTCTTTCCCCTTAAGTTTAGTCTTGTGCCCTCAAATATTTGCAATCAGGCTATTCAGAATAATTTTAGGTATCTAGTTCTTGCTAACTTTAGGGTTGGATACTGTTGAAATTACATGTTTTCCTAAGCATCAGAAAAGAAATTTCTTTCCTGAAGACATATTAACTAAATAAAAACAGTTGTTATTCTGCCTTCTTTTCCCTATTTAATTCTAGTAAACATACTATTTTTCTCTTTCTTTCCTAAATCATAACAGTTGTCTCATCATAAACACAAACCAGAGGGTAACGGTTGGTAGCAGTATTATGTGGTACAGCAAGCTAGTGTGTCATTTTATTATGAGCAAAAATTCATTCATGGTTTCCTGTAAAAAGTCAAATATTGTTGTTTTTAAATTACAGTTTTAGCAAATTTCATTGTGCAAAAGATTTAATTTTTCTACTCTTTCAATGCCTATTCTTCGTAGAAGTGTTTGCATCTCAGATGTCTGTTCTTAAGACTGATGTAAGTACCACCAAGAGTCATTAGAGCTACAAACTTGACTACACAAAAACCACAAAATGTCAAGGAATATTTTCAATTCACACAATGCAATTCTCCAGTAAGGACCTGTCAACTCACCATCTTGACTTACACAACCTTGCATTAAGAGTACATGCTGTTTTTATTCATCAATAAGAAATGGCTTGAGGAGGATAGCGAGAGGTCAAGAAGGGAAATTTTCCAGTTTTGAGTTGATCCTGGTCCTTCTTTGACCCTTGATCATGGCCAGTGTTACCTTTGAAAGTATAAATCATGACTGTCATTCTACATATGAAAGACAGAATTTGGGATTAAGCAGGCAAGTAGCTCCACCATCGTTCAAGCTCCCCTCCTCTTGACTCACTACAATTTGTACTTCACAGCCATAGTACAAACACTATGATGGCTGACTGTATGTCAGCCTGGATGACTGTAGAAT
Organism: Edolisoma coerulescens; assembly: GCA_013397115.1. Taxonomy (NCBI): domain Eukaryota; kingdom Metazoa; phylum Chordata; class Aves; order Passeriformes; family Campephagidae; genus Edolisoma; species Edolisoma coerulescens. The sequence continues at coordinate 557,117 of VWZW01001524.1, forward strand.
GCACATGGGTGTACTTCCCAGAAAGCTGGAATGATCATATCATGTTAGGATTCTAGCCCAGTTCTTTAGTTCAGTGGTACATTGTTTTATTATTAGATTTTTATTAACTTATCACTCTCGGGTATAATTTATTGAAAGAGAAAGCTAAAAATGTGGCTTGCATAGGTAGCATTATATCCCTTTAGCCTTAAAAGGTTACATGAATTTGTATCTGAGTGAGTCTTTCGTAATTTTTTTCTTGTTTGTAAGAGTTCGTGTGCTGTTTTTATAATGTTTTCATTGATGTCAAGACCTTGGTATAAAAACAAGACTAGCACTGTACTAATTTACCCCATGGTCTTCTGTGTCTTCCTTTGCCTCTCTCCTTGAGCAACTGGCATAGCTGCAGGACTGTTTACTCCACAGCTTATTTCCCCTTTATCTTTGATGTCCCAGGATGTCAAAGGCTGTGAATTTAATATTGATTTTATAAAGTACTTTTACTGTAACATGTCAGTTAGGATTAGCTTCAACCTCGAGGAAGCTCAGGCAGTGAGCTGGATTTGCACGCAATGTGGCTCTCCAGCTCTCAGACTCTTTTCCCGAGCGAATGCTTTATTTATAAGAGTGACAGTGTGCTGTGAAAGCAGGGATAGCACACAGCCCCCAGCTATCTCTGTGTCTTGTATACACAACGTCAGTGCCCTGTGTATACATTAGGCTTGAAAATGTAAGTGGATCAGAGAGACGTATCATTTGCTGGTATGTAAACAGACAGATGAGTTTATAGATCGCATTAAACCCCAGTGGCTGTAACTAGTGGAAGAGACTTCCTGGAGTCCCATCCCCCATCTCACTCCTCCTTATTCCTCCTTATTCCATCAACATCAACACACCAGGAGCTAGACTCAGCTCCTTTAGTGAGCAAATAAAGGCATCTTTCCAAAGGAGGAATCACAGCTGAAGAGTATTCTTGCTTGATCTTGTTCCCTTAACCTTTTGTTGCTCCTTTGAAATGGCAAGTGCTGCTGATGGAGTGTATTAATCTAGAGATTAATCTGCAAAGTCTTTTCATAACTCAGTATTGATCCTCAGTCCCAATAAAGGTGAATAGTTTGTCTTGATATAATCCTTTTTTTTTTCTCTTTTTTTCTTCCTTTACATTATACTTTTGAGAAAGAAAAAAATTTCAGTTGCCATATTTCATATCTAAAATGGAGAGGTGAGGTTTCCTCAAAGACTGATAGTGTTGAAGCTTGGAATTACAGTCTCAAGGGAACAGTCACCAGTTTTCTTGTGTGTTGAGCAAATCATGCCAACTGATTACACGCTCATAATGAAAGATTAACTATTTAATGCATTAGCTTTTTGTGAGCACATGGAACAGCTGTGCACTTGGGCTATATCTGCCCCATTCATAGCATGTTTGATTTCTCATAGCTCCCCAGTTGCTCTGATCTTGCCTTCCTCCTCTGCTGGGACTTGAGTTAGCTTAGGTCTTCTGTGCATTTTGAAAATATTTATTGTTTGGTTCATTAATTATTCTACAAGCCTTGACTTTGATGCCTATGTACACTTATGGCAACGCATTAATAATAAAGAAGTTATTATTCTTGATATAGAGCATATATGGCTGCTTATAAAGCATCATTCATGTAGCTGCATTATCATTCTTTTTCATCTATTATGTTGCTCTGCCTAGGCATATATGACAGTTTGAATTTTGTTTTAAGCAATTTTCATTAAATATATGCCATTCCAGTAAAAAACCTGCAGGAGTTCATAACATTGCTGAGCTTTGGTAAGTGAAGAAAGAAGGGGCGGTTGCTACAAAACAACATCTGTGATTTCAGTTGTTGCAGGGAAGAAATTTGAAGCATAAAGCTGAAAGCATGCAGGTATGCACACATATACCCTTCCTATTTATACTGGAGATCAGACTATTTTTGGTGAAATCAGGCAAACACGACTTTGGATGATAGACAAGGTCATTTTTTTGCATAATTATTTGCGTAAGTATTCATAAACTAGTTACAGGCTCAAAATCTGCAAATCAGACTCCAAAAGTAGTATTTCAAAACTTAAACTCAGAAAGATTTTCCTTTGGTGTCCATTCTCTTTAACCATTAGAGAGACACTGTGTAGAAATAGCCCCAGAATATAATTTGTATATTTCTCTCTAAGATGAAAAGACAACAGGACTCCCAACATTATGCTAAAGTGAAAATTTCCACACTAGATACCAGTGCACAGAATTTTGGACATATGTCAACTAAACAATCAAAGGAAGTCTAAAGCATTTTGAGTGCAACCTGTCACTCCTGCCAATGTTACAGTCAGCCCATAAATATTTGATACATCTGAGAACATCACCTCTTCTGTTTCCTTTGCATTAGGTACACAATGTATCCTCTCTAGTTTAATGAGAACTCAGATATTACTTTTTGTCCATCTTATGATGTGCTACTTTATTCAGAAAATATAGGTAATAAGAAAGTTAATAATTTATATTACCCTCAGAATATTTAATTGGGTATGTGCTAATTAAGTAAGGATAACTTCTCGATCTATGGAAAAAAAATCAGCTGCTTTTTCATTCCGTTTTTATGGAATTCATGCATTCAAGGTGTGATGAAATATCAGTGAGGATTTGCTTTAAAATTCAATGAAAAAGAACGAAATTTGAAACTTTGCAATTAATTTTTTTATTACTATAAGTAAAGCAAGTAGTTCACTACAGAGTAATACAAAATTCAGTATGCTAAAATTGAGTTTGTAACCAAATAAACATCTGAAAGGCAAAACTGTTCAAAATATACATTTATATTTTTCAGAATTTGCACACAACCCATGGTATCAAAGTTCTTTTATACAGAAGTTTTCCCTGAACAATGTATTGTCTACAACACATCAGAAAAGCTGGACTTTGGAGATGTCTCATTCCACAAAAATAACCTATGCATATGTGCAAATCTGTTCACAGAATATTTTTTATGACTAATATTCAGGTATATATATTATATCAGAGAAGCATATACTCAAGGGATTTTTAACAAACCTGGGGTTTATGGGTGGTTTTGGATGTCTTCTTATATTTTGCAAGCTAAAAAGACATGTAGAAACAAATAAAACCTTCATGTATTGAAGCCCGAGCAGTCAGCTGTGGGTTAGGGGCTCTTCTGCCACAAGCAAAGACTGACACAGCTCTTAGTGAACTTGTAGGGGTTTATGCGCAAAGTTTCCAAAAATGTGTTAAATTAATTAAATAGCATGTTTATAAAGTATGTAAATACTACTGCTGCTTCATCCTACAGCTGCTGGAGGCACAGAAAGTTTAATACTTCCTAATATCACCCAAAGACTCTGTGGTGCCATCAAGAATTGAATGACGGTATCCTGAATCTCTGTTCACAGCAAGCTGGTTTGCTTTCATCTAATAATCTCTGTCTGCCAGAGGGTATTGCAGGGTGGCCTAAATTAAAGGAACCCTGAGGTAGTGTTAATTTGTGCCATAAGGTCAAAATAGTCTCTATTAACCCGAGGGCTTCGTTAGCACAATAGTGGCATAGCCACTCTTGCTATTTTTTTCTTGTTGCTCAACCGAGCACAGCCTAGACAGTCCTAAAGATTGGATATTGAGGTGTTCAAATTTATTTGCCATTAAAAAGACTTGAACAACAACTTATACTTGCAAAGTTCAGGCTAAGGCTGCTAATGAATTGTTCGGGGTATGTGGCAAAAATACTGCAAAAACAGGTTGTTTCTAAACTATTACTGAATATCTACATTTTTAACAGAAATAACTTAAAAGAAAGTAAATTAAACTACTGGGTATTCACCAATCTTTTCTTTATTTTTTTCCTCAAGAACAGAACTTTCAGAATGTTGATAGGAACGCAAGTACTCACAAACAGCACATAATGAAGTGCATAAGCACAGTTAATTTGAATAGCTGCTCAAAAATTTAAAAAATGCTTATAAACAGTCTTTTGAAGTATTTGACCAGCTTCTCCTAGACATACTTCAATAATACACATGGATGCATTTCAGCATTTATAACATCAGGTTATATATAAATGTATTTTCTCATTGAACTATGAAGTGGATTTGTCCCATCTGCCATGCTATTGTCTTTATTCATTAGCAAGGATAAATTTAAACACAGTGATTACCTCAAAAATGCTGTAGCTGTACAATTCAGATGCAGTGCTATCTTCATCATTTGGGGGCAAATCTTGAGTGTCAGCTCTGACTTCGGCATTTGTGCAGCTTAAAAGGCATTGGTGGATGGATGAAAGGAAGGCTAGGATCTGGCAGGAAAAGTTATCTCTGTTCTTCACAAAGACAAAACAAACATCTTTCCTAATGTTTCAGGGAATTAAGTTTGAAAATGTGGCTGTAAAACCCTTCTTGTGTTTTCCAAGCCTAGTGTACTAAAACAATTTACAAAACCTATTAACTTTTATGTATCAACTACATGTTTCCATGTTGGCTATCTCAATTTCAAGAATGACTCCTAAGGTTACATCCTGCTTTCATCCCAAGCCTGCTGGGAAATTGTCAGTTTATGGAGATGTTGCTTTGTGTGTTGGTACTTGCTGTTCTTGCAATTAGAGCATCCACAGATTTACATTTTCCCTGCTGCTTCTCAGAGCCACTCACACAAACTACCATTTCTCTTTCTTCACCATATTTCTGTTTCTGTGGATTTTAAATTCTCTATTTACTCTTTTATTTAATGTATTTTCTGTTTGCAAGTGTATGCTTCAATTTTGCAATTTAATTTGTATGTTTTTTCTCAGTGGGAATTTGTTTTGCTTGCTAGGAAGATGATAGGATGGACAATATTCCAGTGTATTTTAACTGCATCTCCATTTAAGGTTTTGCACAAAACATCTTTCTAGAACTGACACTTTAGTCAGGACAGAACGTGAAGGACAAGCACTCATCTCAGACCACAGTGGAGTAAACAGCTGTTCACACAATGGTTGTGGGTGGAAGGGAATCTCACACAGAGACCTCAAGAGTGGGGGCACCAGTTCTAATAAGACAAGGTATGTTTTAGTAGGGTTGAGATTTAGTTGGGTTACGTTTGAAGTTCAGCTGTACGAGCCATGCATCCTTTGTCAGTGGAGAAAGAGCTCTATTAAACTGCAGCCATTGTCAACAGATTTCTACTGACCAGTTACCTCAGGGAATGCCCTTTCAGCACAAAGCCAGATATCACAATACTGGTTATATGTGCCCTTTATTGTCTAAGATTCTGCATTACTTTGTAACAGGAATTTGTTAATACTGTTCTTATATAAGCAGAAGACAGAGGATGGTTCTGGATCTTTGCAATGATCATTCCCCCATTTCTTGATCCGTCCATCTATTCTACCACCACATCTTCATATTTTGCCCCATAGACATTCTTTCTCCCTAAATGCATCAGCAGTGAGAGACAAAAGACTTTAAATTTGTATGTCCCCATTGGGGCCTGCTTCAGAGGGATTCTTAGAATGTCCTGTATTCTCAAGGACAGGATAAAAACCTTTTTTCATGAAAGACTAATACCTGAATAAGGAGATAGGAGGGATATCAAAACACACCTGAAAATGTAGATAGGGCATTATTTTCAGATACCCTTGAATCTCTCAAGTGTTGTCTAGCCAAGCCTTGTTTTGCTACTCCAGTCTTCCTGGCTTTGTGTACTGTGCTAAAATTAGCTGCATCCTTGAAAGCCTTATTAAATGTCATTGGATATATTCAAGAATTCACATGTTTTGATGTTTTGCCTTGTTTTGAGCAGTGTAACTTAATCAGCAGTCATGTAGTAACATCCAAGACAAATACAATAATAGCCTTGTGTTGTATTTTTCATTAATTTAGATGGAGCTCATACTGCCTTCCATTGCACTTGTATTCATTTCTCTTTTTTTTTTCTACAAACAAGAACAGAAATATATTTTTTCATTAGCAATGAAATAATTTATGTAATAATATTAAGATGCTTTCACCAAATTCCATATGATTATGATAAACATTGATATTATATTCAATTTGGAGCTCTCCTATTCATGTCATGTTGCATTTTTCAGGACTTGGAAGGCTAAACCCATGATCTAGCTTAAGCAGATGCAAGTTAGGATTATAGCCAAAAATATGATGAACCAGGAAATATATTACTGAGTGTTGTGAGAATGTCTCCTTTAATACCTTGAAAAATAAATCAAACATGCTACTTTCATTTTCAGAAATCAGTTGCAAAGTGTTGTATACCAACCAGAATTTTCAGTGTTGAGGCCTTCATATTTTTCTAAGAAAACTCATAATTTGCTGTTCAGAAATCCACTTCCTTCTTTCACAGTCTCCATCCTGGCTTCAGTTGAAAGAATATTTCAGTAGAAGCCCTTGGAATCGCCAATAAAGAAACATTACACAGCTTTTCCATACACAACTTAATAATAGAATCATAGAATACCAGGTTGGAAGGAAAATCAAGGATCATCTTGTCCAGCCTTTTTTGACAAAACTGCAGTGTAGACAAGACGGCCCAGCATCTTGTCCAGCCAAATTTTAAAAATGTCCAATGCCAGGGAACCCATCACTTCCCTGGGGAGATTATTCCAATGGCCGATTTTTCTCAGAGTGAAAAATTTTACTCGTGTCAAATTGAAATCTCCCTAGGAGTAACTTACCTTGACTTTTCCATATGACTCCTTGTAAAAAAAGGAGTCTCTGTCTTCTTTTTAGCCACCTCTTAAATAGTGAAACATGGTGCCTTTTCTCAAGGCTGAACAACCCCACTTCCCTCAGCCTTTCCTCATATGACAGGCTCCCCATCTTTGTGGCCCTTCTCTTGACCATCTCCAGCCGGTCCACATCTTTTTTGTGTAGCAGGGACCGAAACTGAACACAGTATTCCAAGTGTGGCCTGAAAATCACCCAACAGAGGGGGATAATTACTTCTTTATCTCTGATGATGATGTCCTTGATTCAACCCAGCATCCTGTTGGTTTTCTTTAACACAGCAGCTCACTGTTCACTCATATTGAACTTGTTGTCTACCAGAACACTGAACATTTTCCACTGAACTGCTTCCCAGACCAGTAGATCCCAGCCTGTGCTTCACTCCTGGATTATATTTCCCCAGGTGCAAGACCTCACATTTGTCCTTGCTGAACCTCATAATATTCTTGTTAGTTTTCTCAAAGTCTATTCATTCTTACCAGTCTCTTTTGCAGTGAAATAAGGCTGAATTATAAAAGCTCGTTTTCAATTTATTGACTTGATGAATGTGTGGCATGTTTTACTTAACAGCTGCAGTTTGCTAAATATTTTTGAGGGTCACTGCACTTTTTTATTTTCTGTCCCAGTTTCTACTGTATAGGTATTCCTTCTTGGTAGGCACATTTTTCAAGAGCAGAAAACTATACTCTGTTTTTATAATCTTTGTACCTGACATATCTTCTTTAAGGATCAAAGCTTCACATTTGACAGAAAATATTTGTATTTACTTATCACAAACTGTCATAATATAAGAGAAAATGAAGCAGAAGTATGACTATGAATTTAAGCAGCTGGTACCTTGTATTGTAACTGAAAGAGGTGAAATTTTCTTTTCTATTTTGAAATATTCTTATATTTATCAATTTTTAATACTATCATATGTTCAGATATAGTTATGAGAAACTCTTCTATACAGTTAAATACTTCCATTAAAATACAGTTAAGTAGTTCATATGCTGTAAAATACTATGATTATGCAAATAACATGGATGAAATAGAAGTTTGGCAAATGTTAGTGCATACAAGATCTGCAAGTTGTAGGGGTAAATAAAATATTTATTACAGCAGTGGTAATAAGTGCAATTCCATGAGCAGAAATGACAGAGCTGGAATAGAACTGTAATAGAATGAAAATTCTATTATATTTCCTAGCAGTGTGTTTCTTATTGTTTCTGTACCCTAACTGTAGGAGAAAACCAGAACCACCACTTCACTTCTGTACAAAACACAGGCAGAAAAAGGGCTGACATTTGGCCCCTAGAGTGTAGAGTACAGAGAAGTGAGTGGAGGCAGAAAGACTGCCTAGAACAACAACTCAAATCTTAGTTAGATTTGTGAAAGTTTCAGATTCAGGGTTTCATCTCAGCTGATCTCTATCCTTGCAGTAGTTCTGAAATACAGGATCACATGTTTGGAACTCCGATAAATTTCAATTATGTATGGATATGAATCATCCACATATATTTACAAGGTGGGTAATGAGTTACATAACACTGCGTTTTCAGAAAAGCATGGGATATTCACTTTGGGTGGTGATCTCAGAATCTCACAATGGAGCAGTAGCTGAGATACAGTCTTTCTTTTTATCCTGTGATAATTTGTAAATGCCTGGTGAGGAGAGGGTTAACTTGTCTTCCACGAGTGGAACAGATAATAGCAGCTGCCTGCCCTCAATGTAAGGACTGCCAGGGAGGCCAGCAGTGCAAGAAAGAAATACAGCTTGGCTCAGATGGCAAGTTACTTGCTCTGAAAGGGGTTTTGAACAGGAGTGATCTCTAAGACGCCTTTCATACTGGCACACAATCGGACTTGGTTTTAAGAGAAAGACTGACTAAGAGAAATCTTAACCGCTACTTCCTAACCTTAAGAGCTACTTCTGCTGTTTTCCATGTGTTTCTCAGTACACATTTCTTGATATGTGGATCCCCTTTTCACCTGAAACCCCTAAAAATAATCTGTTGAAAAGAGCATGTCTACAGACATATCTATAGACAAGTTCTTGTGTTCTTGTTATGCCTCAGTGTCAACTAAAGACATGAAAATTAACAGATCAATTGGAAAATATACAAAATTTGAGTACCTTAATAATAGCACTGTGTTAAATCAGTGAGTGATGAAATAGTTTTGAAAAAGTATTTATTACCCACTTTTTAAAGTATGAAGCCACATTAATACTTGCAATGACAATTATGCTTCATGTACATGGAGTAAACAGTCTTTTTTGTGTTAAAAATATGAATTGAACCCTGGCTGTTAAGCTTAGGGAAATTTATGTTTTGCTTTCCTTTTTAGGATGACAGGTAACCAGTATTGCACATCCAAAATAAAATAATATTGTTCAGCGTAATAAGTTTGTTAATACGCATCTTTCCTGTTGAAACTTTATGCGTACCTTGTCAATGACAGATGCAAATACCTTTCACTATACTCAAAAGATTTTTAGCACTAGCACATGACTATTGTAAATAATTCCTTTTTTAAAACAGATTCTTTTAATATTCTGTATTTATATATCAATAAAATGTCAAATAAAATGTAAATTTATTTTTTCTGTGTTTTCAATCAAAATTCAACATGTAAGATTCACAGACTCTAATGTTTAAGACTGTAGGCATTATACTGAGGTGAGTACAATTTCTACTGCATATAAGCTGTTTTTAAGGATTTACAAAGTTCAAAGCCTCTAAACTGAGGGATGAATTCTGCCCTTGGATGAGTGTGTTGAATTCTCCTTGAATTCAATGTGAGTCCTATGTGAATGACTCAGGGCAGGAAATGGCCTTTAAAAGGGACTGATTTCCCTTTTAACAATTCATTCAGAACAAACAGAGGCTTTAACCATTCTCCTGACTAATTTGCTGTTCAAGCAAAATAGCCAACCTCTGACATTAAGTTTGGAGAGATGATTAATCTTCAATACAAACTAGAAGGGGAAACAAGCTCTTCCCTGTATCATGTCCTCTGCTAGAGACAGTCCTCGCAAGGGTTCAGGGTATGAGGCTCTGCCCTGTGTTCAGCAGCATGATGGAAGCAGTCTGGGCTGGCAAGGACATCAACACACACCATCTATTGCATAAATGCCTTGAGATTCTTTTCACCATCTTTTCTTTTGCAGAGAGGTTGGAAATGGGGACAAATAGACAAGGGCCTCCCCAACCCAACATTCGAATATATAAATATATTATATATATTTATAAAAATATAAATATATAAATATATAATTTTCTATTAATAGGAATTGCCTTTGGAGTAAGATAAGTATACTGAAGGGGTTAACCAGAAAAAAAGAACTGTCTTATAATACCTGCCATCTATGATTATTATAATCTTGCAGACAAATATAATTACGGTGTGTGATGTCTGTTTATGTCTGTGAAAGCTTTGATTGTGTTCTCTTGTCTGCATTACGCTGCAAAACAGCATAAACATTTATATTGTATAGTAACTCTAATCCAGAGCTAATGCCCTGAGCTATGGGTGTCACTTCAAATTGCCAAGATTTATGTGATACTTATATCTGCCTTTTTCAGGTGAATTTGACTTAGTGTTATATTGATTTGTGGAATCTAGAAGATTATTAATAGGCTGCAGAGAGGAGTGAAATTACTCATATAAGATCACATATTATAAAATCATAATTACTCCAGAGTTTCAGTATCTCATACAGAAATTAAGAGACAAGCTCTAGTAACTTCATAATGACTGAAATATTAATATAGGACCTCTTGAATTTTAGGGACAGAGATTTTTACAGAACAGGTCATATACAAATTCATTATAACATTTTACCAATGTGCACACCACATTTAAAATAAAAGCTCTTAGGTTGCACAGCCCACATATCTGCTCTATTCTTTAAAAATTCTGAGCACTAGAAGGCAAGAACCCTAAAGAAATAGGTGGGTATTACACATATTTGTAATTCTTTTTTTAATTTATGTACGCTTTAGGAGGAAAATAGACTGACAAAAGTGAACACAGGATTTGTATGCAGCAAATGCCATCTCTCAGCTTGAAATGAAGTTGAATCTTTGGTCTAGAGACAGCCAGTTCAATAGTGTCGTGGTTTAACCCCACCAGGAACCAAGCCCCAGGCAGCTGCTCACTCACACCCCCACCAGTGTGATCAGGGAGAAAACTGGAAGGGTAAAAGCTGGAAAACTCATGGGTTGAGTTAAAGACTGATTAACAAGGAAGCAAAAGCTGCACACACAAGCAAAGCAGAACAAGGAATTAATTCACCACTTTCCATAGGCAGGTGCTCAGCCATCTCCAGGAGAGCAGGGCCCCCTCACATGCAGTGGGGACTTGGGACCACAGACACCATCACGCCAAACCCCCCCCCCCTCTTTCTTCCCACCACTTTATATACTGAGCATGATGTCACATGGTCTGGAATATCCCTTCGGTCAATTGGGATCACCTGTCCCTGCTGTGTCTCCTCCCAACCTTCCAGGCACCCCCAACTTCCTCTCCAGCCTGGCAGTACAAAAAGCAGAAAAGTGGCTCTGTGTAAGCCCTGCACAGCAATAACAAATACATCTCTATATTATCATCACAGTGTTCAGCACAAATCCAGAACACAGCCCCATGAAGAAAATTAACTCTACGTCAGCCAAAACCAGCACAATAGCCAGACATTCACAGAGGCATAATAAGGAGACTTCAAAATATATTCTCACACTATGTGATGCAGATGTACAGACCATATAAAATGTCACATCCTATTTGATAGGTATGTGAGGTCACTACGGGAAATAACGACACAGTGTGAATGCTCACTTCAGTGGGGCAATAAGTCACTCTCTGAGCAATGCCCAAATCTGTGAGATCTGTGGTTTCCCACTTCCTGGCTGCAATTAGGGAATGAGAAAGGATGAACTGGAGGAAGTTGGTGCCAGAGCCCCTTCATGGGGTTTTGGCTGCTTGGACTCAGGGCCAGCACTGACAGCAGTGCAGCTGTGCAGCCCCGATTCAGAGAGCTATTTGAGAAGGAGCTGTGGGAAGCCTTAGCAGAAGCCATTCCCTTGCACTCAGGAGCTGCATTAAATCTGGGTGATTGCCCTTGTTCCCTTTCTGGGGTACACTACATCCATGCAGGTGCCCAGCCACGCAGCTCACTGATCGGAACCTGACCTGCTGGCCAGCGCTGCCTGGCTTGACCTTACACTGCCTTCCTGCTTCTGGACTTGCCTTCTGTCCAACTTGTTGGCTGACTGTGCCCAGCCCTGCTCTGCCCGCCTTGTTCAGGTACAGTGGGACTTGTCCGTCAGGCCATTGCCCTGCTGCCCTCGGCCTGGCTCACCACCCCGGCAGAACAGCATCCTGCTGCTGCTCCTTCTCTCTCAAAGCCCAATATGAGTTTGACTACTGCTGGAATAAGGAAACCACCTGAAGAGGATAACTTTGTTTAAGCTTAGTGTTCAACTTCTGTGGAACACAGCGTTTCCTTTGTGATACACATTTCTTTTGTGTCATTACTGCCATTAAAATTTTGCAGGCCCATGAAAGGAGAGGTTGATAAGTAGTACTTTTAATGAAACTCAGGTAAAACTCCAATTACTTTGACATCCCAGTCGTCTCATATGTAATGTTTTTACTCTCATTTAAATATATTCATTTGAAATTAAATATATACAATCAAACCTCTGAGTGCCAATAATACGTTTCTAGACACTGTAGTAGAAGTGAAGGTGCATTCTCTGTATCTCATTATACATGTAAATCAGAGCAAGTAACATTGACATAGCATGAACAGTGTCTTGATTCTTTCTATATAAATTTAACACAGAGTCATAGAACTGCAGTAAAGCAAAATGAACATCCTCATTCATACTGTTTATATCCCAGCTTGCTCTATGTATATAGAAATAAGCTGAGACTTTTAAATTTAAGCAAGCTTTGGCACAAACCTCAAGCACACTTTACTAAGTGCATGATCTTTTTTGTTTCTCATCATTTAGAATCCAACAGCTAAGAATGTTTTAAGACAGGAGAAATTGCTTATATAAAAGTAAGACTACCATTTTGCCAAAAATGGTGCTTAATTTATCTCTGCAGCCCTTATTTGTTTGCAATTTGTGAATTTCCTCTTTACTGAAAATTAAATTGCCTTTTCATTAATGGCCTTTCCATTTTTAGTATACCTATCATAATAAAAAGCTAAAATCAAAACTCAGATACAGATACTACAGCTAGTGTCATGGAATACAATTTTAAAAGTTGAAAGCTAGTTTGCAGATCCTGAAAATTTCTAAGAAATACAGTAAATAGTTTTTATGCTGGTATTGGTTTGTGTCATTTATGGACTTTGTAAATAAGTTGTATTCATCGGTTAGGTACTATAAAAACTCTCTAAATGAGATACTGGAACATGAAAGACACGTTGAGATTTGTGCCATACTGAAAAAGCCCAGCTTGCATTTTCCATGCAGCTTAGTCAGTCAGTAAATAAATTTAAACTGGAAAAATGTTTTTGAAAGTAAGGAGTATCAAACCCAAGAATACAGATTTTTCTGATGCAGCTTTTAAAAATGTTCTTTCTAACTTAAACCAGGAATAACAGACATAGGCAGTATAAATAAAAGAAGTATGTAGGCATCTATTAATTAATCAAATACTCTGAAAATAATTTATTTTCACACTTGAAGACCGCAAAAAGGAAGACAGATCTTATCTAAGGACAGGACAGTTTCTTAAGCCTCAGAATATGTTCAGGAACACAGTAAGAGAACAGAATGCTGGCACGCTGTTTCAAAATAGTGCAAGTTCTGCACTTTCTGGATGGCAACAGCAGACTGTTTACATATGCATTGCTATGCATGCACCTGAATTCCTTTGTGGTTAGCAGGCTGGCGTTGCAGCATAGGATATGTAATTATAAGAGAAGCTACCCAAATATTCAAGATGCCTTTCAACCAAGATCATCAAGATTCTCCTCTCTGGCTCTGTGCATGTATATGTGTGCCTGAATGGAGAGACTCAGAGGATCTCAGCTGTTTGGTTTTTTAATATTGGTAGTACATAACCTGGAAACACCTTCCAGTATGTGAGACCTCACTCTTAGCTATATTGCTTGTAAAAAAGTTTTATTGCAACTTTTCTGCCAAGCACAAGTAGGTCCAACTTGAGAAAGATCTAATTAGTAATGAGTCTCAATGTATGCTCTATTTGAACACTTAACAACAATATTTCCTTTTTTAATGAAATGCAATAGTGTGAACCTTTGGCCATGAAACACACAAGATGTTACTTGACTGCAATGGTATTTAGCAACATTGTTATGCCTTTCTCCACATCTGGAATGATTAATTCTTTTCTACTATTACTTCATGATATGTACACAAAAATACATATTGGTTTTAAATTTGCAACCACTGGTGCTTTACCATTAAATAATACCAAATCTCATCTTTCTACAAATCTTAAAAAGAAGCTGCCTCAGTCTGAGTGTCTAAGATGAAAAATTTTTTCATTAAAAGGAAAACAGGGTGATTTTCCTTTGTTATTACATAAAAGTCATTAGCATAACAAAGAACAAATGATGATAGATCAATAAGCAGCATCAAAAATTAAAACTTCATTCATAATAAAGAAAAAATCCACATTTAAAGTAAATGTCTGGCTTGTTAATGTGAAGCTGACCTAGCATTTTTTATTCCTTAGTCATACACAGAAATGCTGCTGTGCAGTGGACTGTTAAGAGCATGAAAGTCTGACCATTTTGCAGATTTATGGAATCCCTGTAGGGTTTTCTTGCTAAATATAAACTATATGCTATACTCACAGGCAGAGTCTTAAAACAACATTAATGCTGAGATATCAACATCACCAAGAAAGCACCGATACTTTGTTGTTGCTAGGCAAGTCTCTAATTTCAGAACTTGAATGAAATCTCAAACTCTCTGTATCAAACACTTTGAAAATGACCCACAAAAGTATTGGAAATTAATAAACAGTTTTTAAAGTTTTATTTAATCACTTTCGTTACCCTCACTCCAACAGTGACTGAATGTAAAGGGTGCATATCATTTGTTTGCAGACAGCCTTGAATGTAAAGGTGATACTGTAACTGGCTTCAGGTTTAGCTTTTCCATCATCACCCTCACACACAAAGGTCTTCAGTGTCTGTCAAAGCAACAGCCATTCTACTGACAGTTCACTGTATCTTCAGTCTACTGTAACTCTGCAGAAACAGTTGTAAAGAAAAAAATCATTCTCTGAATTGTGTGAGCCAACTGTAGATTATATATAGGATATAATTGATAACATACGTCTGTAATTCATTATGTGTTTATTTTCAGCAGAATTGCATCTGGTTTCAATTTGCAAGACAGAGGCGTGCTTGTGCACATATCTGGCAATATTTTTTTCTTCATTAGCCTGGGACTTGAAATTATACCAATGCAAAATACTCTACTTCATCAGCTTTTGTACTGTAAAAACATAAAGTGACCTTTAAAGTAAAACATTTGTTGTCTATGATTGGGGAAAGTCAGAAGAGGGACAGTGGAATACTTTAGCAGAGTATCCATGAGTAATGACACTGTTCACAGCCCCACATGAGTTACACAAACATCAGGTCTCACCTCTGGAGACCAGCAGACCCCACAGTCTTTCTGGTTGTTCTCTGGATCTGGTTGGAAGTCCCCTGCTCCCTCCAACAGTCATCTCCTTCTGTGATTTCCCCCTGAGGCAGACAAACAGGCAGACATGCACACACACAGCTCTCTGGCCACTTCACCCCCTTGCAGGTTAGTCTGGGGTGATCTTTGCTGCTGCTCACACACTCAGCCAGTGGGTCCACATCCTCTGGTTACTGGCACCACAGACACACCCTCCAACCCACAGTCTGGCTCCTGTTGGTGCACCCAGAGCCCCATACACACACATGCACACAGAATAGAGAGTCCCTCACCCAAGAAAGAGTAGGGAAGAAATTTAATAAGAAGATAGGGCAGACTGCATTTTTCAGGTAAAAGGCGTGGCCACACAAGCATACCCACAAGCAACTATTTATGTTACAGGCCCTTTGTATCCCCTTGCTCATCCTTTTTTCCCACACTTCCTCAAATCACCTAAATTCTTCCCTTTTCCTGCCATTAGTCCCTCCCCTAAATATCCCATAGTAAATCCTGTGCAGTCCTGAAATGTTCTTCATCTCATAATATGTCCCCTACTTTTAGGCAGCAAATATGAGGTGCTCCAGCATTGATTCATCTTGATGGGCTTCACACCTGGAAAATGAGGCTCAGTCTGTCCCAGAACAGGTTTGACAGGATGCTTCTTCCTTTCCGTCCCTAATGTGCATTTCTCAACTGGTTTTGTGCCCCTGTGCTCCTCTGGTCACCTGGAGAGGGACCTTTGAGTGGGTGATGGCTTCTGTCACGGGCCTGGAACAAACATCCCCCAACAGCCATCATTTCTCTGTACTCATTTGAGCACGCAGAGGAGCACAACATAATACATCCTACAAGTAGGCTATATTAGAAAGGATTCAGCAGAAAAAGCATCCTCAAAATGCATCATTCTCACAACAGCACAGACAAGAAGCAGCTAGACCTGCAGCACGGCTTTGTGTAGTAACAGTAACTTACCCTGTAGCTGATAGAAGGACAACTCCGCTCATATATTGCAATACTTGGGATTAGAACGTCATCAATTGCAATAAATGGTTCCTAAAACTGTTACCTATTATCACAAATAGGAACAGAAGTTTTCTTACAATTTGCCTGAGTATTTAGAGGTAAACTCTTAGTGCATATTTAGACTAAGGAAGCAGGAGAGAACAGTCCGAGGCAATTTGCTTGCAAAGCGAAAGTCTCATTGACCATCATGCAGTTTAATTCAGTGGGAAACAGAAGGTGTGTTGGTTCCAGTGGAGTTTCAGCTGCCTGTTTATAGACATTCCAGACCTAGAGGAGATTTAGGACAGAGGTGCCCAAACTATGCTGGGCCATTATTGATAATTCTGTCACAATTCTGTCAAATCAATTGATCGTGTTCATGAGGCTTCCTGCAATCTTTACTCTTGCAATTCAATCTGCTGTTGTTTATATTTGTACCACTTTTGACTTTTAATTAATAATAACAGGCAGAACTCTCATTTGTCATCTTCCGTAACAGAATGACAGCAAATGAACTTTTCATATTAAATTCTCAGTGATTTTTTGGGTGGTAAAATCAAGTGTTAATAAAACAATGCAAGAGAGTACTGTGGGAGAGAACCCTCAGCTAAGGACAAGGCTATTCCTGAAGGGCACCTTTCACATGTCTCTGCATTAGAAAGAACACAAAGATTACCCATTTCAAATACTTTCATGAAATATATGGAATGACTTTAGAAAACACAAATTGTCTATAGTTTAGGAGAAGACATAGACTGAAAATGGAGATAACATTTTACAGGGTGACCTAAACGGTGTCACAATTCCCTATTAATCTCTCAAATAAGTTCACATCTACTGTTGCTGAGATAAAGTAAAATCCACAAGCTTCTAGATTTCAACAGATATTAATCATTCAATAACTAGCACAGAGAACTATTTGAATGTCATCACACTAAATCAATAGAAAGCACAGTTATTACATTAAAATGTTGTTAGATGTCTGCTAGCATTAATGAAACTAGTATTTGGCATAGGATGTTAAAATTACATGACCTGGAAACTAGAAGCATTTAGAGATTCTGCATCAAATAATGTCTCTAGTACCTCCATTAAAATGGAACCAAATGTTTGGGGGGGTGAGGATTCATTCTACATAAGTCAACTATGAAAATAAATGGTTTGTTGTAAACAAATAATAAGAAATAAATAATTCTGAATGTATATAAAATAGTATTATGCTTTCCTCCTGTTGAATTGATTTCAGTCCTGACAATTTATATCAAAAAACATTACATCAGTAATAAAAAAAGGGTTTCAAAACACATTACTGAAGACATGTAAATGGCTTGGCACATTTGAGTAATGTGAAAAATCAGCAGTTTCATTAGTGTAAAGAAGGAAAGAGTAAAATACATAGAACAAGCTGAAGGAAAAGAATATATGCCATAGATATTCAACCTAGGGAACACACTGATATGAGATACCACTAATGCCTGATGAATTTGAGATTTGAGAGTCATATAAAATTTCCTGTTAATGAATATAAGTGAGCATACAGAAAGTTAACAAAAAGTTGTTTTCCTCTAGTTAGATTATTTCAGGTATGCTTACTGTGGAGCCCTTCATGACATCCCCTGAATCTGCAAATTTATAGAGGATGGAACTGGACTAAAAGTGTAGAGAATTTCTAGTTCATAGTATATGTCTGATTGCATTTTACCACATAAAGCTCAGAATATTCTGCTGAAGAAGGGTCAAACAGAAGATTGATTTTTGTGCCAATATATTGCATCCTGTCTGTTTCTGATCTCTCTGCCTTTGGAAACATGAAATCAAGAAATTTGCTGAATTTTCCTGCTTGGCAATTTTTTTCTTGTGTAGATATTCCTTTTTCTGTGTTCATTGTAACACAGACATAAATACTAATATTTTGTTTCTGAAAGTAGAAATGTACTGCAAAACACTTCAGTGTCTCTCTTTGGATGTTTCATATTGGGCCTCCCCCACTCTCAACCCTTTCATAATCTGTGTTTTAAAGGAGTGAAATGTAATTTATCATCACCAGAAACAACATCCTTAATACAGCACCATGAATGACTGCTGTCGCCATTCAGTTGTATCTCATTTTCTCAGAATTAGTTCCAACAAAAACATCCTTTGTTCCCAAGAATGCACACATAGATCTAAGTATTAGCAAAGCTACCATAGCTGATCTCAAATATAACATTTTCTATGTCTGAAATTATTATATTTTATTTATGTAAACACCCTTTTAAAACTTAGAGATGAGTGTTAACCAGTTATTATCGTGTTTCACAAGATATTTTTGCAAAGAATCCTCTCTCTGCTGCTACATAAAGCAAGATTCTTAATATATATTATTTCTCAGCTATACTGGTGGTTTCCAAAGCAGCAGTTACCCCAAATATCACTGACAAATCACAGTCTTCAGGTAAATTGCATGGTACTATCAGAATATTCATAATTCATCACATTCTCTTTCATGTTTACTAACTTTGCTGTTGATCCATGAGTAGATTATCCTTCAACGAATGAAATCTATTTTTACAGCTGTTTTAAAATTGATTGGATTGCAGGCACACCTACTGAAATCAATCAACTAATTGAAGAAACAGAATGAGATTTTTACTATAGGGTTTCAGATAATACCAAGTCCCTTGTGAAAAGTATGTTATTTCTTCTCTTTGTTCTGCTTTTGGAAAACTATAACTGTGGGTTGGTGGTTTTTTCAACCATATAGGTCATAGGAATTACAAAGATTTCCAAAGCAAAATCACTCAAAAATCCCTGACAGAGTGGCTTACAAAGGTATTTTGTCTGCTACTTATGATCGTCACCAGTGTTCTTTCACAGACATAGGAAGATGTCCTTTAGCTATCCACTCAAAGGAATTCAAGTATTTCACTTTTGATGATTATCTAACCATAGAACTTTTTAGCAAACCTCTTAGAATGAATGACACTACACAATACATCACACAGCCATTAAGGACAGAAACCATTTCTGTTAAAGTGATAACCAAAGCTGGTTCCTTACATCTGGGATTGAAATTCTGCTGCCCTGCTAACTAAATTCCTTTGGGTCAGGCAGTTCTAAAAGAGCAACAGACTCAAGGGATTTCAGAATTCATATCTTCATGAGCTGAAGGTGCAAAAAACCAGCAATGCCATAGAGAAAACCAGCTGACTACAGCTGGAGAGTTGGAAGAACTTGGCATTTTTCTTTCAGAAACCTTGAGGCCTATTTGGTTGTCTATGGACTGTTAAGGCATTGAAGTTGATTTCAATGTACATTTTCATATACTCTTCTTGTTTTCTGAGAAGCCTTTCTAGTATCAAGAGATATACGTGAATTTAACTGTATTTTTTGAGTAAAATAATGCACATTCATCTGAAATACTTGCATTCATTTACATTCTGTAACTTCCATTCGTTAAGATACATTGTTTGAATATATCCATGCTAATGCGTATTAAAAACATGTAAACCTGTTTGTATGCAAATATAGTAAGAGAGTTAATTTATATTGCTCTCACAGGGCTTTCAGCACTATCCACCATAACATCCTCACAGCAAATTAATGTACAGTGATAGAGCTAGTACCAAGTGAACTGAAAATCCTTCCACATTATCTAACTAGAATGATACACCAGTACAGGACACACAAGGATCTGTCTAGTGTTTTGTTCCATATTTTGTTATTGATTTGCTTCATGAAATAGAAAAGAGACATCACATTTGAAGACGACACAGCTTAGGATAAAGTGCAAATACAATGGAAACCAAAATTGCATTCAAAAGGTTCTTCATAAACTGAAAAAGTAATGCTGGAAGGAGGCTACTGCTCTAAAGGAACAAATGTGTAAGTACAACGTATTAGCAGCAATGATCAGCTGTACAGACAGGGTATGGGCAGTACCACGAGAGGGAGAACACAATTCACAGCAGTCTAATGTGGCTGCACGGCCAGCCACTGGAGTGCCCTCAGCAGCTTGCCAGGTCGGCTGCTTGGGGGGCGCGCGAGCCCGGATGAAGGGAGCCCGGGGTCTGCCTGCTGCGCCCTCGCCACAGCAGGAACACACACAAAAGCGGACGAGCGCGCAGCTCCCTCACCCGAGGGGGCTTCCCCCAGGCTGGTGGCGAGGCGCGCCAGCAGAGCCAAAGGAGGAGAGAGGGGTCTGCTGCTTGGGTTCCAGAGGTTTATTCCTCTGGAGGGTCAGAGGCAGGAAAGATGAGCGACAAGCGAAGTACAAGCATTTTTATACTGGGACAAACGGAGGCAGGGTGAAGGGTATAACCCAATAGGGAAAGGGGACATGGGAGTAGTTGACAGAGGAACAGCCAATAGGGATAGAACAGAGGAGGGATTAATACGGACACCAATGGGGTACTAAGGAAAGGGGAACATTCTAGAACATAATGCATATGGAACAGGGGAAATACATAAACATAGGCTCATACATAAAACTAGGAGGGGAATACACCCAACTAATGGGGCTGCAGGGGGCTGTGGGAACTTGCCGTAACTGGGAGGTGGATTTTAGGAGTTTCGCACTGCTACAGTCTAATACCTTGTTGTTCAAGTCATATTGAATTATGCTTTTGGTCTGCTCGATATCAGCTAGAGAACCCCATCCAGTCTTGGACAATGATAGTCAAATAAAGTTATGTACAGAGTCCAGACAAGAGGAAATAAAATAGACAGAGACCTGGAAAACATGACATACGATTACAGGTTGGAAGGAAGTAGCTAAAAAAGCAGAGAAAAGGCAGCAAGGAAAGGAATCTGTTATTAACATGGTATATACTGGATATAATGGGAAAGAATAGTCTGAAATTGCAGGAAAGAAGAGTTAAACCAGACCTTACAAACTACCATGTAATTATAAATTATAATAACAAATGGCTGTAAAGACATACAGCAGATTGTAGAATCACGAGTAGCTACGTGAACCTTAAAGACAGGTTTGATAGCTAAGTTCATCCCAAGCTCAGTATCATCCAAAGTCAGTTTTAAGTATCCAGTCTTTAACAAAAACAAATAAAGTTACACAATCTTAATTAAAAGTAAGCATTAATCCCAGCAGAAGGAGTTTAATTGTCAATTTATACATTTACATGAAATGTAAAGTACAATTTATCTTCATAAATATGAAGGCGATAATGACTAAGCTTTTGGAGATAGGAAAAAATATTTTCCTTTTTTTTTTGGTAGCGATTCACCTCTGAGCAACTCTGAGTATTTCAGCAGGTTATAATGCCCAGAAGTCCTTTGCATTTTCAAAGTTGGGAAGGGAAGGCAGTGAAGTGATGAAAGAAAACTTCTCGCCCCTGACTTAATATTAAGAAAACCAGAAAGAGTGGGAAGCAAGGAGATTTTGAATATGAAGAGCTCTCATAAATAATCTGCTATAAAAATAATTATTACTTGCCCCTGACAGATTCTTTTCCATTAAGACACCTTGAAGATGCAGGGTTGTAGTTTAACCAGAAACCGGGAAGTATGTTTCAGCTTTATAGCTAGACACAAACAGGGTGAGAAAAACTTTAAGAACTTACTATGTAGAGCTGTAGTAATCTTTTCATTTCTGTACCTATTGTCTTGATATCTGTATTATCTTTTTCTTTTGTAAATTAATATGTTTACTTCACCTGTATCTCAAACCAGATGTATTTAGTTATTTTGTGAACGGACATTTATTCCATTCCAAAGCATGTGCAGAACCTGCAGACAGGGACAATGAAGCACTTTAGCCTTTCCTATCATACCGTTAGGAAGCTGACATTGACCCTGCTCTAACTGGAGAGCTTGTAATGTAGGCATTTATAATCAAACAGGTTTTAGATGTCAACCAACCAAATTGTTTAGAATCTGTCAGACCATCTTTAAATCCATTCTGTGAGGGTGTTAAGACCAGATTTCCTAATGGTGTTGGAGATGGGTAGAGCAGATGATTTCTTATGGTCTTTTCCTACTTTCCAAAAGCCTATGAGTATGCCTACTACGCAGTCAAAGAGTATTAAAGCCTTGGTAGATGACCAAGATTGTCCTTAATCCAATTTACACCAACATGAAGACCAACAAAGATCTCACAGATTTTTAGAGCTATACAGGCTTTCTGGCATCCAGGATGCATGATCTCAGGCTCCATTATTCTAATGTCCTATTTCCTGATATTTTTACCTCTACTATGTTCTCTCTCTCTCTAAAGTCAACACCATTTAATAAATGAACCTTACTGGAGACCTAGTTATAGTATTTCTCATCAAATATGTTGGAAGGTCCTTGGTGTGTGCCTAAGTTCATATGGGACTAATCTTGTCCACAGTGGGTGTCACTTTTTATACACCAAGTATACAACCCAGATTCAACTGAATTATCACAGACTAGTACATCTGTACGAATCGTTGAACTGTGATTGCTGTCTCTATAGATGTCCCTAGTCTGCAGAAAATTAAAGAAAATATGGCACTGCTAAAACTGAAGTGAGAAATTGACTAATTGACTACCATATCAGGATTTATCTAATTACCTATAAAAGAGCACAGTTTCTAAGGTATCCTCTCCAGAAAAAAAAGACATTGCTGAAAAAATCATGAGTATTTCACTTAATAATCACTCTTTGTATATTTCGATCTATGTTTTTATTTTCTGAACTATTTCATAAAGATAATTTGTAAACTAACTGATACTTTTGTAAAATATTTAAAAGTCCCTGTGAGTAAGAAAATATGGGCATTGAAAGGAATTTAAGCAAAGTCTTTTTATCAATAGCATACTCAGTTACCATAGCTCAGCTGGCACATATTTAGTTCCACTGTGGTCTTTTTATTTTTAGTCCAAGGCTTTAGTTTCTTAAGCCAGACCTTGCAGCACTGAATGAAACAATTCAATAAAACCAATTTGGATACAATACTCAGAACTGGTACTTACTGCAATATCCAGTGTTGGTGACAGGCTGCCTGGAGCCCTGCCAATGCTGATTTAGCAGTATATGCCAGCTCAGTGAGTCAGAAACAGTTTTTACATGTGCCAGCTCAATTGTGCAAGGTTGCTCAGAAATCTCTTTCAATATCCAGGCAGAATAATTGCTGTATTTCCAAACTACTTTCCTTAGGAAAAAAGGAACAAAGGAAAAGAGAAGCATCAATAGAATGGCTTTTACTATCAATTTTGTAGCCTGCTGTGGAAGGTCACTGCTTTGAAAATATTTCACTCTAAGTGAATATTTAGGTCATGTGATAGCGGGTGCAGCTTTCTGACATTCAGGTATGCAAGAGAGAAAAATAGTAATTGAAAGAGTAACTGCTTTGAAACAGTAAGAATAAAAGTTTTAAAAGACACTTTCCTAGGAAAAAAATAGTTTAGCGAAGACTGAGGAATGTACTTATGTAGTCTGGTGTAAATTTAGCCCACATATCATAACTGAGAGCAAAAGAGAAAGATGGGGCACAGGTATGATCTTTTTAAACATGTTTTTAATGAAATGATGTGGTGAAGGTGCAGCTATAGGAATATTACTTTCCCCTCATCATAGAATGAATTTGTAGAAAATTTCTCTTTCAGACCAATTCCTGTAGAGTTCCTCTGTTCAGCTCACTATGAAATATGAAAACAGCATTTTTAAGAGCCACATCAAAATACCTATTCATCATTTCCCTGGGACAGTGTCATTACTGATGGGTTGCATAAAAAGCAAATGGTTATTTAGGAAAACAGAACCCAACTGGAAAAGGTTTGTCTTGTTTGATATAAAAAACAGAAATAAAATTTGATAAGAGGATAAAATTCACATTATAACAGTCACTGAAACCAATAACCATCACTTACTGAGTACCTATCACGAGACTGGGTCAGTGTAAAACAAAGAAAAGTTGCCATCTACTCAAATTTCCATATAATGAAATTAGAAACTCAGTAAGAGAAACATTGTCTGAACACACAAACCCATGTTCCCTACCCCAAAATCAAGTTACAATAGCTGGACTAGGTGATTTGGAAAAAAAAATCCGCCACTCCTAGGCTTTGAAACAATAATCAGCGTGCTTGGTAACATTGTTTTTCCGCAAGGGGTGAAGAACCTCTTTGTGCTCCCACGTCTTTTTTTTTCTCACTTACAAGTAACTCTGATGCGTCTAAGAGTCAGATAACTTCCTGCTATTTTTGACCTCTGAAAAATCCCTGTCAGTGTTTTTGTACCAGTCTCTCTTTTCTGCTTCCGTCACTGACTCTAACAAAGCTGGCTGACCTTCCCATCGGAATTCCTTCCTGATGAGTTTTATACGCCAGTTTCCTTTTATTTCACATCTCAGTTTTACACAATACCAGGCAGGCTAAGGCCAACTTATGCCGTTCTACTCACTTGAAACACTGAAAAAACAGTTGCCTTTCATTTTCTCCTAGACATTATTTACCTTCTACCCTTCTTCAAAATGAAATACTTAGGAAATCTCAACAACTGATGATGAGGTGCTTATCATAACCACTTAGATGATAACATTAAAACAGCAGCAAAAAAAAAAATTTAAATACTGACAGCAGTTCCTTCTTAAATATGGTTCACAAAAAATACTGAAATAAAAAGATGGGAATTTTTTTTTAATTTACAATTATTTCCTCATTGTTAGTCAAAATGAGCCTTTAAGAAAATCATCTACTTAGATTATATTTCAGTAGAGTATAAATTTAAAACAATGTCAGCATAAGTAGGTGGATTAGATGGGGTTTACCCAAGATTGGATGGGCCGCTTCAGCTTCTCCTTTGTAACACCTGCATTGAAAGACACACTCAAAAAATGTAAGTCCAAAAAGGTGTTAAAAACAATAAAATCAAACATCTTCAAGTAGAAAGAAATGGATATAAAAGCTGAATTTCCAAGTGTCCATATAGTCTCTTGTCTACAGGTTTGGTTGTTCATAAACCTCATTTCCATGATGCAAAATTTAGCTCATGATAGAAATTAAAATTTTCTTAGAGAAACTTGGCCATCTGAGGAATGTAGTGGGGGTCACTGCAAAAATATTGCATCGTGTAAAGATATTACAAGTGTCATAGTGACACACTGTGCCAGATTTGTGGTCTGGAGGTCTGTACAGATCATTTACTGAGCTGTTCAAATACACAACAGGGACAAAGAGTACTATGCTCTCTTTTTCAGGAAGGAAAAAAGGTTCTTCTTGGAACTTTGAAATAACAGAGATAAACAACTTAGACTTCATTTCTGAATTATATGTATCTTCACCCAGGGATATATGATGTTCAAAGGTTATAGGGATCAGTAAACTTCAGCTTAATCAGGCATAATCTCAAATTCCAATATTAAAATAACTTGGGTGGTCTTCTTTATTAATCAGAATTTGTCCTTTTTTTGTATGCTGAACAAAGTCTTATTACTAAAGAAATGTCACAAAACATTTCTGCACAGTTGCTGAGGAAAGTGTATGTGTTGGTCAAATGACTTCTGATATAAAATATCTAACTTTCTGCTATAGCAGCTTTGAAATGACTGACATAATAGAGAAGGTTTGACCATGGGTGGCATCTGCAGTACTGGGCACAGTGTGTTAATTATGCTGCCTGTATAGGTGGCAGGTTGTTATGACATTTGTATAAGTCTGTGCAATTTAAGAAAAGAATAAATGTGAGAGCATGGAATTTTGATAGTGATGGATCACTGAATTCCCAAGAAAGTGTATAGGTGGTATTCTCAAGAATTCCCAACATAAATATGTGACAGTCATATAAACATTCCCATGCTTTAATCTCTTGCTGCAGTTAAACCAGTGAAGAGTGGAATAAGTCCAGGAAATTAACTTGGAGGATATAAAACTATCGTCCACTAATTGAATTTTATTCCAAAAACTAAGATGTGTAAGGCTAGGTGGCCATCGACCTGTGGAGAGAACAGACATACATAGTGTAAGTGAGTTAATGTGCAGTGGTTGGACTTGTGAGAGAGTCATTCTTTTCTCCCCATTCATCTTAAACTGTTTCTAGCTCCACTGGTGCTTTTTTTCTCTTGAGGGAAGTAACCTAGGTTATACTGGAAATCAGTCAGAGCAAGAGGGAAGCTTTTCCCCAATTATTATTAAAGGCGCTTGTTGAGAAGAATTAGTTGGAAGTTAGCTGTGATGGGATAAGCAGATAAGGTTCCAGAATGTGGTTGGGAACAAGCACCGTGTTCAAGGGATGTGATACACTTTGTTAATAAAGCCTTTGCTGTTTCTTCTCCATATGATATCTTTTCAGAAAAGAAAAATTTTGTATCACACTTCAAAGAGAAGAGCACTGAGTTTGTGTAAGTGGGACAATTTCTTGTAGTGACCCTTTGGGGAAACTCTCAGTGTATATCTTTGAGTATATGAATTCAGGCATGCTTTTTTTTCCTCCTGTTTTTCCTTATCATTATGCATTATACTTACATTACACTCTAATATCCAATAAGCTTTCTGTAGACAAAAGTTACTAGTAAAAAAATTTGTCTTATGGAGAATTTTCAGGGCTTAGATATAGAACTGCTCTTCAAAAATTTTACACCCATCTTGATTCTCCCTCTGATTTGCTATAAAATATCAAACCCAATGTTCTTCCCAGATTTTCCAGGAAGAGTTTCTGTCCTTTCTAACATGGGTCTTTTAAGATGTTGGAGCATGTCCTCTGCCATTTTCCCTACTACTCAGAAATCAAGATCCTTTTTCTACTGATTACACTCATATAATACAGTCCCACAGACCTGAAGGGGATGAGATCTGCTTGAGAGCTTTTGCAGTCACCAAAAGACCATGAGGCTTTCAGTTGCTTGTAGCCTGTTCTGCCAATTTGAGCAATAGCAATATTCTCATTCAGTATAAAGAGCCATAAAGCCTAATGTTTTCAGATTGCTCAGATGTCATGAGGTAGGGCACCCCTGTTGCTGATTAGAGTCAGGAAATAATTTGAATAAGTCAGAGTAATTATATCTGAAAGTTCTTGGCTGTAAAAGCCAAGATTGAATGTATGAATGGTAAGATTGTACCTTTGGGCTGGTTTGTGACAGTGGCAAAGAAGCACTTTATCCTTAAGTAAAATCTGTTTACAGTGGATAGACTTACCTACATATCAGGAAGCAATAAAGTAATGGTCCTGACAAATCTAAAATTCAAGGTTTGATTTCACAGATTAAATTTGAAGCTATTGAAATATAAAAATTTGAAGGAATTATTGGAATGGAGAGAATAAACACTGAATACAAGGAATCTTCAAGTAGGATGACATCTTTATTATTTAAATGAAGAACATATAGTATTACATCATAATCAAGGCTTTATGTGTGAACCTACATGGGCAAAAATGTATATATTTTTGCATTAAACTGATGAAAAATTTCAAATTTACCCTCTATAATGTTTTGTTTTACAACTTCATATCTGTCAAGTTCATGATTACTAAATGCATTTCTGTCACATTAAAAAAATGTATCTGTGACAAAGATGAGATGACTGTGAACAAGGCCAGTGACACAGAGCTACAGCAGGACAGAATAAAGCAGAAGGTTTGATAATGAGAGATTACACTTTCCAGCTATTCTTGAGGACCAGAGGGAGGGAATTATTTGTCTTATGCTGGCAGCAATTTCCCTAAACCATGTGAGATGGCATACCTCAAGCTGTTGCAAATGTAGGCAGAACAACTACAGGCCATGGCTCTTGGTTGGATCTAGGTTCCCCAGGGTATAAAATATATTGAAAAGGCTCCTAAATAGGGCCTGAACACTTAATTTGACTGTTTGAATGGAAGTCCCATATATTTTTCAATCACTAACCCTTGTTCACAGCTCCCTTGAAGCTTAATAATCAATTCTGATTATTTTTTTTAAATTAGATTAGCTGCTCATAGTTACAGTTTTCCAACTGTAACATATCAGATGTGTTAAGCAGAACTTATGCACTGTCCCCTTTTTTAGGTTCTGTAAAGCTGCAATGGACAAAGGCTATTAAGTTCCTACTGTGTTTAAGTTTCCTACAGGTTAGTTTTAATAAAATGTTTGTTTCTTCAGAAACGGGGCCACATTAATCCCCAGTCCTTGAAAACTTTAAAGTTAAGCCAAGCTTCCCCAAGGAACATTTGAAAATAGAAATATATTAGTATTTATTTAGAGATATTTTATTAGCCCATAATTCATCACTTTTCTGTAAGGAAATTGTGGTTAATTGCAATGGTTAAAGATTGTGTTGTGCATATTTCTGGACTGTTAATACTTAGAGCTTTTTGTCCTTTATAATGTCACTGCAAGAAAAAAAAATCATTCAAAGTTTTCAGTTTTAGTGAACAAGAAACACCTTTATCAAAATACAAAAACCATCTATTCTTATGCAAATTCATGTCAGACATCTAAAAGACCCCTTTTGTCATTCCTCTACAGGAGCTGATTGATTCATGCTACTAGTTTAAAATACACATACAAATCAGAGCACTAAAAATTTTTTTTATAACATCAGATAGTGTAAACTTTATTATAAAATACTTCACTGTTACATATATTTTATTGCAATTCAAACCCCGTCAAGTGTTCTACAAGGATAATGTGCCTTAGGCTGAAGTAAGGCACTTATACTAAAAACTGACTCTATCCACCTCATTCTGTGAAGGTAGATAAGAATGTAAATGTGTGTATGTGTGTCTGCTTGTGTGTGCATCATGCAGACCATTCATAAGTTGTCATAAAGATTAGTCACCTAATTAGTTGCTACTGTATATTATTTTTTAAAAGATACAGATAGAAGATACATTGGCAAATGTTCAGACCATCTTTATGTTATTACATGTAATTGTAAACATCAACACATTTAATTATCATGCAAGCATGAACAATTATGCCATTACTTTGTAAACACACATGAAAGGTTACTCATCACTGCCATATATTATAAAATACTAGCAATATCATGAAAGACAGCCATACCAAACTTCTTCCCAGTCTTCGGTTCACTCGACATTTGAGAAAGTCACAATAATGTAACATGGAAGATTGTCTTTTTCTGATGGAGAATATATATCTGTTCTATCTGAAACCCTGAGATTTATCTGCATTATTTTCCCATTAATTCCTCATTGAAATTACTTATGGAAGTTTATACATCCTTGGCAATATTTAGTCACGTACTTGCCACCACAGGTAAGAGATGCAAACATCTGTTTCCCTTCTGAAGAGGCCTTAAAAAAACTGAATTATACATGTTTCAAGGTATAGGGGAGAAAAGAATATAGGATCATAGAAGCCATAATGTGCTATTTAGTTTATTGGAAAGCAGATAAGCAGTAGGCTAACAAAAAAGTAGCAGTTTTATATTATCATTTTTACACATGCTCCTACACATAAAAGACACTAATTTTAGATAATATCTAGACTTAAGGTTGTCTAACACTTTACTATTTTAGTATTCAAATTTGACTTGCATTTAAATTTCCTAAAATTTCAAACTCTGGACTGAAATTCTTGTGTCAGGTGTTAGCTGCTGAATATTTTTCATGTATTTCCTAATACTATAAAAGCCTTCATAAGCAGTTCTTAGCCTATGTCTGCTTTGAAGCAAAACCTTGGTTTTGTCCAGCCAAATACAGCAAAGTTTTGAACTTTTAGATTCTACAGTTCATCTTGTAGTAAGGAATCATACTAGATCTTAGTAAGAAGCTTTTAGAATTGAGCAATGCAATTTCCTGAACAATAAGCATGCTTAACTCAATAGTGCATGACACCATGCACTAGACATGCTTCAACTCTACCCAGCAGCCAACATGCCCATACAGTCCAATATATTCCAATTTAAATAGCCCAGAAGTGGTTTAGGCATGTCAGCCCCAACCTGCATCCATTCTAACATATAAATTCTAAAACACTTAGCCTGTGCTAAGACCACAGGCTCATTAGCTCCAGGGCTTCAATCTGCCAACATAACTATATTATTTCCAGCTTAATTGCTCCAGAATTTTTCTGTTGTGAGAAAAATACCTGTGAAGGATGCTGGGAATATGGCTATGACATCAGCTTAAAAACAACAGCCTATTACTTACCAGCTATTTTTCCAGATAGGCTACTAAAGTTCTGTGCTGTTGATTACATGCAAGATGCAACATGGTTACTTTGCAGCTAATTTTTGCTATTTATTTTCTGGCATTAAAAAAAAGAGATCAGAAACTATATGTATTGCAGTACAAGAATGTTAATTTTTAAGTTCAAAACTTAGGAAACCCAGGAATTAAGGTTGATTCAGCGATGTTAATTCAGGCCTTACCTGTATGTTTTAGGTTGTAGATCCTTTTTATTTGTTCTTGGAAGAATATTTTCACATTTTGCCTAATTGAATAGACTACACCCTGGAAACATATGTACTATGTTCTGGAAACATATCAAGGATAAACTGCGATGGAGAACAAAGATCAAAAGAAAACTGATTCATCCATCATGTAACTAGGAAAGTCTGTAGGACCAGAGTGTGTCTGGAAATGGCAGGTGAAGGATAATGGATTTGAATTGTGACAGTGAGAACTGAATCTACCACAAAGTTCTAATGTGATGGTAATTGAGACACTTAAATCAAAATTTTCATATGGCTGCTAATGGCTGCTAAAAATGGCCACATTTTCTAGGTACCTATTTGAGTCATCCTTGGCAGATCCATACAAGTGCCAAGTGATCGCAGCTGTGACTGAAATGAATTGGATCTATGCTTGTTTTTTAAAATGCTCTGAAAATTCAGGCCCAAATGCATTCAATGAGCAAAATATTATTGAAAACTTGATCATTTTAACTTCCTTCAAATCTTTAATTTCTTGCAGAGATTCGTCAATACTGGCAGAATTATTTTTCAAATTTTAATCCTCTTATGATTTTAAAACAAATTTTTGTTGTTGTTTTGATGTACCTTACACAGGCAGACTTGAATGCTCAGACTCAAATGACCTATAACCCACCAAAGTATCTGTGCCGAGTGTCAAAATCAGAAATTACATCAATGCTTGCAATACTGTTTCCACTTGCAGTAAGCCAATTGAGCCTCTGAATGAATTTAGCACTGTAATGTTAGACTGTAAACCTTAGCTGGTTAAATGAAGTTTCAGATGGGCAGAGAGATGCTATTTCTATTGCATTATCCAGGAAGTTCACTTTCTTGCTTGTTTTCACTGTTCCTACACCCACTGGAAATGTGGAGTGTCTTCACCATTTTCAGAAACTTACAGACAGCATCATGCAAGGACATATGTTGAAGACTGAGATAATCAAGCATACATCAAAGATTTCAGTTTCTGACCTCTGGGCTACTTCCAAGCTAGCTTTCATCTGAGATGTGTTTTTATTTTTTTAATTAATTAAATTAACTGACAGTTTATTTCCTGGTGGTAACAAGATCATATTTATAAACAGGATATATTCTGTATATCCTACTTTGCAGCAACAGAGTTTTAGTAGAGAAAATTTGGCTGTTTCTAGATAATGAAAGAAATAAGCCTGAGAGGATCACAGAATCACAGAATGGTTGAGGCTGACAGGTCATTACTCCCACACCTTACTCAGGCAGGCTGAGCTAAAGCAGGTTGCTCAGGATCATGTCCAGCCAGGTGTTAAGATTAATTCCACAGATGAAGACTCCACATCCTCACCATGCTAACGTACCTGTATTCAAGTTAGCTTATATTTACTTTCACATTTTTCCCCCTTCTTAAACTGTTTAAAGTCCTCCCTAATAAATTGTTATACCATTATAACATATTGGGGATGAATATTCATCGGTTTTCACCAACCTCTAACCTACTTCTAGGACAACTACTTTATTAAAAAAAATGCAAATTAAACACAGTACCTTCCAATTCTGATAACCAGAAGCAGATTGAAACCTTATAGAATTAAAGACACAATGATTTTGACTGAATTTAATTCTGTATTTGCAGATTTCTATTCACTGTACAGATTTAAGTGGTATAGTCTGCATTTTCTACTCAGGTGCCCGGGCTGTAAAGGTGTAATGCATGCTTAAAGTTAATAGATTTTATCTCCATTGAATCCCAAAGCATTAAAATTTCCCATGTTGCAAATTTTCCATGTTTCACATGGTTGTTCTGCCATAGTAGAAGAGCTGGTGTTTGTAGTCTGAGAAATAATGTTTTGAGCAGTTCTGTTGAATAACATCTGTTCTTCCTCAGTATTGAACTTCAAGCACTTACAATTATGACCATTTATAAATTGATGGTAGCATTCTTATTGTGATGGGTTGCCAACTACTTTCTTTTCAAAGTCTAACATACTTTCCAAGTTACTGCTGGATAACTGTTAGGCATTCCTCTTCCATCATTGCTCTAGGTAGGTTTTCTGAATTGTTTTGTGACTGCTTACTATCTTTTTCTCAACAAAATATTGAAATAGGGTTATAAAGTGTATGTCCTTCTTATAAGGCTGATAATTATTGGTTCTGATTAAATATTGTGAAAGATGTTGTAGTAGTTCAGCTAACTATTCTCTCGGGGAGAATGAAGAGGTAGAAAAGTCTGTTTGTAGCTAACATAGGCAACCTTCCTGCATGCAAAATTCATCATTACCTTTAAAGCTATATGTTCAGACTCTTCAGTCAGAAGTGGTAGTGCTGAATGGGGTATGCATGTGTGAGGTTTAAGGCTATGGTGAGGTCTGGGCTTTATTAAGAAGAAAAGTGAGTTTTCAACCAAATGAAAAGCTGTGGTCTTGAAAGAGAATATAGAAAAGGAAAGATAAAAGAGTAATACCCTAAGCCTCAAAGTGTCAGATGGAAGTTTCAGTGTTGAAGTGTTAGTCCTGAGTGTAAAATGATCAAACAGGCGGAAGGGAAATCATAACATGAGATGGGATAACATTTCTGAAGACAGAGCTTAATTTCTCTTGGAGACCTTAAGTATGAGCTAAAAATGGTTCAATTATGTTGTCAAAACTCAGAGTAGAAAAAAATGTAAAATAAATCACATATAGAATTGATGGTGTGCATGTTGACGTAACAGGACAAGGCTTGAGCTAGATGTGAATGAATGAATTTGAGAGTGAAGACAGGGAAGAGGTGACACAGTGATAAAAATTTATCCAACCTGTCCTTACTACAGGGTGTCCCAGTTTTCTATTCTAGCACTGAAAGTAAGATGAAGAGTGCCCCCTTTTTTTCTTTTTCTTTTTTTTTCCTGAATTCCTGGCCAACTTCCCTCTTCCCAGTGCCAGAATGTTTCCCTGAGAACCCCTGAACACAACACCCCAGTTTTTCACTTTAAAAATACGATCAGTCTGCAAGAAGACAGAATCTGCAGATTGCTACTGACTTACCAGTTAGTTTGGCATCATTTTCCACATGACCTATCTTGGGAGATATTTTAACTCACATTATGAGTGACGCTTCCAAATGGAAACCTCATTGTTTAATGGTTGATTTTGCAGCACCAGACAGTCTCATAATTTTGATCTGAGTGACATCTTGGTCTGATGCTTTTCATATTTGCTACCTTTGCTTTCAGCTACACCAGTGTAAATATACTTGTATTGTTAAGTGTCTCAGTCTACTGACACAAAATTTATTCTGAACACTGTATCATGAAAGACAATAGAGGTTCAAAGTACACACCAAGCTTCTGGAATGTGGTTAGTCTTTTGGTAATCATCCACCTTCATTAGCTGAATGAATACTTATTATGTCTATCTGACAGATAATTGCTGATTTTCAGGCAAAATGATTCCAAATATCTGTCATCACAGCTAGAAATCTAGAATCTCACCAAAAGTCTCTGGATGTAAATGTAGATGTGATGTTTTATGGATAGAAGTAGATGGTCAGAAAGGGAAATAAAACCACTGATCTTTGACAGAAAATATAAAGTAGCTTCTGACTTTCTCATCCCTGGTTACCTGGGAATGACTTGGAAATTCCTTTTGAGCATAAGTCTAGTGGGAAGGAAAAAACACAATCTACATCCTCTTGGATCCTCAAACATTTGCCATCCTACTGGGATGATGGTGTTTCTCCCCATTTTGGCAACAGAGAAAAAGGAAAATAAATTTATTTATCTGTTTGTGTCAGAGAATATATTCCACTATCATTTGAAATGCTGTAAGAAATACCTCCATAATGAGTAAGCCATAGGATTTAGCCTCCTAAAACAGCCTCTGGATGGAAGTGCAATGTGTTCCAATACAGTTTGCTTTCATATGTGCAATTTGTTTGTGACTCATGAATCCCCATCAATATGCCTTCTGTAGAAGATGTTATAAATGCCATCAATCCTTTATTTGTATTTGAATCCCATGCATGAGGCACTGAGATTTCATAAGATACCAAGCAGATTTTGAGAGGACAGCAGTTTTCGTCTTTGGAACAAAAAAAAAAACAAACCCATGTATGTGCAAGATTTTAGTGAAAAGTCAATACGAAAGAGCAACAGAAATTCCTGACAAAGCCTCCTCCCCTTGAATCCCTCCCACTGCTTCTCCGTTGTCATCCTTCTTAAGTATCACCTCTCCTTTCCATCAGGACTGGCACTCAAGAATAACAGATGGCAGCCTCAAGATTGTAGCACCCTTTAATGTCTGCCCTTTACTGTCTGGCAAAAGTGTTGACATTTCTGCCTTGAATGAGAACTGAAAACATGTAAAAATATATTCAACATGAACAGTCAGTGTCTAAGATGTTGTTTACACACTGCTAATGGGCTTTGACTTTAATAGAATGATCCTTAGGTCTGCAGAACCCACAGTCAGGTGTGAACTGGATATTTTCTTCTGTTATTTCCCTTACATTAGAGAAATAACCAGTCTTGCTGCCCATGGACTCAAGAGCTGTCCCTACTATTTCCATCAGCAAATATGAATGCTCTGTTGTGGGTTTTCTTGCAAGCATCAACCAGCCTATGGGAGTATAATCTCCTAGAACTGCCCCCAGGAAACTCTGCCTCCTCCTCTGGTAAGAGTTGCTGAATGGGCAGACAGAGATGAAATAAGAAGCTCAGGTGCTATTAAACATTGGAGTCTTAAGCAGTTACTGAACTTTGATATTCACCATCATGGGTTTTCGTCTTTAGTAGTGTACTGATGTTCAGAAGGTGAATTGTACAAATGCCTCTTCATTGCTGAAAGCGAGGTTTATTTATTTGTTTGCTGAACTGAACACAGAAGTAATGGAGTGAATTGTTCGTTTCTAAGAGTAAGCTTCAGGGAAATCTCTGGAATTCTTTTTTTCTGAAGTACTCAAAATAGGTACCCGAATCCATAAGACCAGTATTTTCTGTAAAACATCAAAGAGTCTCAATGTACAGTGGAGCAGAGTTACATCATGGTATTGGGCACTGGCTGAATGCACCCCCAGCACTCTTGAAGAAAGCACCGCAATTCCTGCAACTCATTTATAACACTGATTTCTTTCTGGTGGACATCAAAAAAACCCTGTCTCCTCTTCATCACAAACTATTAGATAGCTCTTTCTATAATGTTTTTGAGACAACATTTCATGTTTTATATGTTTGCATAATTTTCTTTTTTGTTATTATTTGTCTTTTAATTATTCCCAGTTGTTATGAGGCAGAAAATTCCCATTAACAAAATATATGGCTCTTTAATCTTCAAATATGTGGAACAATTCAATTCAAACAGGTGACAAAATACAGGACAATTTGCCAACAAATCCCTCAGACTAATGTATACTGCTTAAAGATTTAGCACAGAAGGACTACATATGTCTGGGAAATTAGTACTACTTTCTGCTTGCAAACCCTGTATTTTGACAGGCCATATTGTCTTGAGATAGAACGTCAAAAAAAGAATGAATAATTTAATCAGAAATAAATGAGACAAATTGTATAAAGGACAGTACATGGATTTCCTTCTTGAAAGCTGAAGTCTACCCATGCTTCACATGACTGGACAACCATCCCACACTAAACAGTGAGCTGATCAGAATCAGGTCTCTTCCTGCTAGTTTTTAAACCAAATAAATAAAACATTCAGATTGCTGGCAGATGCAGGGAGGTGTTCTATGGATTTAAGGAGGCACATAGCTTTTAACGCCCTTAATACAAGTCTGTAAGGTGATTTTAAAATTAAAACTATTACCCATCTGATTTGAAAAATTTAAGAGTTTTTTTTATTCAAAAAAACAATTAAAAGGATAGGTTTTGCTTCTATAAAAATATTACAAGATTTACTTTTTGTATGCAAGCTTTTATCTGAAATAACATTCCATACAATTTGCTTATCTGAAAAAAATTGAATACCTCTGTACTTCATTAGATATCTCCCTTCTCTTCCTCAGCAACATGAAAAGCTATAGCGCAGAATTATTTTTAGATGGAGTGAGCAGCATGAGAAAATCTGTGTCGTATTTAGGAAAAAATACATATATTAAGAATTAAATGTGAATGGTCTCTTTTGATCAAAAGAGTTGGAATAAGCATGTGGGCCACAAATGTCTGATGTCGAGGCATGCTGTTGCCGAATTTCCTAACTGTCCTTTCATATTTCAAACGCTGTTTTATTTCATCTTCACATTAGAACATACTGAGTGATAGGGTTAGAGAGACCTAGTGGTTTTAAATTTGCACGTCTAAACCCTGTTTATTGGTATTTTGCTGACATCTAGTGGTGACAAACCTGTTAGCCAGATTTCTGTCCTGTGCTGATTTAGCAGGATCATTGCTTTATGAAGAATGCATGTAACTGCGGGTTTAAAGCTGGCATTTCATAAGCTGCAAAAGAAAATGCTCAGAAACCATTCTCTTCTTTTACTGACTAATCATAGGGAACTGCGAACTTCTGGTACTTTCAAATACAAAGGAGCTGTTATTCTTGTAGATTATTTTAGAATTTCAGAGTCAGGTTCCACTAATATTGTCAAAACCAGTAGCAAAATAGAAAACTATAACCGGGGTTAGATGATGCCGTAGTGAAACGTTGATAGCCAGCCTGTTCTTCAGTCTCCACCCACTGCCAACAAGTTAAAAATGTTGTGTGCAAATTGGAAGTGTTTGCCTGCAATAAAGAAATACCTGCTGCTGACAGAGTCACATGGTGGTTTGGGATCTGATCTGGTTTGGTGATTTGTCTAAATCAAAGAGAACAATTCTCAGCTGCCCTAGTTGTGAATACCAAAACAGTTACATATATTAAATAGCTGCCTTTGTTAGAATTCACATCCGTATCTGCAAAATCAGTCTCAGGCCAATGTATGCAATAAAATAAAAAAAGGAATCAAGCTGTGAGAATTCTCTTTTCTCTCCCTCAGAGAATTAGTGTTGAATAGAGATACTTTGGTTGAACAGCACTATTTTCTACAACACAAACGTTTTATTTTTAATAAATATTTATGAGGAGTTGGCAGGGGAGAAAGAGGTTATATTTTGATGATTAGAAAAAACAGTGATTCAATAAATGACATTAAGCTACTGGCTTTTCTACTTTTGTTTCAAAACTATGAATATGCAGTGAGAGAGCGTGTGAGAGAGAGAGAGAGTGTGTGTGTGTGTGTGTGTGTGTATGTGTGCGTGTGTGTTTGAAAGAGAGTGTGTGAGACAGGTGGCAGCAGGGTTGCTATAGCAATTACTTGTCACTAATGATAGGAGGGTAATTACTGCAGCAAATTCCCACATAGCTATTCAGCATACAAGTTAGACTATTTCCCATCCTAAAATATTCTTTCTGTATGTGCAAGATTACCTTTTTCACCAGATGGCTATCAGCTACATTTCTAAAATTTATAATAGTGTAAAACCAGAAGTTCATTAATTATGGTCTGAATGGAATCAGAATTTAGCCACCACCATCAATTTTGAAAGATGCAGTGTCTTTTGGGGTATACTTTTCTCTAGATACAATACAAAATTTCGTTTGTCGTAACGCTTTTTGTAAGTTCAATGTCAAAAACATATTGAGGTCACCTTCAATGCTGCATTCAAGAAATCGAGATTAGTACGTGATTGAGGCTGACTCATCATTTAATTGCACAAGATGTAAATCAGGTTTTTCTGCAGTGAACTAATAAAATTAAACTATTAATAACTGTACAAACAACTACAAATCAGGCCATGTTTGAAGGAAAATAGACTCAGGCATTGAGAGAGTCATTGAGAGAGTTTCTTTGCAACATCTTCATTAGTATATTTTTCATTTCTTCACTTTCCATCATTTGTAGCTTAACAGTGGCTTATCACCTCCTGGAAATCAGAAAACAATCTACATTTCTCTTCATCTTTAGGCTGCTTCATTCTGCAGTGTTTGAAACATTTCTAAACAAATAAAACAGAAGCAACTTCTTTCCTAATATACATAATGAAAATTTTTATTTTGTGTAATCAGCACTAATAAAATGGTCTCAAAGGTGTCTATCTAATTTACACAAAAACATGATGTCACCTGAGCTACAGTATTCCTTAATGATTCTCTTTCCTTTAATGAATCTCTTTATCCTTTTATTGCCTTTGAAATGAAAATATGGATTACAGACATTACCTCTTAATTAACTGGTAGAAAATAAGTAGAATTACAAGCTGCTTTAGAGAGTTCATTTTTTGCCCCCCAGCTGGCTGGACTGTGATATTTTGAGAGAATACATAATATTTTCTCTCTTTCCAAGACAAAGAAATGAATTTCAGAACTAGGAGCTGGAAAGACAGCACTTAGGCTTCCTAGGTGGATGAGATTATCTACTATGCCATAATTAACAACTGTTTGATGCATTCCTAAAGTGTATTTCTTTCTGATTCACTTGTTATGAAAAAACTGTGCATCTCTGGTTATTCATATTAAAAACGGTGCAAATCTGCTTACCTAGGTTTTGCTCATTTTCTGTCCATCAGACAAAGTATTGATAATTTTTTTGTATCTCCAACAGTTCATTTTATTAATGCAAAAAAAGAGATAACTTTCATCTGGTGTACTAATATTGCTAGAAAAAACCCTTATAAAATGCAACTGTTTTCAGATATTTTTAGTACTATTGAGTTATTTCAATTCCTAGATAAAAGAAGATGAATATGCTGGAAGTTAAAATCCACTTGTCAGCTGGTGACCTTGTACAGTAAGTAAAATAACACTTGCTGTTACAAAATGAATAATTGTATAAATTGGTATTGTTTAAATAAGGACTATCACAATTTTGTTTCTTTTGTTTATGTCTCAGGTGAAGGTTGATTTATAGTCTGCTTCTGATCTGTAAATCAGTAAATCTTATGAATCATTTTGTCCTCAAAGACAGCACTTGAATTCCAAGAATTTAATGAAAAGCACTTTCTGTTTTTCTCACTAAAAATATATAGTTGGTGCCAATTAAAATTCAGTGCACAGTGTATCCAGTAACCCTGATAATCAGTAAAAACATGTCAGAGAGCAAAATAGTTTCTCCAACTGAATGGAAATTTCAATGAGCAGTTGAACTACAATACGAAGAAATTCATTACTGGAATACCTTGCTGCCTTTCAGCAGTTGAAAAGCTGATTAAAGAAATAAGGACATGAAACCATATAAAATCCTGGCAAAAGTGGCAGCGAGGACAATGACACATATTTCAGCTTGTACCAATACTTTCTTTGGCTCAGAACAACAACAGAACATATTGATCGGGCTGCTACATGTTAGATCAGTGTACAAGAATGACAATTTCTTCCCCAAAACCCCACACTGGTTTTATTATTTCAGCTCTTTGACTCTTGCTGACTTGAGTTCAAGTCCCAAATGGACTTCTGATCAGCAGGGTAGCTGATTTCAGAAGACAGAGAGAGAGAAAATGTGTAAACTTCGTGAAGTACTCCACAAGCTCCAGCTTGCAAACCTCACAGAGATTGCAGCCCATCCAGCTCACAAGCTCT
Source organism: Edolisoma coerulescens (assembly GCA_013397115.1). Lineage (NCBI taxonomy): Eukaryota > Metazoa > Chordata > Aves > Passeriformes > Campephagidae > Edolisoma > Edolisoma coerulescens. The sequence goes on from VWZW01001524.1 coordinate 597,333, forward strand.
CACCTAATATAACATGCTGTAAGTTGTGAAGAAATGTGTATAAATAGTCGCTACTGGCTTCAGGAAGTAAAACTGTTCCCTTAGTTTAGTCAACACATTGCTTGCTGGGGAAGCTGAGAGGCCAATGTCCTACGCTCACCAGTGATTTCTCCCTGTAAAATGAAAGTTAGCAATAATTGTGTGTATAATATTGTCTATTAGGTGGTGCATAAGGGCTTGCATTGTATGTACATACTGTAATTGTATAGAAAACATTACAGAGTGAGCCTGCTTTTAGCTTGATGCCTCATACAGTGGTAATTAAGGAGAACAGTCTTTTGATTTGCTACTATTTGCAGTTCTGCAGGAAAACTAGGTTTAGGCTATCTTGTGCTGTGCATTGTTGCCATGTTTAATCTTCTGATTCTCTAGGAACAATTACATGTGACACCTATGGGGAATTTAATTGCTCTGCTCCTGCCTCTATGGCAATTGTAATTATGGTGCAGTACTATTTGGGGGAGGGGGGGGGAAGAGAGAAAAAAAAAAATTGTGTTTTTCAGAATATAGCACTGAATAATGCCAAGGTTAGATTTATACAACAGCATAGCTCCAAGAATTAGCTTCCAGAATTAACCCTGTGTTTCTTTTCACGAGAGGCCAGACAAAATAAAAGCATTGGTTATCACAAATATTCTCATGTAAAGCTTTCCATTCAAGCCTATCAAATGCATGTATCCTCCCAACATATGTGGGAGTTATCACAGCTTCTTTTTTTTCCCCCCTCCTTCTCCAGCTGAGGAAACTAAGGCACAGAAATGTTCTGCCTGATTTGTCTTTATGAAAAATCCAAAGGAGAGCAAATTAGTATGTGAGAAATTTTGAATTTCTAGCATTTCCAAGCTCCTTTTTATTTTAGTGGATGCAGTTTTGAAGGAAACATAATGGGCAAAACACATGGCTTTTTAAGCTATAAGACCTTAAAAAAGTCTGTGAAATGGAACATAATAAATGAATAAATGTTGCTGTGCACTGTTCTGCGGATAAATCCTGTTGAGCAGAATTGAAGATGTCATTGTCTGAATCACACTGTATGATCCCAACCAAAGGAAGTTGTAGAAAGGGTTATGCTATTGCATTCTGAAGGAAATTTTAAAGAGAATCCAAAAAGCAGTACTGTAATAGAACTTCTTTTGTTCCTTATAAAAAAAGAAAAAAATTATCTCTGCTTCATTTGCAGCAAGGCCTTTTGATTTCTTTTATCATCTTGATGATTTTTAGAACTGATCTTGATGGCAATTCAGTCAGAAATTAAACTGTCATCGAGGAGTCCTCCAGTGGCTTCACAAGTTAACACTCTTGGAGAAGTGGTGTACGGATTAAATCAGGACAAATGCTCCACGGAATAGAGCCCATTCTGGCTGAAGAACTCACTTAATAATAATGCAGAGGCTTATTTGTCTTAAATAAACACTAATCATGCAGAAGTGAAATGCACTCATGATTCTCCATACCCCACCTGTTCACCCTCAGCACCTGTAATAGTCCCCCTTAAATGAAACGCAACACGGCCAAACGTGACCTATAGATAGCAAAAAGCCAACCCACGCCTTTGGTATAATTATACTGTACAAGAAATATAGGTTTAAGAAAACTAGTAGGTTTTTTCTCTTTGCGGTCTATCCAACATAAGTTTAGTCATGCCAGAGAAGGTATAATGCTATAATTGCCTGTATGAATCTTGGTAGACAATGTGCTGCAGAAGTGAAGGTGCACAGTACATACCCCTGCAGATCTGCTGCTGTGATTAACCTGAGAAATTTTTCATGAAAAAGAAAGTAAGAGAAATGTGTTTTCTTCAGATAATTATCAACTTCTTTTGATACTGACATCAACAGAACTGACAAGATCTCTTTGAACATCAAGATTACCTTTCTGTGCATTCTTTCTTATTAAAAGAAAAAAATACCTACATTGACATTTTAAGCTTTTCCCAATTTTCCTCTTAAAAAAGCAAAGGAGTTGACGGAAGATCTTTTCTAGGACAAAGGGAATAAATCTTACACAAGAGCCAGTCTAATTTTTTCCACACAATACATTTTTTTTTCACTCAGTTATGAAAACAGCTCGCCTTTTAACTGAATAGTAGTTCCATGTATGAACTATCCATATCCATTCTCCCTACCACGTATTACGTTGTAAAAGACTTCTGGACTGGTACAAGACAGGTCAGGTTTTCCACTCAGGAAACAATCTGTGTGTTCACAGCCAATATGATTATCTCCTTGAGAAGTCAGCGCATGGGAACTGTCATTTGAAGACCTGCATTTTGCCACCATCTGGCCAAACAACATTGAATAAGTCACTTGCTGTCTTTGTTCTTTGAATTTCTCATTTAAAAAGCTACTATCAGCCAATATTTGCACAAATTGTTTTGTGCTTCTGTTGTACATTTAAAGTCATTTTTGTCTTTACTATGCCTTAAAACCATTTTCTGGCCTTGTTTTCTCCAAATTTACATATCTAACTCTCAATCTAGCCTGAACTGCATCCCTTGTTTTGTAATATGAACAGTGCAGCCATAGTACAAAAGAGAAGAGACTCCAAACAGTGAATCTGAATGCACTTTTAAACATACTTTTCCACTGCAGATATTTACAAATGAAACCCTGTGATGCAGCATTTAATTCCCACGAGAAGTGTTATTCTCATTATATCTTCTGTCCGTATACAAGCTTCTGCTGTGTTCCTTGTGTTGCCATTTTCGGCAGGGACTCAGAAGAGAGAAAGGATAGGAACTCAGACAGAATTACTAAACTGAAACACAAAGATAATGAACTCTAATGCAACAGGACAGCAAATTAAAAGACTGGGAAGTTGTTAGCCCATGCAAAAATAGGAAGAAAAAGAGCTTTATTCCATACTTTTGAAGCATTCTTCAAAGCTCAGAGAGCCTACTAAACGAAGCAGTCCAGTTAATCTGCCTAGAGCTCCTCAGTTTGGCTCTCTTTACAAAAGAAATCCAAGCAGACATTTTTAAGAGCAATTATTTTTTTATGAAAAGGAAATAACTAAGACCTAGAAAGGCACATTAGGGGCCAGAAGACACACCAATCAGGAAATGGTTTAAGATGCCCATTCAGCTCAATTTGTTTTAAAGTATTTCAAACCCCCTGAATACAGCAAATTCTACAAATAACCAAGTGGCTGGGAGACATAGTGCATACTGCCAAGCAGATTTAAATGCAAAACCAAGACTCCTGTTTCCCAAAGCTGTGGAGGGTGATTATAACATTGTCTAGTCTTAAGGCAAAATTAGTCTCTCTGTTTCTCTGTATTTCCCTACCAGAGTCCTAATGTTCCCCTTCTGTGCAAATAAATCCACAAAAGAACAAACTGATATAGAAAATTGGTAGTTCCAAAAATGGCATGGATTTGGCAAAATTGTGCCCTGGTTCACAACATTATCAGACAGAAGTATTAAAGCATCACAAAACACCTCCTGTCCTTTGCGTTGGGATCAAAATTTAAAATACTTAAAATTATGCATTTAATAACACATTTTAAAATTTTATTTACTTATCATTTTGAAAACACTGTGAAAATATATATGATACACTAATTTTTTTCAGAAATATGAAGTCTATGAATCTGTCTTTTTATTTAAAAAATCCTCAGATTCCCTCTCTTATCTAAATAATTTTAGCAGCTGAAACATACAGAAATGCACCATGTATCACAAGACTGTGAAAAGAAATGGAAGATTAAAATATTGGATCCATTGTCTGCCCTTTAGTTTCATTGTTCCAGAAGTTTATGGGTACTGTCACAGGAAAGGGTACAAACCTATTATAGTACTGACTTTTCAAGTAACTGGTGTTCTGAAAATGTTCTAACACTTACCTGGGATTGGGGGAATTTTCTTTTTATTCTGGAAAAAAATAAGTTCTCTAAATCTCTTAGTCTGGATAGGAACTTAAGAACTAAAAGAAATGAAAGCAACATTTCCAGATTTTTGTAGGGGGGGGAAAAAGCACTATCACTCAGGAAATCAGATACTCAGCTGTGTCTGCAGGTAATGGAAAGCTACGACATAATCTTTCTGCAGAATGAGAGTCCTTTGCAAGGCTTGCAAGACAGAATAATTCAGAATATTTCTAACAAGAGTATTGATTGCAAAAGCACATTTTCTTTCCTCTTACCCACATTTCTGATTTTAAAGGCCTACACAATAATGGTGAAGTATATGAGGCTTAAAACCCAGTAGAAGCTGCATAAGGAATCCCTGATGTCTGATCAAAGGCAAGCTATTTGAGAAATGCCATGAGCAACCGTAACTATTTGAAAGATAAACTAAAACCATCTATTGAGAGATAACATGTGAAATAATGTCTTTTAAATAAAAAATACTCAATGGGCATTAAAGCAGAATATGAATATAGTTAAATGGCAAATATCAGATTTGTTTCTAAGAAACAGGGAAATAATTCCAGAGATTTTCAGCAAAGAAGCACTGAGTGACACACAATAAAAGCAGTCAGCTTCCACGTTTCAGCACTAGTTGCATTACATAATGCAAAGAACAGCAGGAATGTATTAATAAGCATGTAACTACAAGACAAAGCTGTTGTGATGACTGCAGTTGTGCAGAAAAAGATTCTTTATCGGATTTCATAAAAATATACAAAAGTATTTTTCAGATCACATATTTGTGATATTGGAAGCAAATTAATATCAAAGACAGGTCAGGAAATACGATGATCTGGTGGAAAAAGTTATGAATTATGCCTCTTTTATATATCAGTGCATGCTGCAAATTCACAGTGGCACTTTTCTAGAATACTGTCCATCCTTCCGACCATGAGACAAAAGTCTCTGAATGCAAAACCCAGAGTGGGTTCTCATTATCTGAAGAAAAATGTGGGGAAGAAAAACACCTTAAGTAGCTTAATGACATCCAAAATTATGATATGTAGAATAAGTATAATACTGAAAACCTTGTGAAACACCTGTATTACATGTAAGTTTTCATAGCCATTCAGACTAAGTAAAAGCTGACCATGACTGAATTCTCAATCATGTAACTGGAATATCAGTGTTTACCACAATAAAGTAAACTATTCAAGAAGCGTAATGGAGTAAGAGCTCTAAGTGAATGCTTTTCTTTACACAGAATAGCTGCTACCAAAGATAAGGGAGTAAACTTTCCACCCCAACAGGCAGAACACAGTTACCAGACATGGGTGTGAAAATGGAACTACAGCAAGAATTATAATTGCATGTAGAAGAAAAGTTGTGACTTTAACCTTTCAAAGTAATGGTGAAGTGATTCATTCCATGGTCACGATAGCTATTCTTGCAGAACAGTATGGTCACACTCATTCCTGAGGATCAGTCCTGCTAAAAGCACCAAAGCTAAAGAAAACTAAAGCTTACGATGTTTACAGCTATGTCAGGATACTCAAAATACTGCAGCCCATGTTCCTTCACTGACAAATTGTTACGTAATCACTAATAGCAAAAGTCATGGCACACACAGCAAAGAAATGCTATGGTAGAAGCCTAGATGAATGGTTTGGATTCAATATTTAAACACTATGAACAAATGTATAGTGGAACATAGGATCACTTTGGCTATGAATTCGCCTGTCTCCTGGATAGTATACTGAAGTGATTTTGTTGGGGATTTGTTGCTATTTTTATCTGGCATTATGTTTAGGTTTTACTTGCAGTAAATGGTAAGCAGAATGAAGGCTCAACTTAAATGTTCAATTAGTTTTATTTAAGCGTTAAAAGAATTTCCTGATTCACAGAATCTAGTTTCATTTGAGCCAGATTTTATATATATTTGCTATTATCTTTTCCTATCCTTCAAGTAATGTTTCAAGAAAAATGTTTATAAAACGTCATTTTGTTCTGCTAACCCTGCAAACGAAATATGTTTCATTTATTTTTAAATTAAGTGAAAATTAGCCAGGTGTGATAGATAAGTTTTCTATACACAGGTCTAAATATTGACAAAAGGAGACGTGTCACTGGAAAAAATCATCAGTCTAGCAATTATCACATTAGCATGTTAAGTGGAAAAAGATGTGAAACTTCCAAATGTGTCAATACAGATTATTTCATTTCCACCAGCTATCAGCTATACTATGAACATCAGTGCCTTGGTGTCTACTCAGCAGCAAGTCAGTTTTTGCAAGCAAGTATCTTAATATGACATCAAGAATTGTCAAATCTCTGGCAAAACCATGCATATGCCCTTCAGAAATGGTCTGCCAAGCAAATATTAGACATTTCTAGAAGGTCAGACAGTACAGGGGTAGAGCCAGAGGCCAGGAACTGGAACAACCAGTCAGCAAGAGCTGTCTTTCTCACAGACGTGGCAACAATTTTCAGGTCCAAATGTGAGTGGACAGGGAACAGAGGAGAAGGAGCTGGTCACCATGTCCCCAGAGCGGAAGTAGGGGCAAAAACATGACAAAACTTTTCTTAATAGTAAGTCCAAAAGCCAGCTGTGATTTTGACAGCTGGTTCTGCCAAATTAAATTACATCTCCTTCAGCACAGTCTTGATCCTTTTCTATTTCCTTCCCTAAAACTTCAGATTTTGGCAGCCACAAAAGAAAGCCTTTTCCTCATTTTCTTCCAATCTCTGCTACTCATTTCAGATTCCCTACACATTAATAATTTCTCATATGAGGAATGTATTTGTCATTTTCATAATCTAGTCAAAGTCACATTATTTGCAAGTCAGTTTAACCTTTTCTACTGCTGCTGTCCATCAAAAAATGTTTCAAGAAGTTAAATTAAGGTGCATTGATTAAAGAGCAGCAGACAAAGCAAGGAAGATAGAATAGTGATCCTTGTAGCTGAACAGGGTGCGTTTAAAACACATATTTTTCTTTACAATGTAAAAGATTAATCTCAAGAGCCCTGAGTAGACTAGTGTCTGAACTAGTGTTTAAGTTTCAACTCTTTCTCTTGTCAATAATAGCACTGATCATTTCATAGCAGCTTACGAGAGCCACAGTTCACAGAATTCATTTTGGAGGGAGGCCTTAGAGAAAGTTTTCAACCCAGTGAGAAATAACGGCATGAGAAAAGGACACTTGAGACGAGTAACACTTTCTTTCAAGGATCTTGCACTGTTGCAAGATGTTGGATCTTGAAAAAAACCCTCTCTCAATGATTTTTGAGTGGTCTTGGAGAGGTCCCAGCTGACTGGAAGCTGGCAAATGTTACTCCAATTTTCAAGGAGGGCAAGAAGGAGGAGCCTAGAAACTACAGGCCTGCCAGTCTTATTTCAGTGCCTGGTAAAGTTATGGAAAAATTATTCTGGAGCCATTGAAAAACACCTGAAAGACAAAACAGTCACTGGTCACAGCCAGCACAGCTTCATGAGAAGAAGGTCCTGTTTATCAAACCTGATTTCCTTTTATGACAAGGTAACTCACCCGGCTGATTGGGGGAAGCCAGATGATGTAATCCTTTTAGATTTCAGTAAAGCTTTCAATACTGTCTCTCACAGGATCCTTCTGGACAAAATGTCCAGCACAGCTGGATAAACACATCGTGGGATGGGTGAGCAACTGGCTCATAGGTTGGGCTCAAAGGGTGACAGTGAATGGGGTGACATCAGACTGTCACTAGTGGGGTTCCACTAGTGCAGAGAGACCTTGACAAGTTAGAGGGCTGGGCAATCACCAACCATATGAAGTTCAACAAGGGAAAGCACTGGATTCTGCACCTGGGACAGGGTAATCCTGGCTGTACAGACAGGCTGGGGAATGAGAGGCTGGAGAGCAGTGCCATGGAAAGGGACCTGGGGATTCTGGTTGATGGCAAATTGAATCTGAGTCAGCAGTGCCCTGGCAGCCAGGAGGGCTGGGGGGCATCAGGCACAGCATCGCCAGCCGGGCAAGGGAGGGGATTGTCCTGCTCTGCTCTGCACTGGGGCAGCCTCACCTCGAGTTCTGGGGGTAGTTTTGAGTGCTACAATATATGAAAGATATAAAGCTATTGGAGAGCATCCAAAGGAGGGTAATGAAGATGGTGAAAGGCGTGGAGGGGAAGCTGTATGAGGAGCAGCTGAGGTCACTTGGTCTGTTCAGCCTGGAGAAGAGGAGGCTGAGGGGAGATCTCTTTGCAGTTACAAATGCCTCTTGAGGGGAAGAGGAGGGGCAGATACTGATCTCTTCTCTGTGGTGACC
>VWZW01001524.1:605533-744320 GCA_013397115.1 Edolisoma coerulescens
GGGCAAGGGAGGGGATTGTCCTGCTCTGCTCTGCACTGGGGCAGCCTCACCTCGAGTTCTGGGGGTAGTTTTGAGTGCTACAATATATGAAAGATATAAAGCTATTGGAGAGCATCCAAAGGAGGGTAATGAAGATGGTGAAAGGCGTGGAGGGGAAGCTGTATGAGGAGCAGCTGAGGTCACTTGGTCTGTTCAGCCTGGAGAAGAGGAGGCTGAGGGGAGATCTCTTTGCAGTTACAAATGCCTCTTGAGGGGAAGAGGAGGGGCAGATACTGATCTCTTCTCTGTGGTGACCAGTGACAGGACCCAAGGCAATGGCCTGAAGCTGTGTCAGGGGAGGGATAGGTTGGATATTAGAAAAAGATTATACACCCAGAGGGTTGTTGGGCACTAGAAGAGGCTGCCCAGGGAAGTGGTCACAGCACAAGCCTGGCAGAGCTCAAGAAGCATTTGAACAATGCTCTCAGGCACTTAAGGCGTCCTGTGCAGGCATAAGAGTTGGGTTTGATGATCCTTGTGGGACCCTTCCAACTCAGCATTCTGTGATTCTGTAATCTCATATAATCTAAGAATTTTTAATACAATTTTAAAAAATTACTTTTAGAAAGCCAGTGTTACATTGATGTGTGCTGAAAACATCAGATATTCTTGGTAATGATTCATCTGATAAGTTTTAATATAAGGTAAGCAGAATGGGCAGTGCTGCAAACAAAGTTTGGGGACATCTATAGAGAGAATACCACCAATTTCAGTGACATTGGGCCAGACCGTAACTGAATGACTCCAAGCCACAAGTTCAATCTGTATGGGTAGTTTTGTAAAGAGCTACAGTATACCAATATTATTTTCTGGCTGAATTATGTCCCACCATTGCAAACTCCTTGAGGAATTTGCCTTCTAGAATGCATGTGGGCAAGATAGAATTTGTGATGTAGTTTGATCACAGAAATCCAGTTACTGAAGTGCTGATCTTGCTTATAACACCATTCATTGTACCACGGTCTAATAGACCTTTCTAGGTGAAGAACAACAGTATCTTCTTAATTTTATTTGTACTGCTTTTTCCTTAGAAGCATCCTTATTCGATATTTTAAGCGTCTTTTGCATTTAGAAGTGCATTATGCAGGCTGCTGGTGTGATAGTGCAAGCATTATTCAAAGTTTTAAACTATTTGTCCAAGGAAATAAATCTGCATTTGCTAAGTTTTAATAAGCACTAACATTTTGTTAAGATCGACTACCTTCCCATTTATTTCCTTCAAAAATTTACTATTCTTTGACTTCTAAGCAAGAATTCTCAAACACATAAAACAGTGACAGATTACTTTCATACAAATATCATAATTTTTATGTGAAATGCCTCAATGAACAAATAGACTTTTCCTATTTTTAATTGCAAACAGTTTGCATGGTATTAAATTTAAGATATTGCAATCATCCCATTCTTCTCTTTTTCAATGTCCTCAGGAGTCTAGGACTTGAAATCTCCTTTAGTATTGATTTTAAGATAAAATTTCAGTAGCCAACAAGAAAGATATTTTAGTATTTCTTTTATACCTTTTTTACTCTCCCTTGGTGCTCAGCATCAAGCAAGATTTGGCCCCAAGTTGTGGAGATTTTCGGCAATAGCTTCCCCATGCTTAAATTTTAAAAGTAGTTGCCATAGCAACTGCCAGACACAGCATATGGTGTGTCTGTTACCTCCAAGATAACAGAGCAAGTTCTAAAGAATTTTCTTTACAATATGTTATGAACCTTTGTACTTTTTACAATTTTTCAGAGTGCAGTATAAGGTACTGTTGTTTCCTGACATTCTCTTCAAGTTGAATGCTCATTTTGTAATTCTCTCTTTCATATTAGGGAAATATTTCCCTCTCTCACTTGTATTTTTTTTCACCCAATATTCAGCAAAAGAAGAAAGAATAAGGTGAGGAAAAGGAGACACTTATTAAGTTTTATCTAAAGATTCTACTTAATTTTGCTGCAGTGTTCCCTTTCCTTCACAGTGACAATCCAAAAGACAAAAATACAGAAAAAGACAGAAATCTTGTTAAAAATTCTCTATTATATAGGTGCTGGGCATGCAGACATTTTGCAGAACTCTATACAGCCCTTCAACCCTTTGACTCCCATACTTGTTCAGCTTCTCATCTCAAATGAAGAATTAATATCTGTGCAAAGTGGCCTCAAACAAGAGGAACTCAGAAACACACCTGTCACCTCTTGTTTGGTAGGTAGCACATATCCCTTGTATAGCAGAGACTTGTGTCCAGATCCATTTCCAAAATGGTTCTTCCCTGCCATGTGTAGCTCCTAAGGAGAAAAACCTCTAGAACAGCTTGTGGGTGGGATGACACTACCTACCTTCCTCCACACACCAAGAAGATGCCTCTGTCCAGCAGAGCTCCCAGAAGTTCAGCCTTTCAATGCTTGCCTTGCTTTGCAGAATCCCATGCAGATTTGAGAAATAAGAGTAATAGGCCTTTATTCCTCCTTCTGCACCTCTGTGGTTGTATAGGCTGAGACAGGATTAAAAGAACAGTTACTAGGATACATAATAATGTTCTGTTCTGTAATTTTCTGTCCCTCGAGTCCTTCATTCTGACAACTTTCTGCAATTCAGGCACCTTCTGCAAAAATCTTCTAAAAAATTAAAAAATAAAACTCCACCAAAACAAGATGTAAGAGTGCACATTTAATTCCCCCCCTGAGGAGAAGCTAAGAAAGGGAATGAACTATTCATTATACACTTAGCTTAATGCACAACTACAAGATGGTGACATTACTCTGATGAAGACACAAGATAGTGTAAGAACAGAGTAATATATTTTAAAGAGAACTTTGCACGTTTGTGGGTTGTTTTTTTTTCCTTTATTTGCTCTTCTTTTACCGTGATTACTTCTCAAGGAAGGGGTAGTCATTCAGTAATTGGAACTACATGTTGTTATCTTCCAGAAATACTTGGTCAAATGTCTTGCAAAGAAATGCTTGTGTTTATTTAACAAGTCGCATGGTTCATTACAGCAATTATTAGTGTAGATGTATTTTTGTTTAATCCTCTTTGCTGCCTGGTCAAGGGGAGAAAGAGACTAAAGAGCATAGCAGCAGGTACTATTTCTGGACACTAGCTTTCAGTGTATCTTTCAGTAAAGGCTGAATGATTCTTCTGTGGGGAAGAAAAGAAGACATTTTTGCTGCTAAAAAGAGACTAGTGACAGCATTTTTTTTCCTAGTAATAGCAGTTGAAATTAACTAATAACCATAGTTACAAGAAAAGCAATGGTAGGAACTTCAGGTTTTAGCTACTAAATGGCATGTAACAGAGAAGGAAGGTCATATGTGCGTTTCACCTCATCTTGGTAATGCATTATCAATTTATTAGTCCGGAGCATTTAGGAGAAGAAAATTACTCCTGGTGTCCTGACCAATAGAAGGATGGTGAGAAAATAAGATAAATAAGTTAAATTTTTTAAAATATTGTATTTATTAGATATAATATAAAAATCATGATTAAAAGAAAATTCTATAATGTAGGAAGACATAGTTGTCACCTTCCATGCCCCACTTTTATTTGTGCTGTAGGGAATATCAGAGTACATAAAATATCGGTTAAAGTCACTTCAATACCCATGAATGCCATGTTTCTTGTAAATTTCAATTTCATAGCTTCTTATGGCTTAGTTTTCCTTGCCAGCTCATGGATGGCATTATTTTTTGCATTGGACGTACACTTGATATTAAGGTCTCCACAAGTTCCCAAGGGAACAGTTGATGTCTCATACTTATTTGCTTCCTTCTTCTGAAACCACTTCCTTCGCTTAATCCTGAATTCTTCTAGTTCTGCTCTTAGCACCCAACCATCTCCACGGGCACTGGTGGTGTGTACCAGCCAGCCACCAGGCCACACAGTGTACAAGAAGGGGCTGGAAGACACGGGTTTGTTCCATCCCACAAGGAATAAGCGAAGGGGAGATCTTAGTGATCTTCTTGCTGTCTTCAACTGCTTACTAGGAGGGTCTGGGAGAACAGAGCCAAACTCCTTCTAGGGGGCACAACTACAGCATGAGAGTTGGTGAGCACGGATTGCAACATGGGAAATTACAGCTAGAGCCAAGGAAAAATACTTTCATCACAGTCAAACAGTGGAATAGGTTTCCCAGAGAAGTTGTGGCATTGCCACCACTCAAAACACAATCAGGCAAGGTACTGAGTAACCTAGTTAAGTTGATCCTGCTTTGAGTGGAGCCAGATGACCTCAAAAATTCTCTTCCAACCTAAATTATGTGGTGATTCTGTGATTCTATTCAGTTCAGGAAAGCTCAGCAGGCAGTGTTTACTGCTGAAAAAACTACTTTAATTGAAAATCTAAGTATGCCTGACAGTTATAAGTGAAAGAGTGTGAATTATCCAAAGTAGTTTGTGCCACAGAGGGAGAGGTTGTTATTGTTCTCTTTTGGATGGCTTTTCACTTCATTACCATAGAGTATGTTGAATTTAGTAAAGTTATTCCTGGTGAAAACACAAATAGCAGAGAATCAACTCCTAAACACGAATGCACCAAAATAAAATAACTGATAAGTTTCCTTTCAGCATGGCTTATTCTATTTCAGGAAACATAGAACCCAACAAGACATATGCAAGGCCCCTCTGTAATTAAGTGTAACTGAAGTATATTGCTAGAGTGTATTAGTGACTCCATATAAACATATTTTCCTCCTGAATGGTTATAAACAGGCACACCATAACCTCATTTTTAGCTTTTTTTCCACATTATAAATTCATTTTTCTCTTTGCAAAATGTCACTTTCTTTCCAGCAGGTTAATCCCAGGAGGTCTGGTAACTACAATTACTGCATTTAAATATTCCACAGATCTGTCAAGACTCAAAAGAATTCTGTAGTGTCAGTTTAAATATAAATATATATAATTCTAGTTAATAATCATCACTTCAAGTCTGTTATGAAAACTGTATTACTCATTCGGAGTGTGTGTGATGTTGTGTACATATGCAGCATTTGTTGCAGTATTTTCATTGATTTAATTGTTAAAAAACCAACCATACTAATGGCAACACATCAATGACCTCATGCAGAATACAACATTGCTTTTAATGAGGTTAACTGGTCTATAAGTGCTTTTTTCTAATTACTTAAGGAAATAGCACCAGAAATTTTCTAGCTTTTCATATAGAGTATATACTATTGTAAAAGGAAATACCAGCAAAATATATTTGATGCTTTTAATAACTATAGCATTTCCATAAGAAGAAAATACTTTCATCTACCAGTTACCAGAACTCTTTTTTTTTCTTGATGGGGGGTAGAGAGGTTTGCAGAAGTTGACAATTTTCTGCTACCTTATAAATTGCCCGAAACACTACAGTTGAAAGACAACCTTCTTAATGGCTTCAAAACAAAAACTGTTAGGTTGATCAAAAATAGAAAAAAGTTTATTTTCTTTAAGCCTGATCTGTTCATTGGATCTTTATTTACTTATCCTGCTAGAATAGCCCTTGCAATACAGGCAGAAATGTAGCTCTTTTTACAACAAAAGTTTCAGGCTAGCAGAACGAATATGCCCTTATGCCCAGCAAACTAATACCAACAAATAGCATTTTTAAGCTTTTTATCTCCATGACAACCCACCTCCAATTCTTCAATAAAATGCCACAAACATACTGATTTATGCACACCTACCGTGTGTTCATAAATATCACCAGTGCTGCGCATCCTAAAAACATACAATGCAGTTGATGTCTTACTCTTGGAAAACTCATCAATCAGCACTCCAGCTAAAACTTCATTTGTATCCTTCTATTTATATTAAGTGTTGAGTAAACAGTTCAGTTAAATAAAAAGCCAAAGAGATACATACAAAATGTGTCTCAAACATATAAGGACATTCCTCGAGTTTGACAATCATCAGGAAAAACACCTAATATATAAATAAAGTGGAGGGATTACTTCAAATATCTACAAAACAGAATCAGAATTCACACAGCAGAACTCTTCAAAGTACTCCTTCTGTCTCAGAAAGGAAACACTTGACTTAAATATTATAAGCAGAGTATTCACTAATCTGTGTGAGTAAGGATCTAATTATTGATATGAGTCACATTCTGATGTAAATGCTGCTTATGCTAATGCTGGAAAAATCATGACAAATGTTCAAAAAAACTGTCCCAAGACCAAAGTTCTATTCAAGCCACTCTGGGAAATGGCACATTACAGACATCTACCTATGTAAAGAAAACAGATACTCACTGCCATTTACCCAGCACTCACAGAATTCACCAATTACAGTCCATTATCTTTCATGTTTTTAGGACTGGTTCCCTGGACCAGCTGTGCTGCCCCGGCTGTAACATACCTGCCAGGGGCATGCCCAGCATCGATGCAGAACTCAGTATTGTCACAAACCCAAGACAAAGTGGCAGGCCTGCCACTCTTGTCTATGCACAGCCTGAATGGCTCACCATAGCTGCCACCATACCTCCTCCCTCCCACAGCCTCTGCCCCCTGCCCCAACCCTCTGGAGCCTCTGCTCCAGCATATTTTTCCAGCATTTACACATAACCTGTTTTAACAATCTCTCATATCTAACATCCGGCCTAACCACACAGACTTTATTAGTCGTGGTTAATTGAACATACTTCAAGTACAACTTTTATCTGTTAAGCCATTTTGCAAGGTAATAACTGACAAACTGGGCAGATTTCTTTTTCCACACTTCTCCAGGGGGTGTCAAAGGGTAGCTTACCATCAGTATGAATTTTGGGAAAAGCACTTTTCTCCACACACACCAAAAAAAAAAGAAAAGAACCAACAAAAAAATAAAATAAAAAGATCAGGCATCAGCCTTCTCTGTGACACCCCAGGCCATCCCTCACTTTGTCATGAGTCTGCTTGTCACAAGACCTTTTATCCCAATTTCTATGGTCAGTCACAGCAGATGACGTAAAGTACCTGCGAATCTCCCTGCCAGTCTGGAAGCACAGCTGATAAACTGAGCTGAGAGGTCTCTGAAATACCACCAGGTATCTTTTGGGATAGACATGAACAAAAATTCTCAGCATTCTCCTCTTCTCTGATCCTTTCTACCATCCCTGCACTGAACTCTACTACAGAACAATACCATACATCCATTTATAGAGGAACAAAGGCCACTTCAGCATACCTGTATTTGCATGGTATTTCACAGGACCTGAAGGGCTTAGGATGGACTCAGGGCATGCTGAAGACCTTCACCATAGATGTGAATGTCCTGATCCCAAAAAGAGTCCCAGAAAGCATTATGGATGCAGGCTGGTTGATTCCTATATTTCGCTAAAAGACATATAACAGAATTGTGCTTCAGAAAATGTGAGGGAGCAGGGCAGGAGGGGCTCTTTGCGGTCTTGGAGTAACCCATGTTGCACTATCTGGCTACTCTGCAGACATCCTCCAGCAGTAATCTATCAGATATGTAGATTCTGCCCTACTCACTTAAGATTAGCTGTGAACTCTGTAATAAAAGTGCCAGCTTTAATATCAGCACAGAATTCTGCTTTTGCTCTACATGTCCATCCAAAAACAAAAGCTTCCTGCACCAAGTACATCCTATAATGTGTCAATACTAACAACGCTGTCTGTCCCAAAAACCTCCAGTTTTGGCACCCCCCCTTCCCATGACTCTATCAATAGTGAAGACATATTGTGCATTCTAAAATGACATTGCATTCTACTATAAAATAAAGGTACCTTTCTTAAGTTTCATGGATAAATGCCAAATTATGTTTATTTTCAGATTTCAGTACATGAAGTCTGCAGTCCATTTCACTGCAGACCAACAAAATGAGTCTGTCAAGTCGTATTCCTCAAAATTTGTTGCTCTGCTCCGTTAACTTCTTCATATAGTACTTTCCCTGCTCAAGAAACCGCAAAACGGAACAGAAACTCATCTGCCTTTTAATTAGCCATTTATGCTCAGTCTAAACCTGGAAAAGGGACAGAATGTCTAAAAAGCCAAAATTTAATATTTTCCCTGAAGAAGAGTTCCAATATTTTCTCATACTAAAAAGGTTCCAGGGTGATAGGGTTATATATAAGAGTTTACAAGGCAAAACGAAATGTTACTACAAAAAAGTATCTTGAAATTCTTCCTCTTCTAGCCTTTCCTCGCTTATGGCCAGTTGCATCACTTCCAAGTTTTCGTTATCCTCCCTCCATTAAAATGACAACCTAAGTTACCAAAAGGCAATGTAGAATATACATAATCACCTTTCATGTGTGTTGAATGCCATATGCAGTGTCAAAATACTAATGCTTAATCGTACTACCTCTCTAGATTGAACACCTAAATTTCATACTTAGGCGTTTCCTTGTAATGCTTTATTTTGTAAATCAGTGCTGATGGTGCCAAAAGGGCTCAACTACATTACTTAGGTACTCATTACTCAAACACAACTAAAGGTAGGAGTTATCTTTTACCTGTAGACAGCCCAAGATTGGAGAGCTAGAGCCACCACTAGAGCATGAATCTTTGTAGAACATTAACCCATAGGGATTAATCTTATTATTATCACTATTTCTTTAAGGCACTGTTAAAATAAAATTTAAAAGACAGTGAGCTGGACTTCTCATGGTACCGGAATATAGCTGAGAGTAGACTGAGAAAGTCACAAGTTCAGAGACACTAACTCTTATTAATCACAGTTATTTTTTATTTATATCAACCACATTGGTAATAACTTCATTTTAGATAAAAAACTTTCACTGCTCCCTGTTTCTGAAGGAAATCTAATATAGGGACCACAGGTTTTATATGGATTTAGCAGAGCTTTTGAGCTGTCAAGACTCAATGCAGGCTATTAGAAGATTTAGCCAGACAACTCATAGAAAAAATAACCACCTTCTTCCTACTGAATGAGTTTAAGTTTTAAACCAATACTTCACTTTTTTAAAAAATGTTTTATCTGTTCATTTTATAACTACTGCATGACATAGTTAATTCTCAAGTCCAAAATACCACTTGTCTAGAATCCTAATGACATTTACAGGGCCTACAATTAAATAAACAAAAGATCTGTTACCAACTCTCAGTGTCTTGTCCCTGTAAAAATTACATACTGCACTTCTACAGAAATGTATCATTTCTTCTGTTTAGTTTATTAGCTACAGAGAAGAAGTTTTAGGTATTTTTTATGTCTTGTAGCAGTAGTCTCTAAACTATATGCAAGTACTTTCAATGAAAAGAGAAAAACTATAGTGGGAATAGCTTTATTGTCATATTTTTACTAGTGGGTGTGAGAAGTGATTTAACTTACAGGTACTGATTATTTAATTGTATTGATATAGAGCATAGAGCCTACCATGACTAGTGAATCATTCAGACTGACAAGAGGAGGTGTAAAAACTCTTCTTGCTTCTATTCTGCCACATCCTTCCAGCTTTACGAAAGAAAAAGCTTTATTCACAGGTGGGGGTTAGTAAGCCATTAAAGTTCTTGATAACTGCTATGAATGCATAAAACAAACACGTCAAATCCATACAGTATAATTCAGTAATTGATTAGATAATGAAACAAATTATTCCAA
This sequence comes from Edolisoma coerulescens, assembly GCA_013397115.1. NCBI lineage: Eukaryota > Metazoa > Chordata > Aves > Passeriformes > Campephagidae > Edolisoma > Edolisoma coerulescens. Next base: position 615,107 of record VWZW01001524.1, read on the forward strand.
GAGATGACTATATCATCAGATGCACAATATAGCTGACTCTGAGCCTACATATGGTTTAAAAATAATCTTTGTAAATTTTACAAAATAAAGCTTATATAGTGTGTTCCATTTCATTTTTTAGGGTGTGACCTTTATTCAACGCAGTTTTATAAACCCATTTACTTGTTTAGATGTGAAAAGATACCACAAACTATTAAAGTCTTAGCTACATTGTATGGAAGTAATTGTACTTTGTAGTTTTAAGCCTATGGCCCTACAGCAGTAGTTGATTAAAAGAGCATGAATTTAGTCTGCACATAATTGTGCTTTCGACAACAGTTAAACAAAAATTAATCTGAGTCAGAAGTGCCCTGGCAGCCAGGAGGGCCAGCCATGTCCTGGGAGCATCAGGCACAGCATCACCAGCCAGGCAAGGGAGGGGATTGTCCCGCTCTGCTCTGCACTGGGACAGCCTCACCTCGAGTTCTGGGGGCAGTTTTGGGTGCTGTGAAATAAGAAGGATGCAAAGCCGTTAGACAGTGTCCAAAGGAGGGTAATGAAGATGGTGAAGGGCCTGGAGGGGAAGCCGTATGAGGAGCAGCTGAGGTCACTTGGTCTGTTCAGCCTGGAGAAGAGGACACTGAGGGGAGACCTCATTTTAGTTACAGCTTCCTTGTGAGGGGAAGAGGAGGCGCAGGCACTGGTCTCTTCTCTGAGGTGACCAGTGACAGAACACGAGGCAATGGCCTGAAGCTGTGTCAGGGGAGGTTTATGCTGGATATTAGAAAAAGGCTCTTCTCCCAGAGGGTGTTTGGGCACTAGAAGAGGCTGCCCAGGGCAGTGGTCACAGCACCAGCCTGACAGAGTTCAAGAAGCATTTGAACAATGCTCTCAGGAACATGGTCTTGGGGCTGTCCTGTGCAGGGCCAGGAGCTGGACTCAGTGATCCTTGTAGGTCCATTTCCAACTCAGGGTATTCTATGATTGTATGAAAAATAATTAGCAGAATTTAGATAAATTCTCAGTCTGGCTTTCAGCAACATGAATAGAAAAAGCTATTAGATAGGTTTGAATATGACTATTTGTGTCAGATTTTAGAAATATAACAAAGCACAGGTTTGGAATCAAAAAGTCTGTTTTTCTTTTCTTCCTCATCAGTCCTATGTTTTTCACAAAACTCAAGATGCTGAAAAGCAAGCAAGGGATTTAGATAAATCTATTTATTTCTTTTCAATATCACTTTATAATGAGGATTTTTTTAAAAAAGATGCAAGCTATCTGATTTCTTTAAATATTTATAATTTTGATTTTTTTACAGCCAGCAGTAGATTTTAAAATAACACTTTTCTCATTGTTTTTCCTATAGTATTTAAATAACACATATCTTTCTGTTTGTGTGGGTTTTTCGCTATGTATTATACATATCCAAAATTTTTATCTTCTATTTTCAGTATCATTAATATTTCATTTATTAGTATAAACGAATATTCTTGGAAGATGGGTAAAAGTAATATACTGAAGGCATTTGCTAATTTGCCTAGTAACAGAAACATTAATTGTAAGGTGAGATTTTTTTTTTAATTACTTTTTTCCTTGCTATTATCAGAAGAAACAAAATAAGGCAAGAGCTGTATTAGATAAGATTCACTGCTGGTAAAAGAGTTTTGAACTAGTGATCATATTCACTAAAAGGTGAAAGAGTTCCTTTTAAGTACTGTCATGTATTTGTTTCGCAAGAAATTAAGTTGTTTCTTCAACAAAATACTAAAAATCTGCCTGTTACTAGTAGCCCAATACTGAAGGGAAATCTTATCTCCTTTTTTCATTTTGTACAAAAGACAACTGCAATGAGTCTGACTGCAAGACAAAATCATAAAAAAATGAAGTTGAGAATGGTTGTGTATCCTGCACAATTTCAGAGATAACACATTAGTAATGGCCCATTGGAAGAAAGCTGGAACATCTGGACAACTCTTTAGTGAAAACAAGTTTTATTTTACAGAATAAAAGTTAGTGACATTTTTGACTGGCTAGCTATCTTCAGATAAGGAAATAGACTATACTAAGTAATGCAACATTAAAAAAATATTACAATAATCCTGGTCTAAGGTGAAGTTTGCAGGTCCTAACAGAATAATCTTTGTGCTTGTAAATTTAGCAGAGCTTACTCTTAACAACTGGCATCTCATGATTGTTGATGACATCCAAGCTGCTTTTCAGAACAATGCATAACAGCCTTTTTAGTTTAACATGAACTAAAAATTATGTCTGGCAATTCACCCTACTTATCAATTTCTAATTAATAAAAAGGATGAAACCACTAGAATTGAACTTACCCTGTGAAATGACAGGATTGAAGAGAATCATAAGAACAACTTAGAGACATGAATAGGGAAAGTATGCACTGATACAGGATGTTGTAAGTCTGATAAAGAATTCTATTAAGATATTGTTATTCAGCAACAAATTGTAAAAAATCTTTTTAGATGAAGTGAAAAATCGTAGAATTGTAAAGTTCAAAGAACAGATAATGCAATTATAACAGGATACAGGTGAGCTACTTAAATTATCATATTCCACTTAACTGAGTGATCATAATCATTTTGCAACTCTATTATATTGAGCTATGAAGAATAATTTAGAAAATCATTGACTCCATCTAGTGGCAATTTTCTGTAATTTTTCACTTGCAACTGCTTCAATAGAGAAATCAATTCCAAACTTTCATTTTAATTTGTTACAAGTCAAGAAACAACAACAGATAACAACAATCAAGAAAATCAGCCCACATGTATTGCAACAACAGTGCTCAAAATATTCTGCAAAGAGAGTCAACATCATTTTTCATACACTATAGTTTAGGAAGCTGAGACAGAGGGAAATGAGACAATTTTGGCCAGTGGCAGAATATGGACAAGAACCTCAGCTTCCCCAGCCACAAGGTGGTCCCCCACGGAACCAGGATGAGGGAGGCAATCTTTCTCCTTGGATATCTTTGCCTCAGATTACCAGTAGACTACTGGTGGCTGGTATTCAGAATGGAATGGAATGGAATGGAATAGAATGGTATTTTTCCTTTTCATAGCTTAGAGGAGGGAGGCATATCACTGCAGCCACCACCTTAGCCATGACAAGAACCCACATTTGCAGCCCACTGAGACAATATAAAGAATCAGACCTCAGAACATGCTCTGCTTACTGAGCCCCCACAATGTGCAATTTAATCAAAGTGGCAGCATGGCATGAAGAAATTTACACTACAACTCCCTGATGATCTAGCTTATTCCATTAAAAAAAAAAAACCTACAACAGGTCAAGTCTCCAGGGCAATAACTTTAATTTGTTTTTTTAATTTTTCAAACTGTAATTTTACAAAAATTTTTCAAAAGCATTTAATCCAGATGAAGTAATTTTGGATCATCTTGTTTATGTAACTACTAAAATGTAAGTCTGCTGGAGAAGTCTGAGATGTGGAAAGCCACGTGTTTATTCAGGGTCATTGAAAGAAAAATTAAGTCCATAGTGATCAGAATAAAAGGAACTAAAGAGAAAAGTGATTTTAACATTGTGAAGCTTTGGGGCTTTGGGGGAATGCGGATATCAAAAAAGGTTAATTTTTATTCCTGTTTTTACAACAGTACTTGTAAATTCAAGCAATATAGTGGACCTCAGGAAGGAGACACCGTATTCATCTCCAGAGTTTCCATGACAGGGCAACAGAAATGTCACTGCTCTAGTCTATGTAAAGTCGAACACATAACACTTCCCAATTAATAATTTGGAAAACTATCAATAAATTTCCAACTGGTCCACAGCTCTGAGGAAAATATCAACTACGGATAGGAATAAACATCATTCCATAAGCAGGATGATTGGAGTTCAACTCTAGCTTGAGCTGATTAACACTACCTTGTCAGCCACAGTCTGCACAGCCAAAAGAGCTATGACACTGAGCGAAGGATTAACACCATAGTGAACTGGGCTTCCAGAGCTAAAATTTGAGTGTTGAAAGCATTCACTGGTGAAATTATGCAAAGATTATTTTGAGGAAGTAAACTTGGCCAAGACAGTGCTCTCCTAAAAGCAGTATAAACAGTACATGTCAATAAAGACGCTTACTTCCCCTCCACTGGTTTTAATCAACCACAGTAGATTCACAGAATTTCTACCACTAAACCCCATCCCACTCAAACCTATCTTCTCTTTGACAAGAGTACTAGTGAAAGTTCACTGGGCTGAAGAAATTCTTAGCTACTAACACTTGTTCTCCCAAGCCATTATGTTCAGTGTTCAGTACACTGCTTCCAGGACAAAGTAGAAGTATTCTATATGCTGTCCTTATCAACACCTGTGGATGAACAGAGCATCATTAAATAATTCCCTAGACAACTGAGAGTGACTCCATAGCTAGTCAGTCTAAAAATGCTGGAATTTCATAGAATAGTTATCTCTCAGACATGATTACCAAAGCCAAAAATTAGAGGAAAAGTTCTTTTCAAATTTTCAAGTAATGGAGATAGAGGGTGACTTCAGATCTTCATATGAGCTAATTGCGGCCTAGTAAGAGATCTGTCACTTAGGATGTATTACACCCTCTACGGCATCTGATTAATATTTTGGTACTCATAAATAAGATGTAGATCAACAAAATAAATGCAGTACTTGAAACAAATACAGTAACTGTATTTTTCATCCTAAGTGATGCAGCAAACAGAGTTGTAAATAACACAATTAATGTATTAAAAATACCAACCTCAGGTATTGGCACTTTTCTATTTCCCTTTTAAATTATACCATAGAGATGATCCCCAGTGCACAGTTCTAATACTGTGGTCTTATAGCTGCATATTAGAACCTTCTTCTCCTATTACAATCATACCTTAGAGAAAAGAAAAATGTCTGAACAGACTTTTTAATAGGAATAATTTTCCATGCTTCCAGTTTAAAAACTATCCATTTTATAATAAAATTCTTTATTTGTAACAATTCGTACTTCTAAAAAGAATAAAGGCTGTTTTCCCTTGATAGTCATTCAATAAAAGAATGTATTCCAGGAATTAAGTAATCACCTGCTATTTTTAATCTTTTGTCTAGCCAATTTTCAGATCCAGGGCAATTTGCAAAATGTGAGAAGTCTGGATAATCATGGATTGTGGTAGTGAATTTCAGCTCTAAATTTCTGCAATGAGATAACACTTATGAGACAACATCTCAATCTAAATTATTTCTGTTCTCCAAAGCAGGTCTTCCTCAAGAGGAAGAATTTGTAGAGGATAGTAAAATAAACACAGAATGCTTATGTAAGTGTAGCACAGCTAAAGTCAGGTGCAGAATATATCATAATCATTAAAACAGTCGAGATTTCAGGTTTTCTAGCCATTTCAGAGCTGAGAATTTAACCTCATCTCAGCACTTGAGAAGAAATAATAGAGAGAGGTTTATTATCAAATTTCCTTTCTCTGTAAATTCAAAAGAAGTCACTGGTAACAAATACAAAAATCAGGACTCAGACCCATTTGTCACCAGCAAATGATGCTTCCTTGGCTGTTTTTAGCTCATCTACTATTTTCCTTACATCTATCCGTGAATGTCGTAAGAGCAGTGCATAGGTCTTCCCCCCACCTCAGACTCTTAATTGCAGCAAACAAAATGTAGGTATCGTGACCTCCCTGACACCTTCCTGCTTTTTACTTGTCCTGGGTCGGCCCTGGCTGCATCCCAGGTACTCACCAAAGCTGCTCTATCACTCTAGTCCCCTTTTCAATGGGGCAGGGGAGGGAAAAAAAAATAATAAAAGGTTCATGAGTTGAGATAAAGATAGGGAAAGATCACTCACCAAACACTGTCACAGGCAAAACAGACTTGACTTGGGGATATTAATTGAATTTATTACCAATCAAAAGCAGAGAAGGATAATGAGAATAAAACAAATCTTAAAAACACCTTGCCACTGCCTTCCCTCCTTCCTCAGGGTTCTATCTCCTTCTCCCCTCATACTCCCTGCCATGGCCCAGGGAGACAGGGAATTGGGGTTGCAGTCAGTTCCTGCCACTGCTCAGGGAGAGGAGTCCTTCCCCTCCTCCACCATGGGGTTCCTCCCACGGGAAACAGTTCTCCACAAGCTTCTCCAGTGTAAGTCCTTCCCAAAGGCTACAGTTTGTCACGAACTGTCCAACGTGGGTACTTTCCCAAGGAGTGCAGTCCTTCAAGAACAGCCTGCTCCAGTGTGGATCCCCCACAGGGTCACAAGTCCTAACGGGAGACCTGCTCCAGCATGGGCTCCTCTTCACACTGACATCTTCAAAAGTCACCAAAAAGGTTAACAATTTGCCTAGAGAGTTACAGGGAATGAGAAGGAGTGATGAAAGAGAGTCCTGCCTTATTCTTGCAAAATGTGGAATATGTAAAAATTTTCTTAAGAAAGGATGTTCTTCGATGTTTGATCTTTGTGTACTTTCAAGCCTAATCAACAACAAAGATTTAATCTGTGAAACAGATAGCAGCCAACAAGCAAGCTCTAAGTGATGTCCAGGTGTTAGAAAGGCAAATTATTTGTTCACCTTGTTAAGGTTTAGGGCTTAACATGCTCTAATGAACTCAGACCTAAAGGAAGGTTAAAAAAAACTTAGGAAGAAGGGTAAACCACAAGGAATGCATAATTCATGGACCACAAGGACATTTGGCAGAACATCCAAAATAGGGAAGAAACTAATAAAACCAACTCAGCAACTGTGCTGAATCAGCTCCAATTGGGTAAAAGGTAATTCCAGCAGGGGGAAATCTGCAGCCATTGACTCACAGACCACCAATCCAGGAAACCCACTGACTCAAAAGAAGAGAAAGACTGAGCACGTGGACTAATCAGCATGAGAAGCAAGAGAACCATTAACCAATAGAAGGTAGAATATTAGTTAATAAGAGTACTATGTAATTAATAGCAATAAAAATTAATGCCTTTGTTTCGTAAAATATATAAATAGTAAAATGTTTTGATAGTTAGTGTGCTTGATTTGTGGAAATCTTGCATCCTGCGCAGAATAAACAAGACTCTGTTTATTCTAAACTAGACTCTGTGTCTGTGTTTGGAGAGCTCCTAAAATTGGCAATTTATAAAAATACTCCTTCCACAGGTCTGCAGGTCCCTGCCGCCTGCTGAAATGCGGGCTTCCCAAGGATTCACAGTCTTGTCTTGGGCATCCACCTGCTCCAGTGTGGGTCTCCTCCATGTGCTGCAGGTGGATCTCTGCATTCCTGTGGTCCTCCATGGACTGCAGGAGCACAGCCTGACTCACCATGGTCTTCACCATGGGCTACAGAGGAATCTCAGCTCTGGCAGCTGGAGCACCTCCTGTCCCACTTTCTCCACTGACCTCGGTGTCTACAGAGTTGTTCCTCTCACATTTTCTCACTCTGCTCTTCTCTGGCCACAGAGATGTGTTACATCTGCACAATAACACTTTCTTCTTGAATATGTTATCACAGAGGCGCTGCCGCCATTGCTGATGGACTTTGCCTTGGCCAGCAGTGCGTTTGTCCTGGAGCCAGCTGGCACTGGCTCTGCTGACCATGGGGAAATTTCTGGCCGCTTCTCACAGAAGCCAACCCTGTAGCCACCCCCAGCCCCCAAAACCTGGCCACACAAACCCCATACGTACTTAAGTAAAATGCATCAGCAGAGCAATCATTGAGGCCATCACCATTTTTCTTCTGCTTTTGTCAGACTCCAGAACTAAGCTTTTGTGGTGAAACTCCTATATTAGCATCTAAATCTTTTTAAAAGAGATCAATTGTTACAAATCAACGAAGTTGCCAACAGACATTCTGGATCTCTGAGCTGGGATCTTCATTAATATGTAATTCAAAGGTATTTGTGCTGCACAGGACAATTACACCCTCAGGGTACACCAGTGGTTTCATTCGGGGAGTGGACCTGTATTTCTGCTTGTCTGGGTCTGATGAAAACAAAATGTTTGCAGGGTGCATTGAAGGATGATTCACTATTGTCTAAGAAGGCAAAATTAGCATCGTGATTGTCACAGTTAAACACAAAGGTCTTAAAAAAGTGTACTGTAAAAAACGCAACAACTCATTTTTGTAAGGACAGATTCCTTTTCAGATTCGTCCTTGTATCCATAAAAATTTGTGAATGATATTCAGGGCATCAGTATGAAAGGAAAAGAAAATATGATTGACTGTATATTAGGTGAAAGGAATTTAGAGTCAACTCTGAATGATGGTCAGCCCTCAATGACAATTCAGGGGTATGTTTCCAAATGCTTCCATGCTTTCCAAAATCCGGGTCCCTTTCTGACATTTTCATTGAAGAGCAGCATAAGTCCTAGACTATTAGGAAAGAAAAACTAGTACTAATCACCTCTTCAGTGAGGTTCTCCATAAGATTTTGGCAGAAGTAACATGCTAGGAGGAGAACAGGCAGAAACCTTCAAATTTAAAAAAAAAAAAATCATCTAACATGCACTTTTGATTGATTTCAAGGTTTGAATTTTGACTGATTTCTGTGTCCACTGACTGCTCCCTCATCTGAGTCTTCTTGGATTGCTTAAGGTAAACTGTATCACTCTGTTCCTGTTTAGTTATTACTGGATGAATAAGCTGGCTACAGTCTATCTGACTGAAAAACTTTGGTTCAGCAGATTTCAGCTAAATTTCCTCACTTATTTATAAAACCTATAAGATTTCCACAATAAATTAAACAGAAAATATGAGCCCTTAAAGGAACAACCCCTGTCCACCTTTAAAATAAATGTTTATTTAAATCCTCAAAGAAAATGTTTTATATTCTATTTTACCTTTATAAGTAAGATTCTTGCCTGAGGTGGATTAGGAATTTCATAAGCAAGCCTATTTATCTCCCAAATTATGTTAAATATTTGTATGCTCAAACAAACATCTCGAGAAACATTAACTTATTTTAAAGGTTTAAGAAATACTGGAAGGCTTCAACATTCTGAGGACTAAGTGGCAGTAGAATATCAAAACATTTTCCCAACTAACTATTTTCCCTAAAGCTACTTACTGTGCAAAAACATATACTATTTTCTTTTGGAATATTTTATAAGTCTCTGAATCAAAAGTATTTCATCAGCACCACCCACAATCTACTCTTCAAAATGCTTTCTGCAAGGCAAGTATTAGCTGATACTTCAATATAACTTTCAAACATAAAACAAAACATGAACTATTGAAGTAAAACAGCACATTCGCATCTACAGACTAAAGTTTGTTCCTTTGGATTGGGAGAAGTGGAAGTTTTTCTGACTCTTACTTACAGGATGAAAAAGGAAAAACTTTTAAAGTTTTTTTACTGAACCTAAAAATATCCACAAACTATCAAGTAAAAAACCATATATATATATATATATATATATAAACTATAGCTGGTCATCACATGTAGAAAGATAATTTTAACGTGCTTTGTCAGCTTCAGGAAGGCTAACCGATATAGTGTGTGCAATCACTTCCACTCAATAAATGCAGTTGTTTCCCCCCACCCCGGTTCTCACAAGTGTCCAGATACACAAAAGAGAAGACCTATTTATACTTTTAGCTTGGGGAGGAAAAATTGTAAGCAATTTTGCTTATGTCCCATCTGAAAAGCTGAGGAGTGGAACAGTGCTGTTGCATTCATACAGGCCCATCAGGCTCCTGACCCAGAATGAACACAGCAATGCAGGCAGCAGATGATCTCGGCAGGGTGAAGCCCCACTGTCTCACAGCAGGAAAAATACCACTGCAGCCACTGCTGCTCACACACCTGCCTGTTATCAGAGCAACCCAGGAACAGGAGACCTGAAACTGCTGTTCTGTGAGGAAATTTCTGCTGCCGAGAGGGTTGTATGTTGGAGTTTAAGAGACACCAAGAACAGTCAGAAGTGATTTTGGATCAAACATTCAAACAAGAGCCAGAAAATATAATAGGAGAGAATTGGGAAAACAAAACACTTGTGTTTTGTGGTAAATAGTAAGCTAGTACTTTTTAAAGGGTTATGTGAGAACAAAAGAATAAGACAGTCCATGATTAAAAAATACATATATATATATATAAAGGTATATATATATATATAAAAAAATTTTAAGGTAACCTGGGCACCTTTCTTTTAAAAACAATTAAAGAATAAGGACTTTATTAGTTATTATGTTAATTTTATTATTATATAACCATGTAAATTGATTCTAACATGCTGCCATCATGGTTAGGTCCTAAAAACTTTTTAAGCTATGACACGACTACTGAGCATCTCCATATGTGATTGGAGTTTTAGACAGCTTACCATACTTCAGATATTTAGAGGATAAAACTACGCTTGTCAGAGTTTTACATAAATATAGAAATATGTTTGAGGCTGTCTCATTAAATAAAAAAAAAAAATTCATAAAACCCAGGACAACACACAGATATATTGAAATGTTAATTCTTCCTTTAGAGCTCTTTCTCCCGTATGGGGAGACTGAATGACTGATAAAGACTGAACAAAACTAAAAATGTTCAGGTTTTTTTCTGACTGAGAATAATAACAATTATAATAACAATAATTTTCATAACTCTAACAGAACTTAACAGCTGAACCAAAATGAAATATTCTGTATTTGGAATCATAGAGCATACATAACTGTATACAGCATATATATTCTGTAATATATACCAGCAATAGTGCTATCTATTTCAAAAGATGGAGGTACTATAGTAATAACATCCTTTATTCAGTAGACCGTTACTTGAGACAGATATATCCAGAATGTGGCAGACTGGGATCAGGCTCTCAAAAGACAACATTAAGGCTTATCATTTCCATTGGCAGTGTCACAAATCCTTTTATATATTAGAATAGTCAGCAAGCCAGACAGGGTATGGACAAGAATGATACTCTAACACTTCTTGAAAATGTGTATTTGAATCCATATAGGAGAATGGAAGTTCTTCTGGATAGCAGGTAGGTCATCAGTTACTGGATAAAATGGGACACCTGCCATACTGAGGCACATTTAGGAAAATCAATATAATTTGTTAAAAGTAATTTAACATGCAAGACTTGGGCAACACACAGGAGAAGTAGGTAAGCCCCAGACACACAAACCCAGGAGATAACAGAGACTATGACAAAGACCAGGCCTCTGATAGGCCATGGAAGGAACCATTCCGTCCTCTGGAGATTAAACTGGAACTTTCTAACCGATAAGGGGGAAAGATGATCACAAATTTGTCAGGAAAGAACGAACTCATTATGGGGTATTTTAGGTTATTTATATGATTGCTCAAAATGTGTTACGGGATGTTTAGGGAAACAGGTGTGATGAAGCTACATTATAGGTGAACAAGCACAGGAAAATAGAGAGGCAGTGGGACAATGGGGCCAGTTGTGTGGAAACAAGCTGCCGGTCAGCACACCTGCCTAACCAGCTCCAGATCCCCCATAAGCTCTCTGTTCCGTGTCCGTGTGCTGCTAGACAACTTCCAGCCACGGCCAGTGATCGGGGATGTAGCTTGGCTCTGGGGGTTCCGCAGAGACACGGGGCTCAACAGCCAAGTTACCGGGGAACAAAGGTCTGGACCAGGTATTGGAGAGCCCAGCCTGGGTAGCGCGGGGATGAGGAGAGAGCCGCTCCCGACACTGTGCAGTGGGTGGGTGTTGAGCTGACACCCGCTCAGCATTCCCACCGCATGGACCTCGGAGCTGCGGCATTCCAGCTCTGCTGGACAGGAAAGGAGCACTCGCCTGCATCCCAAAGCCGCTGAAATGAGCTCCTTTGTGACACGGTGCACCAACTGTGGCATTCCAATGGAAAAACATCGGCACAAACATCAAATACAGAGCTTTATTGAGAAACTTAATTTTATTGCAGCTATGGGGGGAAATGGGTCAGCACTGCTGCCTTACACTATGACAACTTAGGCCCCTTGAGAACAAGCTGCAGAAGACAGAAATTTTAAAAAAAAAATTAAGCTGTTTTCTTATAAAAACCTCAACTCCTTCTTTCCTAAGGTAAATCCTTCCAACGAGGCCTGCGAGGAGGCTGCACGCCGTTCCGGGGCCGCGGGGGCCCTGGGCGGGGCGGGCCGCGCTTCCGGCACGGGCGGATGTTGGGATTTGAATCGGCCGTCGGTTGGTGCGCGGCGCGGCCTGATCGGTGAGTGCCGCCCCCGGGGCTCCGCGATGTGGGGAGGCGAGTGCCGCCCGGCCAGGGGCCGGGAGGGCCGGTGGGGCGCTCTGGGGGCTGTGTGAGCTGCCGGGGCACGGAGGCGGGAGCCCCTTCCTGCGCCGTGCCGGGAGCGCCGTGCGGCAGCCTCCCAGCCCGTGCTTTGGGGAGCCGCCGCTGCTTGGCTCCCGGCGCTCGGAGGGGCAGGAGCTCCGGGAGTAGTGAACCAAAGCGAACATGCTCTCTCTCGCCTCCACGCTGGCGGGGGACGGGCGGCATCCTGGGGAGACGCGGCAGTGCGGCCGCGGGAGGGGAGCGGGCAGACGTCGCGCACAGGACCTGCCGCGGCCCCTGTGCCGGGCGGGGGTGGCGGCCGAGCCCTGCGAGGTGCGGGGGGGGGCGCGGCCGTCTGAACCTCATCATCGGGCTCCTCGGGACGTGCCGGGAGCGCTCCCGCGCCCGCCCGGGGCTGCGTGCCGAGGGACGAGTCTTTCTCGGGACACGGCGCCGGGGAGTAACCGCGGGGTGACCTGGAGGCCCCGCCGTGTGGAAATTCAGGACACACAGCGTGTACGAATGGCTTCGGGAGAGGTCCTTTGTTCATGTGCTGAGAAAAACGTGTGCCTGATACCGTGTGTCTTGGGGCTGGCTTTGTTTTTCCTTTTTAACCTGTGGTTAAATGACTCTTGAAACGCCTTACTTGAAATGCCTGCTGTGCTGGAGCAGTAAAAAATTACAGAATTTAGCAAAATCTAAACACCCACTCTGAGGACTTTTCTAGCCTGTTTAGGCAAAGTAGGTACATTTTATTTACACCGATTTTCTAGGCACTTGGCGATAATTGTTCGTTCCTGTCTTGCAAACAGACTGATGCGGAATTGCTTTGTTCCTGTGAAAATCTCCAGAGGACTTATGCAGGGGGCCTCAGTGGTTGATCCGCGTATCTTTTAACTTGTAAATTTGAACTCTGGGTTCACTTCCCTGAAAGAATTTGAGATAATTAGAGGGAACTGGGGGTGGGGGTGGTGTGGCAATTTTTTTTTTCTTTCTGTTTTGCTGGAGCCAAGGAAAGGTGGGAAGGTGGTTTTCTTGTTTCCAGCCACATCTGTGCTTTCTCGACCTGTCGGGCTTCTTACAAAAGAAATCTCGGCTTGTGTGGCCGTGTGTTGGTAGTTTCTTTGTCGTGTTACCGCAGCAGCTTGAGAATGGTGAAACTGACAGTGACCATCCTGGGGAAATCCTGAAGAAAGGGAATGTATGTGAGCTCTGTGCTTGTTTTTTGCTCCCTCTGTACCTGATTAAGTATATTTATTCCTTTAGAAAAAGGGGAGTGTGTTCATGGGAAAACAGTAATCACCTGTTTCGTCCGACTGGCAGTTCGGTGTGTCTTTAGGAGCTTCTTCACCTAATTTAGTGGCGGTGTTTTTTGGTTTGTTTTGCATTTAGACCATTTTCTGGCCAAGGTCTTTTGTGCAACTGCTCCGGTTCTCAGTGGAGTAGGCAGTTGCCTTGTGCCTGAGAATTCTGCCTCCCTTTCTTTTTCTTTCTCACTATGCCTCCTTCCCTAAATCTCCAGTAAAATTGCTACAGTGCTTTATTTGCAATAGTTTGGATTAGCCTCAAGTTTGTTCCTGAAGCTGATATCTGGCAGTCATCAAAACTGGAAATACCAGACCAGATAGCTCGCAGTCTGTCAGGCTTCTGGTTTGGACCTTGGATTTGTTACTGGTTGCTTCCCTGTTCGCTTCAGCATGTGAGAGGGAGTTGTCTGCCTGCCTGAGATCTAGCCTGGAGATGCAGGCAGTCACCCATGATTCTTGGCTTGCAGAACTTAGGTAATGCCTTCTTCAGCTTCCTAAGGGAAGGCAAGTCAAAGATCTAGAGATGTGTTCCTAGAAGGGTTCTGAGAAAGAATAATCATCTTGCTGCTGTGGTGAAGAAACTAGGGATTATTTGGTTTCGGTTGGTTTTTTTCCAGAGGTGGGCTAGGATGCATGGCATGGCACATAGTGGAGGGCAGCTCACGTGATGTTTGAAAGAAATGCAAGTTAGACCAGTGTTTCTAAATAAATTACTTTTCACTTCAGAATGTAAAACACATAGTCCTACATGGTGTAAATGCCCTTGTATGCATGTCCCAGTTTTGGATTCCTCACCTTTTTTGGGGTGGGGTTTTTTCTGTTTGGCTTTTTTGTGGATCAGGATTTCTCTGATTAGGCCAGGATCCTGCATTTGCTCCAAACAGTGGGGACTATATTCATAGTCACATCACTACTCTACACAGTTAGTTTTTGTTTCCACATTCTTTGTATTGGTACAATCTTTATTTGAGCAGAAGTCACAGCTGCTCCATCAGTTATCTGTGGACCATTATTTCTGGTGCTTAAAATAAGTAAGAACTCTTCTGTAAAATTAAGTTTGTACATAACTAGCTGTTGCGTTGGACTTCATTTTCTCTTCTGAAAATAAAATATATTGTTTGTTAGTTTGGGGAAATAGGTAAAAGTTGCTATATCTTTCATTGGTCTAGGTATTTTTTTTCCTGGACATTTGCATCTTGCTTTCTGAACCCCTATCTCTCACAATAACAGTTGAACTATAATTCAATTACAATTGAATTATAACTCAATTCCTAATCCCTCTTTTAGTTTATTGAGTTTATGTGCGCTTTTCTTCAGGTTTAAATAAAATGTAGAAGAGGTATATAATGTTCATTCATGCACTGGATGTATTTAATACTTCATTTCTTTTGCATGACAGACAGCCAGAAGAACTCAGGATGAGTAAACCGAATAATTTTGATGTTCAAAGCACATGTGAGTAAAGTTTTTATTAAATAGTTTCAGAAATACTTAATCTGCATATATAATGCTAGTCATAACTTGTTTTGTTTGGGCTCAAAGAGCTGGTGAGTTTCCAGTATTCAAATTACTGTGTCCAGTTTGAGTCTCTTCAGTACAAGAAAGACAAGGAGCTCCTGAGAGGGTTCAGCTGAGGCCACAGAGATGATTTGGGGTCTGGAGCATCTCTCTTGGACGAAGAGAGACTGAGGGGGCTTGGCCTGTTTAGTCTGGAGAAGAGAAGACTGAGAGGGAATCTCACTGAAGCATATGAATATCTCAGAGGCAGGTGCCAAGAAGATGTTGCCAGACTCTTCAGTGGTGCCCAATGACAGGATGAGGAGCAATGGTCATGAAATGAAACACAAGAAGTTCCTCCTCAACATGAGGAAGAGCTTCTTTACATTTACAGGGTGGCAGAGCACTGGAAGAGACTGCCCAGAGAGGTTGTGGACTCACCCTCTCTGGAGACACTCAAAACCCACTTGCACAAGTTCCTGTGTTGCATGCTCCAGGTGACCCTGCCTTGGCAGGGGGTTGGACCAGATGATCTCCAGAGGTCCCTTCCAACCCTAACCATTCTGTGAAATTGTGTTGGAACCCCCACTTGTCTCAGGAAATCAAAAAGAAATAACTTACAAACTTCCTTGGCTTAGTTTGCTGTAATTAGAATATTTTAAAATAGTATTTTCTGCAGATGTTTTGGGAAAGTAACTTGTGAATTCAGCAGTAAAATCGCACTGAGCTGTGTTTGAGAGGTACCATTCAGGACTTTCTTAGGCTGAAGCAGTAACCCTATTCTTGTCGCTACTGTGACTGTTCTTGATCTTAGAATATTGTAAATGTGTTTTATACATCTACTGGTAATTAAAGAGAAGCTGTTAAATGTCTGTGGAACTATGTTAGTGGGCTAGAAACTTCAGTAAGTGGGAAATCCTCAAGGTTTTAGTTGAATGCAGTGTTGTCTCAAATCGTTAAATGTTTTTAAAAACTGGTAGCATATGGCTTGGCACCAGTCATGTGCTTTTCACCAAGGTTATCACATAGGCAGACAAAGAGATGGTTGGTTCATGGATTCTAATATGGAGATGACTTTATGTACAGTACTAAAAACAACTAGATGACATTTCACATGCACCTGGACATTGTTGGCCATTTGATAATTCTCTTGGGGTGTTTTGGGAAGAATATTTCAATTGGGAGCACAGTCTGCTTGTGAATTTAGCTTGGCTGATAGACCACTCCTGAATCAGCAGGCTGGTGAAGTGTTTTCTTTCTAGTAACTAGAGGAGGAACAAATAGTACGTTCTTCTGTATCTACTATAAAATTCAACATTAGGGAAAGGGATATCTACTGTCCTTTATCCAGTAATCTACTTGAAGATTCATGTAAGAGAGGTGAAAGCTACTGCTCTGTGGCTGATCTGTAGTAATTCCAGTACACTCACTATGGTTGTAAACATGATTCTACATTTTAGTCTGTGTTCTCTGTGGACGGACAGATGACTGCCCTGAAAAGTATGGAGAGAAAAGGACCTATGTGGAATACAATCTCACTGTTCATTATTACTGTTTGGTAAGTGTGTGGTGTTGATCTTGGAGTTTCCTGTTTTATGTGAAAAAAAAAAAAAAGTTCAGTAAGTATTTAATGGTAATAACCTGTCCAGTTGTTGCAACAATTTTGTTGTTGTAAAGCTTGACCTGGGAGCTTTAACTCATAGCCTTGAAGGCTTGTACTTGTCAAGTGCAGCAGATAAAATAAGTAAATCCCAAAAAGCCTTTATTCAAAGCTGAATTCTCTTCATGGTCCATTTAAAGGAATTCATTAATTCTCCCAACCTATCACAGCAAATAGCAATGAAGGTACATGTTAAGACAAAGGGAACAGTTTGCATATAAAAAAAGAGTAGTTTCGAAATTTGAAATGTGAAAATTCCATCCCTTGTGGAAAAAGTACAGAAATGTTTTTTTTCCTCATTTCTCAATAGTTCTTGTTGGCTGTGAGCTATTCCCTAATGTTACATAGGGCATTGTAAGACTTAAAGTCCTAATTTTAGTTAGGTTTTATGTACCCTACTGATCATATTAGTACAGTATCCCTAGTCAGTAGAAGTTTATAATTTAAACAGAGCTGTGGATATAACCTGCAGCTTTTGTTATCACCCTTGACATTTTCCAAGATTCCTATTCTTAGAGGTATACTTAAATACCTCTCAAGCTCTACATTTTTTCAGGTCTTTGAAATAATATTACTACTTTACAGAAAAAAGGTTTTTGTTAATAAATATAATTTGAATTGTTCTTTCCCCAATTTTAAAATAAGTGTTGAATATCAGAGGTAATGTAGGGGGTATATTTTCTCAACAAGTTCTTTAAAGAGTGTTGATTGTAGATGGTTTAATAGTTTGGATACTGAATCTTTTAAAGACTAAGGAGAGTAGAGGTTTTCTGAAGTTACCTAAAGATAGAAATATTTGTTTTTAAAGAAATTTTAAGCAGCTGGAAGGAAATACAGGTCCTTATACCATGTTAGTGGTAATTTTGTGTCCTTTATAAGGCCATATCAAATGATACGAAGAAATCCTATCCTGATGAACAGCTAGGAAAATGCATGCATGCAATACTGAGCCTTATGACTTATAAGACATTTTAACTGCAGGAAGCTCATCACAGTATCTTTTACATTTTTTTTGTCTCTACTTCTTTTAAAAAAGAGCAAAGCCCTGTGATTTTACTCAAATATAGTGTATGTTATATAAGAAAAGAGTTCTACAAAGAAGCCCATTAGTGATACAGTTTAATTATTCTTTGCCAAATGTCTCACAGTTGGAAAATTATATTTAATTGGTTTGGGTGTATAATCTTGCATTTATTTGAGTAAAATATTGATAAATCTAGTTAAAATGGTGCTATGTTGAAATTAGAAAATGAGATTGTAAAGAATATAGATGGCATCAAGTTGTGAAACTGTTCACTTATTTGAAGATTGTAATGTAGCTGCCTAACTTTAAATTATCATCAGGCTCTTCTGATTTGCCTAGTTACTTGATTCTGTGTTTATTTAAATCTCCTCTAAAGTGAATTACTTTTCCTCTTAGGTGACACTTCAGTACAGTTACTTCCTACTGTGCTTCATTATCTCCACAGCACAATTGTCATTCATATTAACTAAGCTAATTTAATTTTACTTCCTCTGAAGATTTATATGCTGAAAGTAATTGTTTGACAATTATCTGAATAGTCTGTATACTACAAAAAAGAAGACAAAATACACTATCTCGGGCCCTACAGTATTATACAATAGTTTGATGTTATGAAATATTTATTTTCCTATTACTGCTTATTGTCATGTCAGACAAAAATATGTTTTATATCAGGTTTTTAATAATTAAAATGTTTCCATATGGGCTTTTTTAGACTAAACTTCTCTCTTACTTGACAAGCACAGTATACGTAATCTTAAATCTTTAGGTAGGTGAATGTTTTAAAATACTTAATTTGTTTTCATAGTTGATGTCAAGTGGCATTTGGCAGAGAGGGGAAGAAGATGAAGGTGTAGATGGATTTTTAATCACAGATATTAGAAAAGAAGTAAATAGAGCTGCAAAACTGGTAAGAATGATGTCTTTGGTGTTTACAAGGGGGAAAAAGTAACTTTTAAGTGCTCTTAGTACTGCCTATGGGGTTTGTTTTCTTTCTTCAATGGACAATGTGCTTAGCCCATTCAAACATCTGAATTTTACGTTTAAGTAACAAGTATATTGGATTTGTGCACACCACAAGGAAAAAAACCCTGCAGAAATTGTAGCAATCCACCCTTAAGGAGAAGGAAGCACCTAAGATTCATAAATCCTCACTGGGCTAAAGGAGTGACAAAAGTCAGAGGACCCACAAGAGATCAGAAAGTTCTGTTAGTAAATTACACACTTGGCATGGAAACTAGCCTTGGCTTTGTGGGGGGTATCTCTTTAGGGATAGGTTTCTCCACCCCGAAGGTAGATTTCTTGCCTTCTATGTAAATTAGTTATTGTGAGCAGTCTGTTCTTTCAGGCCTTTCTGGACATGGGTCCAATGGCTTTGGGGGTCTTTATCCCACCCTATAGTCCATACCTGCTTCCCGCCACACATTCCTGTGCTTGCACTGTGCTGTGTTGTGGCTCTCTCTCACAGAAAAGTGAATATCTGCCTGGCCCTCTGTTCCAGTTCTTTCTCACGGCATGTTAATACCAATAGTCCTTGGTTATCACCAACAGTTCTTGTCTGTTGCTGCCAGCAGTCCCTGGTTGGCTCCAGTGCTATGTGGTTATCAGTGCTTGAGATGTGCACGTTAGCCCCTTCTGGGAATCGAGAGCTCCCAGGGTCTCACTTTGGACCACTGTTTATAGAGTCACAGAGAGTGGGCTTTAGTTATAGTAATTTTCTATCCTGGCTGAAATTCGGGTTGGTAACTTTCTTTGAAGTTTCAGTAACAAAAATGCTATTCCACTTGGGTTGTTATTCAGGCAAGAAAAATACATTTCCAAGGCTGTTTGTTATAAAAGAGGAGCTCATGAGAGACCTGTTAGTTCCTGCGAACAGACAGTGTTTTTGATGAGCCTCAAGAGAGGCTTAGTCCAGTGCAGTTTGTCCAGGCTGAAGCCCAGCAAGCATTTCTGAGATCACAGTGTGGCCTCGGGGGCAGGGTTGCTCCATTATGATCCATCCCACAACTGAAGTCAGCTTCCCTGGGCCTCTACAGTTTGCAACTATCTTTATTCCCTCGGTATGTTGCAGATAAATAAGAGTGAATTAAACTTTCATAATACGTGACATTGTGCTGAGCCTGAAGCTGACAGTAAATAATTTATAGATGCAACTAAACTATAGGTACTGGTAAAATAGCTTGTATTTTAGCTTACATGTCACAAGACAATATGCATATAAACCAAAGCATAAAGTCTTTGAAATAACTGCATATGTTTACTTTTTGTAACAGAGCTAAACCACATTAGTCTTGTCACAGTTATAATCTATTAGCTGCTATTCTTTCTTACATGCTTTCTGTAATTTTTAATTTTTCTATTGGTTTGATTCCTATAACTTTATTTGTATTTAAGATGTTAATATTCTGTTTCCAAAACAAATTATTTCTAGAAATGTAATATCTGTAAGAAAAAGGGTGCTTCGATTGGATGTGTAGCTCCTAAATGCAAACGAAGTTACCATTTTCCTTGTGGCATACACAGGGAATGCATTTTCCAGTTTATGGAAGACTTCAGGTGAGTTTTGGGGCTTTGTTGTTTTTCCATTTTCAATTTATTATATTTGTACAGGAGGTAATTTAGGTTTCTTTCATGGCTTGTTATTGGATAGGCTGTTAGTTACAAATGACATCAGATTATCTAGGAACAAAATACCCTATTTGTGGAAGACATGAAACAGTTATATTACATACCTAATACTTATAAACTCAATTCTCAACACTTTTAAATATATTACTTTATGCTTATACAAGTAGTTAAGTCGTTTATAAAATTGAGCAGTAAATTCTAAACTCTGAAATAAACTGCATAATGGTTGATTTGGGTTTTTTCTTTGCCTGTCTCCTGTGCCTTTGTTGAAGTGGCAGAGGTTTGGCTACCTATACATCTCAGCAGTCAAAACACTGTCTGCCATTTTGTTGTGTTTCCAAGTTTATTAGAGGTGGACTGCAGGAGAAATGGGCTTCATATCAAATGTCAAAAAAATGTTTTTTTTTACTGTCATCTGTCTAGCATCTTGGCTGTAGTCAAAATACTCTTTGAGTGCATTATCCTTATTGTGAGCTGAGCTTGTAGGGTGGATGAAGTCTAGCAGGCACTTAATAAAAAACGACTTGTGTTATCTCAAGCGCATGTGAAAATAAGGCATTTTCAGAAAAGTTTCTTCTAGAGCTGCATTTCTTGGATGTCACAGTATGGAGTATCCCTTAGGTCAGTTGGGGTTAACCACCCCAGCTGTCTCACCTCCCAATTCCTTGTGTACCCCTAGCCTGCTCACTGGTGGGAAGGGGTGAGAAACAGAAAACGTCTGGACTCTGTTCAAGATCTGCTCAGCGATAACTAAAACATCCCTGTGTTATCAACACTGATTTCATCACAAATCCAAAACATAGCACCATACAAGCTACCATTAAGAAATTTAACTCTAGCCTAGCCAAAACCAGTATGTCTGCATTTTTAGCTTGTTGCATAGCACTTATTCATGAAAAACAGATTAATGAATTAATTTTGCTATCTTCAGATTTTATGAAGAAGGTTCTTAAAATGTTATCTTGTTAAGGGAACCATAAATTATTATTTTTAGGTCTTACTGTTGGGAACATAGACCAGTTCAAAAGTTTACAGATAAAGAACCTAGAGGAGCTTCACAGTGCACAATATGCCTGGATATGGTTGAACATCTTCCATTGTACACTGTATTGAAAAGTCCTTGCTGTAAAAATGCTTGGTTTCATCGAGAATGCTTGCAGGTAATACAGGTTCTCCCTTTCATTCTTTTTGCATCCATGGAGATCCATTTCTGTTTAAAAATAATGGAACAATTTCTTAGTGTTAAGTGTAGGTAGTAGGTATGAAATATACTAGGTTTGAAGAACAGTGCTAAAATTGTGTTATGGACACAAAAGGATTTGGGGTTTTTAATGCTGTTAATTTTTCTCCCCCCATGGCCCCTCCATGTTTCTGCATGTATGATATATACTTTATGCCTTTACTACTTTTAGGAACTGAAGTTCAGCCTATGTAGTTGCCTTCTTGCAAGTCGTTATGTGCAGAATCTGAGTGCTAAAAATACAGTTTATCCATCATCAGTTCTCTTTGGCTAAATCCAGGACTAGAAAAAGTTACAACATTCTTTTTGTAAACTTACTCTGGATCTGGAGAGGTTGGCTGAAAAGGATGGTGCTTTCGTTTATGAACCTTATTCTAGCATATGAGCTCTTTCCTTTAAAGGAAGGGAAAATCCATGCCATTTGCTTTAATGTCAAGTCACATCACGATTTGATACTAGCTTTAACACCCGTGTCAGAACAGTATCTATGAATGTAATGCTTCTCAATATTAAGACATAATTTATTGGCATCTTAAGGATGGTAGCAATTCAGTAATTGGTCTGGTTTTTTTGTTGTGTTTTTTTTTTTCTTGACACAGTATCAAGCTTTGAGTGCTGGGATATTTTTCTTTAGGTGCACAGTATGTAATAATAAGGACAAATTTCAAAAAGAAATGTTGAGAATGGGCATACACATTCCAGAAAGGTAAGTAATTTTGTTAATGATCACTCTTGTACAAAAACTTTGATAGGCTGTTTTGAATGTTTTAATTTATTCTACAGAACTTCAACTATTAATATGTGAAACGTTAGTTCTACCTTCAATTGTAGAATTGTTAGGTTTCGTAAGGAGTAGCCTCTTTCCTTTCAGATATGCATAAAAATTGGCGAGGGTCGAATTAGTTATCTCAAACATAAAACAGGAAGCCCTGAAAAGTCATTTTTAATGCCATGATTTAACTTAAACTCTAAACCAAATTAAAAGATAAAATCACTTCTTAAATACAATAATTTTTCCTTAACACAGAGATTGCTGAGAAGGGTATTTTCTGTGCCCAAGTTTAATTATCTGAATTTCTGTCAAGACAGAATTGTAATTGACTGATTGCTCTGCCATACAACTTCTGTCTTCTGCCAAGGGTTTGCAAAGTTTGTGTTTGGTATAATAACTGCTTCCAAAATTCCAAGCTGTTTTTCCTGTTTCTATCACCTGATGAGGCTCAAAATATGACAGAAAGAGATCAGAATGATGCTTCTTTGTTAGAAGTATTATTCTTTAATAACTATTAGTCTTTTCAGAGAGCACCATTAATTCCGTCTTGAGACAAAAGCTTAAGATTCTGAAGAGGAAAAAGAGTCAAAATAATTGATGAACTTTGCTGTACTGGCCTGGAACATTCTGAGTTACCATTCATGAAACCAGTTTCAGCAGTAACTTGGGTAGGCTGCCTAAACAAATATCCTCGTTTTCTGTGGGAGAAAAAAGGGAGTAATACGAGACAGAGAAAACGTGCACTGAGGTCATATGAAAAATAATAAATACTTGAAATCAAAGTAACTATGCAAGAAAAAGTCCGTCTGTGTGTTTTATAGTATTATTTTAGTTACTAGGCATTTCTTCCCCCTCTCAGTTGTCTGTTACCTAGAACATGACATGATTGAAATATATTCATGTGTTTATTGCGTATATCTTTTTCAAAATACAGAGTAACCCATTGAAACAATTAGAAATAGAGTTCTAATATCCAATCTTCTGCCTTGTTTATAGGGATGCGTCTTGGGAACTTGAAGAAAATGCGTATCAAGACTTACTGCATTGTTATCAACACTGTGATGTTAAAAGATGTCTCTGCAAGAAAGGAAGAGACTATAATGAACCTGATAGGTATGATACTTTAGCAGGAAGGTATAACTTAGGATGGAATAGGTTTTTTATGTGTTTTTCATTGTTGTTATTTATTACTATTTTTATTTACTTAAATGCTTTGATATTTTTCAGCATCAGGTTTTAATGTCAAGCCAGCACACTGTCCAGATATTGTGTTTGTTTTACTCATTACAATCATATTTCAATACTAAATTTCTTTATAACTTAATCTGGTTATAAAAGCCACAAAAACTAAAGTTAATGGCTCATCACTTACCTTGTCATCATTTTATACAGGCGGAAGTAGAATTTGTGCATCAGCATAGCATGTGCCTAAATGAATGTTGTGTATGTATCATTCAGAGTTTAATTCAGCAATTTAATAAATGTTAAAATACTTAGAGCCTTTACAAGAAATTATTGTTAAAGTAGTAGACTTAGGTCAGTAGTTTGAATGTTTCTCTAGAGAGCTCTCCTTTAAAAGAATTACCATTTGGAAAAGCTGACTGGTGGATATCCATAAAACACAGAGGATTTTGCTGACTAGCAGGATGAGAAGAAAATAGTGCCTGCAAACTATTGACTTCAGGGCAGGGGAGTACACTAATAGCCTCATTCAGTGCAGCGTGCTGAAACATAAGTACTTTTTTCTTGTTGCAGCCAGGTATGAGTACATCTTGTGAGAAGAAAGTCTCCTTGATTAGAATCAGTTCTACCAGACTGATAAAATTATGCTTTGTTGGTTTAGTGTCTGGATTGCACTTACTATTGAATATTCTTTGTTTTAACTAGCCTCATTCTTCTATCTAATTCTAAATACCTAAGTTTTTAATTTTAGTAAATGGGAAATAAAGCGCTGTCAGTATTGCGGTTCTCGTGGGACTCATTTGGCCTGTTCATCTATGAAGTCATGGGAGCAAAACTGGGAGTGTGTGGAATGCAGAAGTATCTTTGCAAAATCAGGTAAAGTTATGGATGTTACAGTGATTTCTTAAATGATAACTTTAAGTTATGTAAGTGTACTTTACAACTAGAAAATTCATTAAATTAATATAATGTAATCATACAGGGAAGTATAGCAAACGGAAAAAGCGTGCTTTGGCTACGTCTGAAAAGACAAATGGGACAACTTGTTTGCTGGAAGAGCCACCTCCAAAGTCCCCTCGGCAGTCGTCTGGATCTCCACGCAATTTTCTACTCCAGTGTGTAATTTTCTGTTTTCTCACAGAAACTGATTATTGCATAAAATAATACTTAAACATGAGGAAATGATGTCTTATTCTGTAGAAGAAACTTACAATAAATTGAAAAACGAGTAAAATTGGAATAAAGTTTAGTGATTGAAGTTTTCTGAGTAAGCCACGAACTCTGGAAATCTGCTATAGGTATTTGGATTTGGTGGCAAGTAAACCACTTCTTAGTTTGGTAAAGATTGATCCTTGTTAAAGGAATTTTAACAGTTTAGGGGTAACTTAGAGAATACAAATGGCAAAACTTTAAGTTTGCTTATTAGTAGTTTTTCCATTTTAATAGCATTATAGAAGTCTGATGTTAAGATGTTAATATTGATGGTTTCCTCTGCTGTAATAAAAGCTTCTCAAGTTTGTAGAAACTAATACTTTTAGTTTTTGCTTAGTGTATGAGTCAGGACTTTTGTCTCATGTATGAGATGCAACTAAAAATAGATCCTAAGGCCACCATGGAATAAAATGCTGAATTGTTATTTTTTAAATTGTAGTTCAGGCACTGGTGGATTTCATGGAAATGAAGATGCAAATGAGATTTGGTACTGAACTAGGGGGAAACTACACTGCTACCTTGAAATAGGAAGTGTTCATGTATTCTTCAGTTGTATCTCTTCTTAAAATACTGTTTTGGCTTACAGATCACCAAAGATAATGTGCCAGAACTTGTCACCTTGCTCACACCTAGAACTTCCAGCATCCAACAGAGTGGCAATGTCCTTATCTCCAGTAATGTCAAACAGGACCTGGTCCCTGAAGCAAAAGTATTTTCTTCTATTTTTCTTATTTTGAAGAGTACCATACCATATTTCCTACAGAACATGCAGGGGGGAGGGTCCCTGTGTGTGAGTTTGTGTATATAGAGTATCCATATGTATTTGTGTGTATATATGTTTATGGTCACTGCAGAAATGAAATGAGTATACACTTAAAACCTGAAGACATAGATTGAGAAAGGCTTCTGCTGTTTCTAAATGCTAGAGGGGCATCAGGAGAAAAGAATGAAACTTACTGAGAACTTTTAGGTTAGGTAATGAGGGGATCAAAACCCAGAAATGCATATTTGCCCTTACTGATGCATGTCTAAATGTTCTTTAGAAAATAGGGAATAAGAAGAATCCTAATTGCTTTCTTCTGATTAGACATGTCCTGAATTTTTTATGTTTTTGTATTTGTACCATATGAATAGTTCATTATTGTACTAAAGTTAGTGCTAAAACAACATGTTTTAATATAGAATATTCAGTTTAAGGACATAAAATTCATTATCTTCTTATGAGTAGTTAATTTATGGATTCTAACTTATGTGCTAAAAATTCTGATGAGGGAATAAGTTATTTCTAGTAGATACGGTATTTGAGATAGTTTTGGTTTGAAGTTAGAAAACAAAGAAAACGTCTTGTTTTTTTAAATGAGAACTTTCTTCCTACTCAAATATATTTTTTTATTATAGTGACAAAGATTATTCTAATTTGGTTGCAAAACATCTTTAACGCAAAATTGTAAACTCTTCAATTTCTCACTTGTTTCATTCACATTGTTTAAATGTCGACTCATTGTGTGAGAATTGTTTGGCACTGTGTTGTAGTCACTGAATCAAGAAAATCACTATTTGTTTTATGCTCGGGTAATTATTTCTACCTCCTTTTTTTTGTTCTTAGAGGTACTTTAAAACTTGCCACTACAGTGTTAAAATTTTTTTAATCTATACTAAATGTTTTACTGATATAATTTAGGCAATACCTGAATGTGCCACAGTATTTAATGAAGCGTTCCTCTTAATAGACTGTTAAAATGTGTTTTGTATAACTGTTGCTAATTATGAATAGTAGATTTCATCTGAAAATACATGCAATTTTCTTGTAGGCATTTAAGAGAGCAAAGAAGGGAAGTTTGTAATATACTGAAGGAGCTAAAGGTACAAGTTAAAACAAAAACAACAAGACTTAACATCAATGCAGAAAATATTTGGAGTAGTGCTTTAAAAGGATTTAGACAGCGCAGCTTCAGTCCTTCAAACACCATTGAAGTAAATTTCTCAAATTGCAAAAATAGATCAAATACTTCTACTGCATCAAAACACCATTTCTTCCAATTATTAATGCTTCACCTTCAGAATTCATCATTGTTTGAGGGCTCTTCTGGAAAGAACTTGTCCCTTGACTTTCAAGGTAATTGGTTGCTTTGTTCAAAAACATACTGAGAAGTATATGGCGTGAAACACTTTTTAATTTTCAGCCAATATGAGTGTCAGTTCACAAGTGTAGTCCTGAAGGATAAAAATTCGGGGTTGATTTTTTTTTTTTTTTTTTTTTTTTTTTTTTTTTTTTCAATTCTAAAGGGGGATGGTGTGTGGATTTGTAATTTTAAAAATTTGGGTTAGTTGGAGAAGTTGATGACAGCCATGGAAAAAATACAGCATATAGCTAGACTTGGAACTTTTTAGTTAGTGTATTTGTTCTCTTTAAGTGAATTTCTTTCTTCCTCACTCACTTTCTCTGCTAATTATATTCCTTTCCTCAAATTTCTAGAACATTATTTCTCATAGCGTGCTTCCCAAAGATCCCAAGTTAGCTTCTTTTGAGTTCTTATGCTTCAGAATTAAATATGCATTGGGTGTAAAGTAGAAGAGGAAGTTACATCTCCCAAACCTTGATAGTGGCTGAAGAGCTGGTGTAAAAGAACATGGTACTCCTATGTAAAGATGTGGTCTTGTAGTTTGAGCTATCAGGAGATAGCAAAAGTCATTAAGGAAAAACAGCACTATGACATTTTCTATTAAAAAATGAGGATCAGAAATCATTTCTATGCATATAAAGTAAACATACTTTTCTATTTGCAGCTGTAAAAGAAAATCTTTATTTTGAAGCTGGTAAAATGATTGCAGTTTCTCTGGTTCATGGTGGTCCATCTCCTGGTTTCTTTTCCAAAACGCTGTTTGATTGCCTTGTCTATGGTCCAGAGAATGTGAGGCCAGCTTTGGAAGATGTTGCTGATGTTGATGTAGCACAAACAATACAAATGGTAATATGCAATAAGTTTCATTTTATTTCTTGCTCAAGACTGTATTTAGAGATAAAGAAAGACTTACTGAATATAAACTTTGTTGAAATTAAAAAGCTTATTTTTCACATACATGTATACACGCATGTAGTAAACAACAGCCTAACTTGTCTTTTTATGCAGATAAAATATGCAAATAGTCTGTCCAGCCTACAGTCTACACTACAGGACTGCTGTGAATTCCTCACTGCTGCTGGATGTTTAAGACCTGTAACATCTTTGTGTGATAAGAACATGCTGGTGAATGACATATTGATCTATCATGTAGTCAAGAGAATTACTTTACCCTTAGAAAGGTTTGTTTTGTTTGAGTTTTCAGACTTTTTGGTTCTTTTCCTCACTGAAATTTTAAATAATATGTTGCTAAAACTAACTTTCACATGTTCTCACTTATTCTCCATTTAAACCAATGAAGTGTACTGTAATTTTCAGTTGATTAAGTAGCACCTGTTATCTAGGTAGTTAAACTGAAAGACTGAAATTATTTCTCTACGTATCTCCTCTGTTCCATTTCTCTTAGGTCACATTCCTTTTTCAGCCTTATGAAGAAGGCAGATTCACAGTTTTTAAACTACAGCATCGTAAAGACCTTTGCACTGTAAAATTTCTCTAGCTTATGTTCATTTCTAATTCAGAGTTGCTCAAATTTAGAATCTTTGCATTTTAGAAATGTATAACGTATGTTTAGAATTCAAATGAGTTTTCTAGAGTTCTAATTAGGGAGTTTGTGTGTGCCATTAGGAGTGCAATACTGTCAACAAGTGTAAGTTGGCCTGCTAAGAACATAAGCATTGCATTGATGTTTCTGTGAGGTAGTGATGACCTAATTAGCTGGAAAAGTTGCAGCTCTTGACTGTTCTTTGATTGGTCTCTGCCCTTATTTGCAATTCACATTCTTCATCTGCTTGGTAAAATGTATTGGATGCTAATTTTTCCAACAAGCGTAGCTTGATTTAAACTTCATGTATAGTGTTATCTTTGACAAATTTGAATCAATTCAATCTCCAAGAGCTATGAAAACTAATTGTTAATGTGAGGATTTTTTTTAATGAAGGTCAGAGCAATTAGTCTTTCAGTCAAAGCCCTCTGGCCTGTTTGAACAATCTATATCATATTTTAAAACTAGGGAGTTAAAAAGTAAAACATAATGATTAGCCCATTTGTTTATGAGGTAATGTGGTTTTGTGCATTTTGGGAGATGGGCTTAAGATGTGCATAAGTGAGTAGAACCAGAAATTACTTGTCACTATCAAGGACTTAGAGTAACTAGAGTGTTGGTTAGTTTAGCTGTTAAATGTTCTAGGCCACTGGGTACCACTGAAAAGAGCATCTCTGACTTCCTTGCACATTCCCTTCAGATACTTCTACATGTTCAGATTCCACCTGAACCTTCTCTTCTCCCGGCTGAAGAGTTGCGGCTCTCTCAGCCTTTTCTCGTAAGGTTATGCTCTAGTCCCTTGATCGTCCTAGTCACCCTTTGCCAGGCTTTCTCCAGTATGTCCATATCTCTCTTGTACTGGGGAGTCTGGCACTGGACACGGCACTTCAAGTGTGGCCTTACTGCTGCTAAGCAGAGGGAAAACATCACCTCCTTTGAACTGCTGGCAGCACAATTCCTAGTACAGCCCAGGATGCTGCTTATCTGCATTTGCCACAGGGAGAAATAACAGCATGTAAGCACATGCAGACTGCAAAAGCCAAGCAAAGGCAATCTTTTAAGACAACTCATTTTGTCTATGGACAAGGAATTTAAACTGTTTTCCAAAGAGCTATTTGTAAGAAAGAGATTTGCAATGTTTCTATATAAAAGTTAAAAGTAAACCTTGCACATACAGTCGAGTACCAGGAAATATAGTTAATTCCTACAAATCACTGGTATTTCTTTCATCTCCCCAAAAAGCTCCACAGAAACATTTAGATTGTTAAAATGAAAGTTAAACACATTTTCTGAGAAAAAGTGGGAGTACTATGTAACCTTACTGACAAGATTCAGGAACTGCAGATGAGGAAGATTTATTATATCCCATCTTGCAGCTTTATAAAATGCAGAGTTCTGATGCATGCTCACTCTTTTTTTTTTTTTTTTTTTTTTCCCCCCTCCCTCTCCTAGTTTTAGGCAGGGTTTGGAAACTCTTGGCGTTCTAGAGAAAATGCAAATGCATCCAGATGCGTTCTCTAGCATACTGTGCCACAAACCCGAAAGACTTACAGCGCAAACTGTTTGTGATCTCTTTACAATCCATTCCTCATCAGATGTAAATAAAATTAAAGGTGCTGACTTTTGGATGGGCTATTTGCAAGATGTGGAAAGTAAGTAATTTTTAAATTTTTTTTTTAATTTAAAAATCCTCGCCTTCCATGTCCAGGCTATTTAGTTGCTAGTATACATACAGAATTTGATTTTTAGAGTTCAGTGGGGTAAATAAATCAAGGTTTTGTGGTCACTATCAGTTCCTAATTGTTCCTTCTTCCCCCTCTTTCTTATTAATTAGAATTTCTGAAACTCTTGCCCAGAACTTTAGAGGGGTAAATATCTGAAAGACTGGATCTAGGACTCCTGTGAATTAAAAAAAAAATCCAACACACAACCTAAGTGATACAGAAAAATCCTTTATTAGATAGTTTGTCTAAAGAACAAACAGTGGTCTTAAAGACCACTGTTTTGTGTCTTTTTCTTTCAGAAGAGATTTTTGTATTCATTTAAGATTTTTCAGAACTTAAATGAAGTGGGGTTTTCTTGCTAAACTTTTTCTTAGGTAGCCATATAACTGCATATTTATTCAGCATATTGATTTGATTTCATGTGGGGTTTTTTTCCTCGTAGCGCTTAACATTCAGGGGTAATGATTTATGTGTAAGAGACAATCAATGACAAAACTTAATCCATTTTTTTAGGTGGTGAGTCTGTAGTGACATTTGAGGATATTCTGCTCTTCGTAACAGGCTCCTGTTATATACCATCCATTGGTTTTGATCCTGAACCTACTATTAAATTTTTGCATATAAGGTATCCCATTGGAAAGAGACTTCTTAATTGCTTAGAACTTCCTGTAACAAAAACATATCAGCAGTTCAAAAATAAAATGGAGCTCACCATCAGAAACACACTGAGAGTTGAAAGGGAGTAAGTATTTTTGCTATTAAACTGGGTGCTGGAAACTTGAGTTTTCTGCAGGAACATCTGCTTTCAGTTTGCTACTGTATTTTTGGACAACACGCTTGTAGTATTTTCTGACCTTTCCCCAAAATTATGCTAGAAGTTGTAATGTTATGAGATGGAATACAGTTTTCAAATTTTAAAAAAATTTAATCTTTTCAATAATTTTCCTTATGAAGTCAACATTAAGAGTCAGCTATCTCTTGCAGTAGTTTAAATGTCAACTTTTGCTGTAGACAGTTTTGAAATGTTACCAAACTCTGTAACAGGTAAGTACATGGATTGTATCAAATACTTAGGTAACTTATTTATCAAAAACAAATCAGATACATCTTGAAGATAATTGCTGTAGAGCATTGCCTTGTGTAAAACTGTGATGCAGTTCTTTAATTCCATGTAAATTTTTTCAGTAATTCTTTTGTATTGATTCATTTACATCCTGATGGTTCATGGAAACCTAGGAAAGTTAAAATACTTGTAGTTTTATGGTCGTTGCAGCTAGTGCATTAAAGGTCTGGAGAAAACAGGCAGAATAATACAGCGCTAGTACACAATCAGATTGAACATGTGTCTCTGTTAAACAAAATCTTTGACATTTGCACATTTCTGCATTCTACTGTCATACATTATTTTCAATTACTCATAGAGCCAAAATAGTAAAAATCAGAAGTAAATTTTGAACATGCAACAATGACTGGTCTTTCAAAGTGAAATATAGGAGTTAAACTTAATGTTGTTGAGTATGAAAGAATAGAAGTTTGTTGCTCTTTAGAACACGTAAACTCATCTTCCATTAAAGTCAGTATTTTCTATGACCATGCACTAAAGCTCTTCGTTAAACTAAAGGCAGTCTACCATCAGTCTTGTCTGGGCCTGATACTTTTCTAGCTTTTGTTCTAAACTTTCTGTTCAATCATAGATGCATTCTGGGCACTGTATAGAATATATGTTAGTGCTGCAGTAATTTGTATAAATGGCCAGGCCATTAAGCTGTAAAAGTTAAGTAGTGAAATTCCTACACAGCAACACTTTAATGTTACTAATGCTAAAGCTATCAAATTAAAAGGACATTCAAGTGCATTCTTTTTAAATGTATGCTGCTCTCTGTTTTGAAATTACTATTTCCCTGTCAGTTTTGACCACCTGTGCTATATGTCCTGAACATAAGTTGTGCTATAGATGTAATATAGATACATATGTATCTGTATATATCTGTATGTATCCACATTCTTCAAAATACTGAAAAGTAATCATACACTTTTTTATTGATATAGCTTGGTTTGAATTGAAAATATAAGCAGGATTGCTTTCTATTTGAATACCTTGGCAAGAAAGTACATCCACAGTAATTATAAATGGATAGGTGCTTCTGAAAAAATAATACGAAGTCTAAGGAAATTACTGCAAGTATTAAATCAAACATTTCTCACTACTTCTAATGGCTAGAACAATCTAATCTCATCAGTCTTGTCATTACAAATTTAAGAATATGAGAAATTAAGACAGGATTAGCAGTGGGTTTTGCTTATTGGCCAAAAGCCTATTCAAGTCTCCTTAAAAATAAACATATGATCTCTTGGAGAATGTAATTTGACTGTTTATATACTAAGCATTTTCTCAGTGTCTTCTTTTCTCCAATAATATTCTGTGTTTCTGATCTTTGCATAATTTTTGACTCTCGTTCTTCCAATAAATGCTTTGTATTCTTGGCCTTCAGAATGGTCTATTACCATTATAGGGAGTGATTTCATGCCAATTTGTTTACATAATAAGGATTCATATTGTATGTTTGTATTTTTAAAATGTAATAAGTTTCCTGCAGGTATAATATTACACTTTTTAAATGATGGTGTACTCAGTGCAGTATTTGTTTTTCTCACCTAGTTAGAGATAAGTGTGTTCTGTAATGTTATTCTTCCATATGAGAAGTACAGAAATTACAAAAGTAGCAAGCAGAATGTGAGTAATTTTAAAGGACAGTTCTTGGACTTTTGGTACCTGCAGTGGCAAGAGAAATTGTTCAGAACCTGGAACTAAATAAACTGCATTTTAAAACCTTCAATGGAGAAAGAAATAATAAAATAATGTGAATATAAGGCTTCAAAACATACTTGAGATTACAAAAATAGAGTTCACACCTTTAATTGCTTATTACTTTTGAATTCAGCAGTTGAAAGGTTTTTGTATAAAGGCAGAACTAACCTGTAAGTCGGGTGTAAAAAATGTTAACTTTTAAAACGATCTGCTATTCAATGCTATATCCAAACACTGAATTTGTAAAATCGCATAGTATGTAATATTGCTTGAAAGGGTTTTTCTTGCACAGAATTTGTTCCCGTTTTCTAATACTGACGTGTACCCGTTCAGGACAAGTTGTCTTTCCTTTTCTGTTGGTTTGATCAGCTCTATCTAGACACTCCAGTATAATACTTTGATATATTCAAGTTGTATTCCTAAATGCTGCTTTGGAATTTCCTCATTTTCAGCATTTATTTATATAGACCAATCATAAATTTATTTGAACTCTTCATTAGAATTCCACTGAATAAGCTTACTTCCAAACACAGAATGGTCTCCTTTGTCTTGAAATTGTAAGAGCAATTTATGTAGCTATAAGGACCATAGGTTTTTTTGTAGCAGATCACTGAAGTGCAATATTATGGGGTAGTTTTCGTTTTACATAAACATAACCTGAGGCACACCTGGCAATTAGGGAGGTTGCTTACTTTCAGTATTTCTATAACACAGGGAGCATAATTTATATGGATCAGTTGTGTATTAAATATATTCCTGTAGAAGCTGCATCTTTTATAAGATTTGGCAGCACTACGAAAGAACTATTGCAGTCGTTTTTGTGTTTGGCCAAAGAACTTTACCCCACAGTTTCTCCATCTGGAATTAGCACATCAAATAAGCTATTTATTTTCTAGAGTGATAATTTTCTACTAAACAATAATATATTAGTATTAGTGGCTTTAGTATGGTCTCCTTAACAATGCACATATAATAGAAAAAACACCCTCAAGTATTTTAGCTCTATGTTTGAAAAACCAAGGAATAAGAAATTTCTGTGACTTGCTTTTTTACCTATTCAGAGGATGCTTACCAGAAAACACTGGTAGCCTTTTTAACTGATCTAAGAGTGAAATATAGTCCAAAGGAGAAAAAATTTTTTCATAGTAAAAGTCTAAACCATTGTGTGCTGCAGCTTTGATTTTTTTCATTAAGATGTTAAGTCCTGTGATTTGAAAACAAGAGCATTTTGAGAGTATTACTTAATAATTCACACTCACATTCTGCATATGCATTTTGAAAATAGTATCAAAAAAAATCTGATTTTAATTGAAGGACTTGCAACTTTAAAGCCTACAAAATAAATTTGCAAATCATATCTTAAATCTGTATTATATGGTAAAACATGTTTAAAGCTCAAACTTTACTGTTTCCTACCTAAGGGAATTTCTAGTTGGACAAGAGAAAAATTAACATGCAAAAACTTTTGAAGTGTCAAATCATATGTATACAGAAAATTATTTTCAAAGTGTTAACGTTTGTAAAAAACTAGTGTAACCCTCTGATTTTTGTATTACATAAACAATGTTCTTTTAAAAGTTATGGCATTTAGAATGTTATGCAAGAAAATGTAATTTTGTAAATATTTTTAGCTCTGATCTTGAACTGCAGGATCAGTGCCTGAACTGTTGCATCTTCAAGCAACATTTTACATGGCAGGTGTAGTAGCATCAGTGTTGAAATAATCAGTAAGTGTGGGAAATACCATGTATATATGTTCAAAGTGCAATAAAAGATTAAATATGTAGCTTCCGTGGTTTTATTTTGTTGATTTAATGGGTTTTAGTCCTAGAAGTGTTATCACTATTTTCTGCAGTTTCATTTGTGAACCTATAGATTTATATAAAGGTGTATATGGCATGTTTATCCCAGATAGCTTTGTATCCAAAGCTGAGTTGGGGCGAGTGGGGCTCTTCCCGTGTAGGATTGCTGTAAGGGCGTGAAGGAGGGGGGGGGCCTGTGGGCATGTGCGTCCTGAGGCAGAGGAAAGCAAACTTGTAACTATATTCCGTTGTGTAAACTCACTAAAACNCGGTCCCGCCGCGCGGGCGGCACCGGCCCCTCCCGGTGCTCGGGCGGGGAGCGGGGCCGGCCGAACGCTGCCGCCGTGGCGCCTGCTTCTGTCCCCCGGGGCGGGCTGCGGGCGCCGCCTTGCCTCCGCCGGGAATTCGCGCCCTCTCACCCGGCTTGGGTCTCCCGGCAACGGCGTGGCGGCCCCTCTACCGCCCTCTCGCCTCTGCCGNATCTCTTTACAATCCATTCCTCATCAGATGTAAATAAAATTAAAGGTGCTGACTTTTGGATGGGCTATTTGCAAGATGTGGAAAGTAAGTAATTTTTAAATTTTTTTTTTAATTTAAAAATCCTCGCCTTCCATGTCCAGGCTATTTAGTTGCTAGTATACATACAGAATTTGATTTTTAGAGTTCAGTGGGGTAAATAAATCAAGGTTTTGTGGTCACTATCAGTTCCTAATTGTTCCTTCTTCCCCCTCTTTCTTATTAATTAGAATTTCTGAAACTCTTGCCCAGAACTTTAGAGGGGTAAATATCTGAAAGGCTGTATCTAGGACTCCTGTGAATTAAAAAAAAAATCCAACACACAACCTAAGTGATACAGAAAAATCCTTTATTAGATAGTTTGTCTAAAGAACAAACAGTGGTCTTAAAGACCACTGTTTTGTGTCTTTTTCTTTCAGAAGAGATTTTTGTATTCATTTAAGATTTTTCAGAACTTAAATGAAGTGGGGTTTTCTTGCTAAACTTTTTCTTAGGTAGCCATATAACTGCATATTTATTCAGCATATTGATTTGATTTCATGTGGGGTTTTTTTCCTCGTAGCGCTTAACATTCAGGGGTAATGATTTATGTGTAAGAGACAATCAATGACAAAACTTAATCCATTTTTTTAGGTGGTGAGTCTGTAGTGACATTTGAGGATATTCTGCTCTTCGTAACAGGCTCCTGTTATATACCATCCATTGGGTTTGATCCTGAACCTACTATTAAATTTTTGCATATAAGGTATCCCATTGGAAAGAGACTTCTTAATTGCTTAGAACTTCCTGTAACAAAAACATATCAGCAGTTCAAAAATAAAATGGAGCTCACCATCAGAAACACACTGAGAGTTGAAAGGGAGTAAGTATTTTTGCTATTAAACTGGGTGCTGGAAACTTGAGTTTTCTGCAGGAACATCTGCTTTCAGTTTGCTACTGTATTTTTGGACAACACGCTTGTAGTATTTTCTGACCTTTCCCCAAAATTATGCTAGAAGTTGTAATGTTATGAGATGGAATACAGTTTTCAAATTTTAAAAAAATTTAATCTTTTCAATAATTTTCCTTATGAAGTCAACATTAAGAGTCAGCTATCTCTTGCAGTAGTTTAAATGTCAACTTTTGCTGTAGACAGTTTTGAAATGTTACCAAACTCTGTAACAGGTAAGTACATGGATTGTATCAAATACTTAGGTAACTTATTTATCAAAAACAAATCAGATACATCTTGAAGATAATTGCTGTAGAGCATTGCCTTGTGTAAAACTGTGATGCAGTTCTTTAATTCCATGTAAATTTTTTCAGTAATTCTTTTGTATTGATTCATTTACATCCTGATGGTTCATGGAAACCTAGGAAAGTTAAAATACTTGTAGTTTTATGGTCGTTGCAGCTAGTGCATTAAAGGTCTGGAGAAAACAGGCAGAATAATACAGCTCTAGTACACAATCAGATTGAACATGTGTCTCTGTTAAACAAAATCTTTGACATTTGCACATTTCTGCATTCTACTGTCATACATTATTTTCAATTACTCATAGAGCCAAAATAGTAAAAATCAGAAGTAAATTTTGAACATGCAACAATGACTGGTCTTTCAAAGTGAAATATAGGAGTTAAACTTAATGTTGTTGAGTATGAAAGAATAGAAGTTTGTTGCTCTTTAGAACACGTAAACTCATCTTCCATTAAAGTCAGTATTTTCTATGACCATGTACTAAAGCTCTTCGTTAAACTAAAGGCAGTCTACCATCAGTCTTGTCTGGGCCTGATACTTTTCTAGCTTTTGTTCTAAACTTTCTGTTCAATCATAGATGCATTCTGGGCACTGTATAGAATATATGTTAGTGCTGCAGTAATTTGTATAAATGGCCAGGCCATTAAGCTGTAAAAGTTAAGTAGTGAAATTCCTACACAGCAACACTTTAATGTTACTAATGCTAAAGCTATCAAATTAAAAGGACATTCAAGTGCATTCTTTTTAAATGTATGCTGCTCTCTGTTTTGAAATTACTATTTCCCTGTCAGTTTTGACCACCTGTGCTATATGTCCTGAACATAAGTTGTGCTATAGATGTAATATAGATACATATGTATCTGTATATATCTGTATGTATCCACATTCTTCAAAATACTGAAAAGTAATCATACACTTTTTTATTGATATAGCTTGGTTTGAATTGAAAATATAAGCAGGATTGCTTTCTATTTGAATACCTTGGCAAGAAAGTACATCCACAGTAATTATAAATGGATAGGTGCTTCTGAAAAAATAATACGAAGTCTAAGGAAATTACTGCAAGTATTAAATCAAACATTTCTCACTACTTCTAATGGCTAGAACAATCTAATCTCATCAGTCTTGTCATTACAAATTTAAGAATATGAGAAATTAAGACAGGATTAGCAGTGGGTTTTGCTTATTGGCCAAAAGCCTATTCAAGTCTCCTTAAAAATAAACATATGATCTCTTGGAGAATGTAATTTGACTGTTTATATACTAAGCATTTTCTCAGTGTCTTCTTTTCTCCAATAATATTCTGTGTTTCTGATCTTTGCATAATTTTTGACTCTCGTTCTTCCAATAAATGCTTTGTATTCTTGGCCTTCAGAATGGTCTATTACCATTATAGGGAGTGATTTCATGCCAATTTGTTTACATAATAAGGATTCATATTGTATGTTTGTATTTTTAAAATGTAATAAGTTTCCTGCAGGTATAATATTACACTTTTTAAATGATGGTGTACTCAGTGCAGTATTTGTTTTTCTCACCTAGTTAGAGATAAGTGTGTTCTGTAATGTTATTCTTCCATATGAGAAGTACAGAAATTACAAAAGTAGCAAGCAGAATGTGAGTAATTTTAAAGGACAG
This sequence comes from Edolisoma coerulescens, assembly GCA_013397115.1. Classification (NCBI taxonomy): domain Eukaryota; kingdom Metazoa; phylum Chordata; class Aves; order Passeriformes; family Campephagidae; genus Edolisoma; species Edolisoma coerulescens. Next base: position 653,210 of record VWZW01001524.1, read on the forward strand.
TTCTTGGACTTTTGGTACCTGCAGTGGCAAGAGAAATTGTTCAGAACCTGGAACTAAATAAACTGCATTTTAAAACCTTCAATGGAGAAAGAAATAATAAAATAATGTGAATATAAGGCTTCAAAACATACTTGAGATTACAAAAATAGAGTTCACACCTTTAATTGCTTATTACTTTTGAATTCAGCAGTTGAAAGGTTTTTGTATAAAGGCAGAACTAACCTGTAAGTCGGGTGTAAAAAATGTTAACTTTTAAAACGATCTGCTATTCAATGCTATATCCAAACACTGAATTTGTAAAATCGCATAGTATGTAATATTGCTTGAAAGGGTTTTTCTTGCACAGAATTTGTTCCCGTTTTCTAATACTGACGTGTACCCGTTCAGGACAAGTTGTCTTTCCTTTTCTGTTGGTTTGATCAGCTCTATCTAGACACTCCAGTATAATACTTTGATATATTCAAGTTGTATTCCTAAATGCTGCTTTGGAATTTCCTCATTTTCAGCATTTATTTATATAGACCAATCATAAATTTATTTGAACTCTTCATTAGAATTCCACTGAATAAGCTTACTTCCAAACACAGAATGGTCTCCTTTGTCTTGAAATTGTAAGAGCAATTTATGTAGCTATAAGGACCATAGGTTTTTTTGTAGCAGATCACTGAAGTGCAATATTATGGGGTAGTTTTCGTTTTACATAAACATAACCTGAGGCACACCTGGCAATTAGGGAGGTTGCTTACTTTCAGTATTTCTATAACACAGGGAGCATAATTTATATGGATCAGTTGTGTATTAAATATATTCCTGTAGAAGCTGCATCTTTTATAAGATTTGGCAGCACTACGAAAGAACTATTGCAGTCGTTTTTGTGTTTGGCCAAAGAACTTTACCCCACAGTTTCTCCATCTGGAATTAGCACATCAAATAAGCTATTTATTTTCTAGAGTGATAATTTTCTACTAAACAATAATATATTAGTATTAGTGGCTTTAGTATGGTCTCCTTAACAATGCACATATAATAGAAAAAACACCCTCAAGTATTTTAGCTCTATGTTTGAAAAACCAAGGAATAAGAAATTTCTGTGACTTGCTTTTTTACCTATTCAGAGGATGCTTACCAGAAAACACTGGTAGCCTTTTTAACTGATCTAAGAGTGAAATATAGTCCAAAGGAGAAAAAATTTTTTCATAGTAAAAGTCTAAACCATTGTGTGCTGCAGCTTTGATTTTTTTCATTAAGATGTTAAGTCCTGTGATTTGAAAACAAGAGCATTTTGAGAGTATTACTTAATAATTCACACTCACATTCTGCATATGCATTTTGAAAATAGTATCAAAAAAAATCTGATTTTAATTGAAGGACTTGCAACTTTAAAGCCTACAAAATAAATTTGCAAATCATATCTTAAATCTGTATTATATGGTAAAACATGTTTAAAGCTCAAACTTTACTGTTTCCTACCTAAGGGAATTTCTAGTTGGACAAGAGAAAAATTAACATGCAAAAACTTTTGAAGTGTCAAATCATATGTATACAGAAAATTATTTTCAAAGTGTTAACGTTTGTAAAAAACTAGTGTAACCCTCTGATTTTTGTATTACATAAACAATGTTCTTTTAAAAGTTATGGCATTTAGAATGTTATGCAAGAAAATGTAATTTTGTAAATATTTTTAGCTCTGATCTTGAACTGCAGGGTCAGTGCCTGAACTGTTGCATCTTCAAGCAACATTTTACATGGCAGGTGTAGTAGCATCAGTGTTGAAATAATCAGTAAGTGTGGGAAATACCATGTATATATGTTCAAAGTGCAATAAAAGATTAAATATGTAGCTTCCGTGGTTTTATTTTGTTGATTTAATGGGTTTTAGTCCTAGAAGTGTTATCACTATTTTCTGCAGTTTCATTTGTGAACCTATAGATTTATATAAAGGTGTATATGGCATGTTTATCCCAGATAGCTTTGTATCCAAAGCTGAGTTGGGGCGAGTGGGGCTCTTCCCGTGTAGGATTGCTGTAAGGGCGTGAAGGAGGGGGGGGGCCTGTGGGCATGTGCGTCCTGAGGCAGAGGAAAGCAAACTTGTAACTATATTCCGTTGTGTAAACTCACTAAAACTACGTTACTTTCTTTGTAGCTAGATGCCTGGTTTTGAAACATCATTCCTTTCACTTAGTTATGAGGTGGTCGTATCAAAGCTGTTTCAGTTATTTCTTCTTGAAACTTCAGTCCGAGAGCATAAACTACCCTCTACTCAATAGAAAAAAAGATGGAAAAGGCCGTCCCCGCCCTGTTCTCAGCCGGGGCCCAGCCCCGGCCCGTGTTTTCAATCGTAAGCGGGCGGGCCGGCCCCCGGCCCCAGGGNCAGCGGCGGGCCCTGGGCGGTGGGGCTCCGGAGCCTCGGGCCGCAGTTCTCGCAGAGGGACCCCGGCCCCGCTTGGGCCCCAGGCCCCGGGGACGTGGCCGTAGGTGCCGCCGAGGTGTGGAAGGCGGCCCCGGGGCGGGACTTGGCCGGGCCCGGGCCGTGAGCGGTGCCTTCTCCCGCGGCCGTGGGAACGCATCCTGCGTTTCGTCTTCCCTGCGATGGGAAGGATCGACGGGAAATAACGTTTAATGATGCCAAAATAAAGCTGCTGTTGTCCTGCTCGTGTTAAGACAATACAGGGGCATCCGAGCGTGTGCTGACCCTCAAGAAATTGAGAATACGATATTAACAACTAAACTGATTGTGCATGAGGATTTCTGTGATTAAAGGGTTTGTAATTCAGTCCCCTCTTACACATTGCTGAGAGTCCTTAATTGATTTTTCTCTGCCTTGATGCTGCTTTATAAAGCCTTGAACATACTCCTGAAGCACGAGGATGTCAACTCTGTAGTCCTTCACTTCCCTTTTTTGCCAAAGTTGTAGTCAGTAGTTGAGCTGTAATCATGTCACTTTCTCCTTGACAACTGCAGTGTCTTTGGTGGTATAGAGGATTCTGGATTCATTCAGTTATCATGAAATGTTTCAAATCATCTGCCTAAAAGTCTCAGTTACGGTCTCTGTGGAGCTTAAATATTTACTAGTATGCTTCACTTTTTGGTACCAGTCTACCTTTTGTAATCTCATTCCTGTGCCATCTACCATTGATAGTGCTATTTGATGTTCCTCTGCAGTCCTTTGGTTATCTTCTCTTTGCTGTCTTTCTAGTAAAGCCCATTTTCTTTGAGCCCATATTCTGTACAGCTTTATTCTTTTCTATTCTGTTTCACCATGTTCATAGAGTGGTTTGGATTAAAAGGGACCTTGAAGATAATTTCATTCTAATGTACTGCCTGCTATGGGCAGGAGGACCTTTCACTAGATCAGGTTGCTTAAAGCCCCATCCAGCCTGGCCTTGAACACTTCCAGGTATGGGGTATCCACAGGTCTCTGTACAACCAGTTGCAGAGCCTCACCACCCACACAGGGAAGAATTTTTACCTTGTATCTAATCTAAACCTACTCTCTTAGTTTAAGGCCATTCCCCCTTGTGCTATCACTACATGCTCTTGTGAAAAGTCCCTCTCCAGGATTCTTTTATCTCCATTTAGGTACTGGCAGGCGCTATAAGGTCTCCCTGGAGCCTTCTCTTCTGCGGGCTGAACAAGCCTACCTCTCTCAGCCTTTCCTCATAGGAGAGGTACTCCAGCCCTCTGATCATCTTGGTGGTCCTCCTCTGGACTTAATCCAACAGGTTCAGGTTCTTCTTATATTGGGCCCAAATGTGGACACAGCACTCCAGGTAGGATCTCACCAGAGGAAAACAGAGGGGCAGAATCCCCTCCTACACCCTGCTGGCCACGCTACTTTGGGTGCAGCTCAGAGTACAGTAGGCTTTCTGGGCTGTAAGTGCACATTGCCAGGTCATGTTGAGCTTCTCATCCACCAATATCCCCAAGTCCTCCTCAGTGTTGCTGTAAATCCATTCTCTGCCCAGCCTGTATTTGTGCTTGGGATTGCCCCGACCTAGCTGCAGGAACTTGCACTTGGCCTTGCTGAACTTCCTGAGGTTTGCACGGGCCCACCTCTCAAGCCTGTCAGGGTGCCTCTGGATAGCTTCCCTTCTCTCCAGCTTATTGAGGAGGTATTTCTTCATGAAAGGGGTTAAACATTGGAATGGACTGCCCATGGAGGTGGTAGAGTCACCATCCCTGGAGGTGCTCAACTGGACATGTCACTTTGTGCTGTTGTCTGGTTGACAAGGTGATGTTCGGTCAAAGGTTGGACTCACTGGTCTCGGGGGTCTTTTACAACCTAAATGATTCCATGATTTTGTGACCACACACAGCTTGATGTCATTGGCAAACTTGCTGCAGGTGCACTCAGTCCCACTGTCCATGTCACCAACAATTGTTACTTGATTATTTCAGTCAGCCTTTACAACTGAATCCATGTTGTCTTCTGTTGGGAGCTGGATTCAACAACTAAAAGATACTCAGAAAAAGGTTTCTTATCATTTAGTGATGGTATTACCATGCATGTGCACCATCTGTTGTGACCTTTATCCTGGTTCATAACCTGGATGGGTTTCATAACCAAAGTATATCATTGTGCAAGCACAGTAAAAACCTGATCCTTGCCCCAGAGAACATTCAGCATTAATGTAAATGAAATGGCAATGTGAATACAAAAAAAGAACCTCGGAGACTTGCTGGATGTTGACATGATTGTCACAGCACATTAGTAGTCTGACTACTCTTTCTTAGCAGAGAGCTTATGCTAAGTTTTACTTTAGATGATAAACTCTGCAATGCAGCTGCTTCAGCTCCAGTAGTACCAAACTACATAACCGTACAGCTTTATGTAAAATTGCTCGAATGGCTGAAGATGTCACCAACGGTGAGGGGCCAAAGAATCCAGGAGCAGCCTGTAATCAACTTTCAGGGCTGCTCTATGGTGTTTGAAAAGGAAGAAAAAAGTGAAGTAAGTGGAAGGCTGGAGTCCAGCGAGACTCAGCACTCGGTGTTAGCTTGGATTTTCCCACATTCATATTTCACTGCTAGTAATGTCATTTGAAAGGGCTGTGCACAGGAGGAAGCAGGACATCAGAAACACTGCCTGGCCATGGATAGATGGTGTTAGGAAAGCCAGAGTTCTACTGAGGTTGAGCTGTGCAGCATGTATCTAGAGAAAGGAGAAGTGCTTCTACTGCAACATTAGTAGCAAAAATGTAAATAAGAAAAATGACCAGCTAAATGGAGCTGGCCATTTAGTGGTGATAGACACAGATAGGGCTGAGGTAACCAGTGCTGCCATTGCCTCAGTCTTCACCTACAAATGCTTCCAGGCCTTGGTGTCACTTTGGAGTCAATCACTGAGTGAATCCTATTGGAAAATACTTCTCATCACATGAAGGAAAAGGCATGCATGAATTTATGTATGGTAAATCATGCCTGACCAGCCTAATTACCTTAAGTGATAAAATCACTGGATTTGTAGGCAACAGAACAGTAGACTATGTAACTTACTTTGACTTCAGCAAAGCTTTTGACACTGTGGTGTTATAACCAAGTTAGGGTATCCTGGACTAGATGGATGAACAACTAGCTACGTTAAAAAAATCTGTTGGTTGGTCAGACTCAGAGAGTTGTAATTAATCAGACATAATTACCTAGAGGCTGGTAACAACTGGAGCACTGCATGAGTGTATTCTGTGACCTCTCCTGTTTAAAATGTCTGTCAGTCACCCGGAGGACGAGTCAGAGTGTACTCTGATTAAGTGTGCAGGTGGCAGCAAACTAGGGGAATCTCTTCTACTTGAGGGCAGGGCTGCCATTTAGAGGCACCTAGATGGGCAAGAGGAATGGGCCAGCAGAGATCGTACGAAATTTAATAATGACAGATGTAAATTTCTGTGCTTGTAAAGGAGGAACCCCTTGCACGTACAGGCAACAGTGTGGGGGGTTGCCAGACCTGAGAGCAGCTCTGTCGAAAAGGCCTGTGGGGGGTCCCAGTGAACCATCAGCTGGAGGGAATCAGCAGGGACTACCAAGGTGGTCAGCGGCTCTGGTGAGGCTGTAGCACTAAGGCTTGTTCTGCCTGGAGTTTTCTCCAGGTGGCTTCCGGGTGGACCCTACAGCAGCTCCCCAAGACCTGTAGGCAGCACTGAGAAGATGGAACCAGGCCCCTTTGTAGTGGTGTAGGGCAGTAGGGTGAAGCACAACAGGCATAAATTGCATAACATAAACAAGGTGTTCAAACTGGATATAAGGAACAGTTTTTTCTCCACAAGGACAATCGGTGCCACAGGTTGCACAGTGTGGTTGTGGCATCTCCATCCCTGGAGACTTGCCTGGATAAAACCCTGAGCAGCCTGGCCTAGCCTCAGAGCTGAGCCTCCTTGGGCAGGAGGTTGGACTGGAGGTCTTCCAAGGTGCTCTCCAGCCTGACGTGTCTTGTGATACTGTAGATCCCAGGAGCTGCACTGAGTATGTTCATTCAGCCAGAGTCAGAAGTTAATTGTTTCTACCACTCTCCATGTATGAGCTAAGTGGTATACATCACTCTAATTTCTGCAAGTTTTTCCTCTTTGAAAACTCTGTGATGATTTTGTTACGAGTTTTAAGAGAATAGCCACTATAGCACAAATAGTCTTTTGCTGCTAGTCAGAGATGGGAGAGCAGCACATACTGTGTTGTTTAATCAGATAAATAAGGAAGGATTCATTACATAATAGATTTATAAATGAGGGGTAGGTGAAGCAATCTGCTTTGGTCTGTATGGTGAATGGAAAATCAAATTAAAGTTCATTCCTGTTTCAAAGAGTTTTCCTGCTGCAAACTAAGGGTATTTTTGTACCCCTTAAACCAGCAATTTCTTCATATGAGTTCTCAAAATCTTTCAAACTGTGCACTGGTTTTAGTCAGGCATAAAGGTATTTTTTGTTTGGTGTGTACAGTGTTGTTCCTGTGGGGTAGGAAAAGCAGATCAGGGAATAAAGCAAACTAGTTCCCACTGGACAGAATGCACCTTCAGGAAGACACTGGAATTATTTTTAAGGCAAGCCATGGGAGAATGTAGCCTGTATAACTAAGAAGAGTTAATGTTTTAGAACTTGCTTCTTTTCTTTTTGCAGTGTCTTCTGGAGCCCATAAATTCTAGCTAATGTGAGCCACTTGTCAGTCAAAGCTGTGTAAAAATAATGAAAATGTGACTTCTTGCATTTATATTTTGTGATGGTTTTCCTCTCAAATGAAATGTGTAATAAAATCCTGCTAAAGTGTTCAGTCGCTGTTGTTGAAGTGTAAAGAGATGAAAGCATTATTTGGCTTTGTTTTCCAGTGGCTTTGAAACGTATGCTGAACTTCAATGTCCCTCCTGTTAAAAACAGCGCAGGAGAACCAGTATGGAAGGTAAGAACTTTTGGAACCGGGATAGGAGAATTTTATAGTATTTGGAAAAGTTCAGATTTACAGATTTTAACTAAATCGAGCTCATCTTTCTTATGTTATTAACTTCTACAGGTTTTTTTTTTCCTATATTATAAATATACAGAGTTGAGTATCAGAACTGGTGAAAAAATACCTGAGTCAGAAAGAAGCCAATACAAATGGAAGAACTATTGATAGCCTGAAGAAGCTGAGCTCAAGCTAGCTTTATTACCTTTAAAATGTAACTTGTAGTTCATGAGGAGTTTTTGCTACTACAAAGCATATGTTCTGTCTCTTCATCTCTTTTCTTTTTTCTCTTAACTGGTTTTCCTGTTGTTCTCTCCCAAATGCAGTCAGAAAAACTCTGCACATACAAGAACAAATTTCTGACAGCAAACTCTTGTTTGACGACATTTTTCAGGAGATGGAAATGATTATTCTTTTCCCCCTTTATCACTGGGGGGTTTTTTGTTTGTTTTTTTTTCATATTTTATTTATTTGCAAGCACAAATGGAAGTCCATGACAAATTAATGATTTATTATCAATTGGTAGATGTTTAGATGTTGAAGCACTTTTCAGGTTAGGGTAGTAGTTCCCTAAACCTGAATTCCTGTATCCACTGTATTCTACAGTATCCACTTTTTACAGCACTTTATAAGATGATGTATATCTGTTTCAGGTTCTCATTTATGACAGATTTGGCCAAGATATCATCTCACCTTTGCTGTCAGTGAAAGAGCTGAGAGATATGGGGATCACTTTGCATTTGTAAGTACTTTTAAAGAACTTTTCTAGAAAGAAGATTATTTAATGTTCCCCAAAATAATGAACAAATCAGTGAAAATCATTGAATAAATAACCACTAAAATAAAGATTATACACTGACTTGTTCCTAAAATCAGATGGCATTATTCACAATCCGGGAGTGGAGAGATAGTTCCAAACACTGTTCAGTAGCATTTCTTGCTCAGTTCAGGAGGCCCTTGTTCAAAAATAAAAGCCATCCAGTAGGTATTCTTTTGGAATTTGTCTCTACAAATCCTTCTGTAATAATATATGTGAAAATTATATTGGCACAAATTGTTTCGTGGCACTGTGTATGTTCTTTGCTTATCTTTTTACATGTAGATTTTACTTGTCTCCTGTCAAACATATGAAATCTTTAAGTATTATTTCAAGAGATTTCTTTTTCCCCAGATTACATTTACCTAATCCATTGTCATTCCTTAGCTGTGGTAATAGTCATGAAGAAACTTTGAACATACATTTATTTTTTTACAAGTTTAACTTTTGCTAAGTGAAGGCTAGAAATGGAAACACAGTTTAATATGCTGACACATCAGCAGAAACGTGAGAAAAACATGTAAGCACCTTGCCTTCGAGCAGGAAAGGCAAGTTTAATAGAATGAAATATACCATGTTTTTTTACCATGTCAACAGTTCACGTATGAACTTTGTGGATGTAGTATTTTAGCTTCCTCTGAATGGATAATCTGATTTTGAAGATTTGTAAAGCCTTTTCTCAAGCTTTGAATAAACTTTGAAGACATCTATTAATATATTCAGCCAAAACATATACTAATGTGATTTTTTTTCTTGCTAAAACTCTGGCTAAATATAGAAAGAAATTGTAGGAAATTATATTTGTCTGTACAAATAGTTTCTTTAACTTTCATAATTTTACACACATCAGAGAAACAACACATTAAAGATGTCTTTTTTCTTCCCATCAGGCTTTTGCATTCAGATCGGGATGCTATTCCAGATGTTCCAGCTGTTTACTTCGTAATGCCAACAGAGGAAAATATAGACAGAATGTGCCAGGTAACTTGCATGTGTAGTGTTTCAAAAGAGTCCACACAACAGGGTGTGTGAAGTAATCCTGCACTCACCAAAGTGTGACAGTTATTAACACATATTTGTCAGAAAAATATTACCCAAAATATTATTATGCAAAACTTCAATTTCCCAGCAAGTAGAAGGATAAATATATCTTGTGTGTTTCAGAGAGAGTGTCTTGGGTGTGAAAAGACAAGAGGCAGTGGGTACAAATATTCCATTTAACATTTGAAAAAATTATTTTAATGAGGGTGGCCGAACACTGGAACAATCGATTGCCTGGAGAGTTTGTGGAGTCTCCATCCATGGAGAGGTTCAAAATCTGATTGGACACAATCCTGAGCCACCTGCACAGTTTGATGCTGCTTTGAGTGGGAAGACTGGATTAGGCTAATCTCAATTTTTCACATTCTTGGGAAGGAGATGGAAAGTTGACATCTTTGCCAAAGGAAGGAGAAGAGCATAGGGTATTTTTGGTCAGCAGTAAGGTGTGGAATAGTAATTGCTGTCTTTCAGCTTAAATGTCATTTCCTGTTGTTCTGCAGTTCTGTGTTAGGTTGCTTATATCTGGACATATAATCAAAACACTGTGTACTGAGCTGTATGAAGAGACAGCTAAGCAATTCTGGAGATTTAGTTTGACTGTGGATAACTGTAACATCACATAGTAAAAGTATGATTTCTTCTTTAAATTAGTCAGGAAGGTATTAGTACTTATTCAGGAAAAGGGTTGTGATTTTCCTTTCTTTTAGGATCTTCGAAACCAGCTTTATGAATCTTATTATTTAAACTTTATTTCTGCCATTTCAAGAAGTAAACTGGAAGATATTGCAAATGCTGCTATAGGTGCTAATGCAGTAACTCAAGTGGCTAAGGTAAGAAAGTCCCCCAGTCCCTAATGTTAACATCATTACAGGTATTGCTGCATTCTTATCTTCAGTCATACTGGGGGAAAAACAGAACCTACAGTCATCCCAGTAATGTAGCTTAGTATCATACTTCAGCTGTCAAAACTCCAAATGCTGCAAGACTTTTGTGCTGAGTGATAGGAGGGGAAATACAGTGATTTCAGAGTATTCCTAATCTCATCAGCTGAATGAGTGCTTTCAGTGCATATATCTTGGGATGGGGTTTTATCTCCTAAATACACAAAAAGAGCAGTGTGAGTGCAGTTCTGATTTGAAATAGTGTTTCATATGTACACACTTTTACTGAGCACACTCCTGTACCTCTGTGATTTAAAGGCATATGTTAGGGATTTACGTTTATTTTTGTTGAATGGCTGTACCAAAACCTGTAAATTATTAAGTAATATACTTAAATACATTCACTTTTTCTCCCTCCAGTTAATACTACTGGCAAGAGAGAAAGAATCCATTGTGAAATGAAATGAACACTACTAGTTTTGTTTAAGCCTTAGGCCCTCAGCAGCAGGAAATTGCTGTAGCACTGTAAACTAACTTTGTTAAATCTGGTTTTCGGCTGTGATGTCTCATTAATAGTTTATGCTGTAGAGAAGTTTAATTTTTTTCCTGAATGTACAGGTGTGTTACAGAAAAGTTAGAAGTCATGAGCTGTAACGTCTTATTGTTCAGATATTGCCCTCTTTCCTCTCTCCTGCCTGAGAGCTCAGTGCTGATTATGTTGTAGTCCTTCATATTCATAAGAAGTGAACCTATAATATTGAAATGTCCTCCATATGTGTTTTTTCAGTCATACTTGGCTGCTAAAACTTTGTCCACAGAAACAGTTGAAGTTGGACAGTTCTGGCACTTTTCAGTCCTCTGATATTTTGTGTTAACCACTCAATCCTTACACAGGTTTTTAATTCATAAATAATGTCTTGCATTTATTTCTTCGAATAGGTATTTCTGTAAAATGTGCAAAATTAAGTAGCAGTTAATCACGTCTAGTTTTTCTTATGCTTCACTCTGGACTATTCTGACCATTATTCCTTGATTTTTAGGTGTTTGATCAATATCTTAATTTTATTACTTTAGAAGATGATATGTTTGTATTGTGTAACCAAAACAAAGAACTTGTTTCATATCGTGGTAAGTAAATTTATATAGAAATTATAGCAGAATGTCTGAAGTTGAAATTTACTTTTGAAGTTGTAGCTAATAACCAGCAATTACTTCATTTTGCTTTGATCTGCTCGGAATTCAGGATAATCTGTTAGATGTGTCAAATCTTGAAAGAAGCAGTTCTTAGATATTCACTCAGCATCTTTATCACATGGTGATTGTGATACTGAAAAATAAATACGTATTTTTAAATAACAAAGCAAAACTGTGGTGTAGACATTTATAGATAATAATACTTTTTGTACAAGGAATAATACTGGAAAAATTACTTACTGTTTTCACATGTAGATTGTCACTGTGGGTGGGAAAGGGCATTCTAGACAATAAGCAATGCTGATTGCTTCTGCAAGCACGTGAGCCAAGCATGTCAGCTTCTTCACAAAGTTTCAGAGTTGCAAGTGAAGTCAGCCTCCTGGAACTCTTTTTTTGTTCTCAAGACTTCAGTTCAACTTGGTTTGGAACCTAGCAGGAAAAGCAAGTGGCTGCCTTAGGTCAGTTGCTTGGTGCTATGTCTGCTCAAGTCAACATACATACTAGTTGTCACAGTTATCCACATGATTTTCCTCCCTCCATTGTGGTGATTTTATGTACTCCTCTGACCCATTCAGTGTGATAAATGTACAGAGAACTACCACTCCACCACTCCTGCCCCTTACTCTGGATGTTACAGAGTATGTTTTCTTACTGCTTCTGCTGTAGTTTTGCTCTTCCTCTCCTCTTTTTACATAAGAACCAGTAATTTCAGAACTGCAGTGTGTGTTTAATTGACTCATTGCTCAGAAAACACCAACTCATTTGTGTGATGTACAAATGCAATGCAAGGGAAGAAGCAGAAGTCAAGATAGTCCTATTTTTGCAGCAGCTCCTCATTACTTTAATGTAGTCACAGTGTCACACAGCTAATTCCTGGTGCATGGAATACTCCCTAGGGACCAGGTAGAGATGAGAAGTCTCTGAATGTCTAATATTTAGCAGTGAGATTTTTGTCCTCTCTTGCCCAATTCCAAAGTGTGTACCTTCCTTTAAAACTGGATCAATAATACTGAGTTGTGTCTCACACTGGGGATTGACTCCATTGGCAGAATGAAGGGCGGTTTTGTTTGAAAAGCAGATCTTATTTTTTTCGCTAAAACCTGATGTTAAGAGTTTTAATAATAATTGTTTTGTGATGTGTTCCTGTGTATATAAAGATACTTAACTGACTGTCACAAGATTCTTTATGCTAACAAGGAATTTGAATTTAAATGACTGAAAATGTTTTGCATCCATCAGTTTCTATCTGGCTTGTTTTCCACTCTTGGGCCACTGAAATTTGCCACCATGTTTAAACCAATGTAGAAGTGGGCTGTTTCCAAAAGCTCATCAAACAGAAATCTGATCTCCCACAGAGAGTGATGAGTTTTCCATTAGAGCTCAGTAGCTGATCTCTCTTACTGTGTGAGTTCTAGATCTGACACAGTCAGTCAGTAGGAGTGCAGAGGTGAGGAAGAAGTGGGTTTTTTTGCCTGTGGAGAGTATAGCAAGAGACTTCCAGTTTCATAACCTACAAAAGTCAATGTAAATCTGAGGGTACTGAAGGACAGCTGCTGTTCTTGCAGCAGCACTGCTGTGTGGCCACGAATGTATCTGAATGGGTGAACCAAGAACAAATAAAACAGGTTAAATTTCAGTTTCATGATTTCTTGGCTGTATAACTGCTTTTACAGAGAGGTAGTGTCAGCACAAATAAGCATGATAAAATCCTTCAATTACGTGAAAGACTTTCATAGACAGAAAGGACACAATATGTTCTCTTTGTTTAGTAATGGACAAGAAGTGATGCGTTTAAATGCAACAAGGAAATTTCTGATCAGATATTAGGAGCACTTTCTAATTTTAAAAATAATGAAATATTAGATTACCTGTAAACACTATGGTATTTTTATGACGGGGAAGCTCTTTGAATTGGTTTAGATACAGAAGTTACATGGGTTTAACTGATCTTTGGAAAGGAGGACCAACTAGGTAGTCCCTCAGGCTCTCTCTGCTTCGGTTTTTCCAAGACTGTGTAGGAGGAAGAGTAAATGAGTGATATTGGTATAAAGTTGATATTTGAGATATGCTGTTTCGTGCTATTAGAATGCTTCTTTACCATTCTTTACAATTTGGTTGGATTTTGTAGTACAACAGCAAAATCTAGGAGACCTATGCTTACTTTTCTGTAATAGACGCATTCCCCATAAGCTTGTTGGAGTGGAGAGAGAGAAATGTATAGAAAACATGGTAGAACATTTTAGCAAAATATTCTTAATGAAGTTTCTCAAAGGTTGATCTAAGGAGCAGTAATATTGAGTATCTGTGTTGGTCGCTGTGGTACAAGAAAAGGAATGGGCTCATAAAATGTGCAGGTTAGACAAAATTAGAAGGCACCGACAGTATGCAGATTACAGGAACATTAGAAATGAGTACTTTAAACATAATAACAGGATGGGAATTAAATTTTAAAATTGGAAAAGGCAAGAGAGTAAAAATAAGGTTTTTTCACCCCTGTAAAGTGGGAGACCATTAGTTGGAGATAACTACAGAATGATAGCCCCTATGAATTTCAAAGCTTTGTCATTACAGAAAAATACAGATATTGGGAATGGTCTGCCTTTCTTGGTGCTGATATTTCAGAAACTTGAAACTTCTATTGCTGCTGTCAGCCTAGTCAAAACTTTGGCTTGCTAAGTATAGTTGCTGAAATATAATCCATGTGTCTGAAGTTCTTAGAGGAGAAAAGATGGGGGGAGAAAAAAGCACCCTTAAAGTTAGGGAATAGTTATGGCTGGCCATGCATAAATTTAGAATGGAAGGCTTATTAATGTTTAGAGCTTTGAAATTCATTTTTGGAGAAAGAGGATAAGACAGGTAGTTGTGTGAGAAATTTTTAAAGGTAAAGTAAAACAAACAAGGATAGAATTTATGGCATGAATCCTGAGATAGTGCTTGATTTGAGATCTGTGATAAGATTTGGTTTGATGTTTCCTGTTGGCTCTTATATTCTTGTCAGGGTTAGTTACTTAAGAGAAATGTTGCTGCATGTCTTCTGTTCTGACCTAAATGTGGGAGGGAAATATCTCTTATCTGCCAAGTAAAATGTTTTATAACTTGGGAATTACCCCTAATCTAGAGACTGACAGTAAATTTATGAGAAAAAAGGGAATCTCCATACAAGAGGTGGGATTTAGAAATTTTGAATAGAGATAACTGCATACTATAATTAAATTACACAGGTAATTTTTGAGGATTTTTGTCCTGAAAAATGTTTGCCAAGTGGATGGCCATTTCTCTTCTAGAACATGTTTCATAGTAGGGTTTTGTTGATGCAATACCAACACAATCCAAAAGATATGTATGCAGTCAGAGAGACTTGGGAATTACTGTGTAGTGTTTGACCTTATACAGCAAGCTTTAATTAGTTCTCCTATTTTTTTTCTCAAATAAAAAAAGGGGGGTGGAAACTAATAGATGTGCTAAGAGGGGCATTTCAGGATGTAATCTCTTCTGCACCAAAATCTGTTGACTGCTAACGGCCATCAGATTAGAAGAGGTTTGCCTTCTCAGTATTAAAGTGGCATAAACTTATTTAACCCTATTCTTTTTTCCACACTGTTTTAGCCATTAACCGACCAGATATAACAGACACAGAAATGGAAACTATAATGGACACTATTGTTGATAGTCTCTTCTGTTTTTTTGTTACACTTGGTAAGTTTCCAAATTCTAGCATGTTTTCCATATTCAGTGAGACAACTAGAAGTCTAGTGATTTCATATAAAAAATTAAAAGCAGAATTAGATCTGTGACCAAAATCTCAATAATTCACAGGGTGGGATAATGATCTTGCTCAAATTATTGCTTTATATCACTGTAAAGTACAATAAAGGCTGTTCTTCATAGGAATTGAGTCTTAGTCTTCAGTATCAATGGGAGAAGAGTACTGAAATGCAAAGGTTTGGGTTCACTGTTTTAACAAAATCCTAGTTTGCAATGAAGATAATAGTGGTTTGAGTTTGGATTTGTCATGCTCAAAAAAAAAACCAAAACCAAAACAAAACCAACCAACCAATCAAAAAAAAAAAAAACCACCACCAAAAAAACAGAAAGAAAAAACCCTACATAATTCGAAGAAAAATACTCCTCACACAAACCCTGCAAAGATCTAACTGAAATAACTCCAGGAATAGGAAGATATATTATGTTTACTTATTTTATTGTTAATTTCCTTGATGCTTAGGTAATACATTTTTCATAGTGATGGCATTTAACTTAAGTTCTAACTGAAACTGGTCTGTTTGAGATAGCTGGCCTACAAGGGGAGCTGGGGATTGCTATGGGGCAGTCTGTTCAAGAGAGATACCCTTGGACCTATTCAGTTTTTCAAGTGTTAGTGTGATACAAATTGAATGTCTTTTCCTCAGTCACTTAAACTCCATGGTTTTGGAATTTTTGTATTTGTATAGATAAGTAAGAAACAGTAGCTAAATATTTTGAAACCTGAAAGCCAATGGAAAATGTGCTTTTGAAAGTAGCATTAGCATGCAGTGAGTTGTAACAGATAAATTGTGGTGGTGGTGGTATAATACTTATTATTGTGTTCAAGGGACTTCTAACCTTTTGAAGATAGCTTTTAATGCATTTGTACAAGGTAGTTTTTCCCCTCCACAGTACATTAGCTTTCTTTCTAGTGTACACTGTATTTCTCATGAATTGTTGTATGGGGTATTCACTTACTTTTGTAAAACTTTATATAATACTTGTATATAGTATTTTTTGTTTCATAGATAAAGACTGCAAGAGAAAAGATTAATGTAAGTTTGTATTTAATCTCAGAATGTTAGTAAAAATTGTTTATGAAAAGTAAAGTAATATAGAATATGAAAATTACAATGCACATAGAAGTCAATGTATCTTTTATTAGGCGCTATTCCTATAATCAGATGCTCAAGAGGAACTGCAGCTGAAATGGTGGCAGTGGTAAGAACTGTTTTTCTAAACACCTATCATTGCTTTAAAACTTTCCAAACATCACTTTTACTTTTCTCCGTATTAGGCAGAGATCTAGTGTCATTGTATCCTTTTCCTTGTGAAGGAAATAAAACTGGAAAAGTGATACATCCATTTTCCTTTCTTTGATTTCAGTTCCATGGAACTTCTGTAGAAACTGTGCTGTTAGGGAATCAAATGATGAGAAACTTAAACAATTATTCCTAAACTAGAGTTTATCAAGATTTTCTGACAGGCATTATAGTTAAGATGCATCTACCCAGTTTAAAAAGTGGCTGTCAGGCCTGTATTGCTCTGTGTGTATCAGTAAGGAATTTTTATCTATCTTGCTGGGAAACCCTGTAAGTACAAGATGTTTTTAGTATATCAAATTAAACTGACATTGAACTTGATCATCAAATAGGGATAAAATGACCAAACTAAATCACAATTAACAATCTCTACAGAACTGTCTTCATTAGGAGTCACTGCGGTTCATTTCTTCCATCTTTTTCGCATCTTCTTTGTCAGTGAAATGATAATACTGATTAAACCTAAGCATGCAGTGTGCATGCACTCATATTGAGGATAATCTCACTTTTATGAAACAATTGTATGGCAGTGTCTGACAGCCCAATTTGCTGCTTCTGCTGTGGTTCCGTCTTGACGCCTCCTACTGGTCGTTTCTACTTGAGTGTTTAGGGAAAGGGTGGTAATTGTCTGGGAGGAGATTGGTAGACATAAAGGAAACATCTTCAGTGTAGTCCTAGACATAGATATAAATGCCGGAGGGAGACAATAGATATAAGATTTCTTTCTTTCCCATGTGTACTGGACGTAGTCTTCCTGCAGTGAAGACATTTATAAATTATAAAAACAGCACAGTAAATCTTTTAATGTTGATCATTTAAAGAGGTTAGGAAACCACTGGTTTGTAAAAAGTGGTTTTGTTTTTCCCCTCCTCAGAAATTGGATAAGAAGCTCAGAGAGAATCTAAGAGATGCCAGAAACAGTCTTTTTACAGGTGACACACTTGGAGCTGGCCAGTTCAGGTATTGTGTTAGTAATGTTATTTTTCCTATTTCAGTTGTCTGGGTAAATCACCACTGTTCTGAAAACTGCATTTACAAGAATTTGGTTCAAATTCTATATTAAAAGAAGTTACATACTTTTAAGGAAGTTTTCCAATCCCACAGCATAACCTGTTTTAAAACTTTTATAAGTTTATGGTCCTAGGACAGTAAATCAAAAATTATGTTATGAACCAGTTAATTTTGTTCTGCCTCTAAGCCCAGCAAGAGCCGAACTTCTGCAAATACACTCTGTTTACAGGACTATGAAATGCCCTTGGATGTCTGAACACATCTCTTAGCAAGAGAACATATCTCCTTTAAAAGAAAGACCCATTTTCTTCCTTGTGAACACTGTTACCAGTTTAGTTATGTCAAAAGCAAGTGTTTCTCAGCTGATCCCCCTCTTGACCAGAGGAGGACTGCTTGAGGACTACCGCTTAGATAATTAAGGTCTGTTAAAATCATGACTGTTTGAATCTTTTAAAGATGCTTGTGTGCATCTGGTAATATGTTCTCAGTAGCATCCCTGTATACTGTTGCCCCCAGATAGCTGAATACTCCACAGGCTGCCTTAGGAAGGTGTACTGCAGGAGTTTATATTGTTCATGAAAAGGAGGACATGTATTGGCAAGACTCTAGCTGAAGGAAATTTATAATCTCCTAACTGGGTATAAAAGAGTCATCATACTTTTATCTCAAATTAAAATCAGAATTTGGATAAAAGGCACAAAAACATCAAAGCTGGCAAAAGGAATGAGATTGAAAGGAGAGAGAATAGTTGTGAAATACCAGTTTCTTCATTTTCATGGGAACTGAATTGTAAGCGCTGCTTTTGCTTCAGAGGCATGGCTTGTTTTCCTGATAGTGTAGCATCATTGCCCTCAAAATTAAAATGCAAGGTAAAGGAAACAGAGGAAAATTTAACCAGTTGAATGGCTTCAGATCTTTAGTTTAGTTTTTCAGAATCAGGTGACTAAGGTTCTTGAGATTATATATTTAAGTGAATATACTTACTGCAAGGAAATCCAGAGCATGGAATTTAAATGCTTTTACTCTGTTCCAATGCACTTTACCTGGCATGTTTGTAGAAATAATGTGCTTAAGAGAAATGTTTGTAATAATGTTCTGTCAGCTCACAGCCTTCATGTCTTCACTATAAATTCTTCATGTAGCCGTAACTCAAGACCTTTAAGCATGAATGCATTCTTTTACCACAAAATTGGGTATTAATGGAATTACCACAGTGCATCTCAGAAGTTCATAATTTATTTTTTTATGGACTTTATATACAAGCAAAGAGAAAAATGAAATTAAAAACCCTTGGAAGTGAGATTTTACGTTTGAGGATGGTAATGAGAATTAAAATTAAAATTAAAATTATGTTAAAATTAAAAAAAATATTACCCACTGAAACAGTTGTTTGGAACTCAAATGTGTATCCACACAAAGATGTATTGGTTAATACCTAAAAAGCTAGTTGCTGTTCAGTGTTTTGACTTCTGCTCAATATTGATATACTGGTAATTTCACTTAGTACAAAATAACAGAATAGTTTTATCATTACTAAGATTTGATTCATGGAATTTATCATAGTGATCAGACCCAGTTACTTTGGGGAAGGCTGGAGGAGCTCAGCAGTAAGTGGTTTTGCTTTTATCTTGAAATATGATGTAGAAGGTGGCTGATATCACTCAGGATGTTCCTGGGGTGTTTTAACCATGTTTAAAGAAGTACTAACACAGTGTCATCTTTTCAGCTTCCAAAGGCCCCTATTAGTCCTTGTTGACAGAAACATAGATTTAGCAACTCCTCTACATCATACTTGGACATACCAAGCTTTAGTGCATGATGTTCTGGTAAGGATAAATCAGATTTTGTTACCAAAACTATTTTTTCACTCAGTTTGTTGTTAAACTTATTTCCAGATTCTCTCTTAATCTAAAATCTGTGTTGTCTGTTTTGTATGGAAGTTGCTTTAGTAAAGAACAACTTGGAAGATTTTCTCTAGAAGTTTTATTTAGCAATAATTTCTAAAATATTTTAAAAGTTGAAATATTGATATCATCTAAAGATAGCTAATTCAGCAATCCTGCCTTTTTCCTCAGTAGCTCATGATCTGTATGTTATGTAATATCCAAACCCCATTTAGTGCAATTCAACTTTGAAAAAGAAATGCTTTTAATGTGTTTTAAAACTGATTTTGGTTTTAGTTTGAACTTCTAAAAATACTTTTTCCTATTTTTCTCCACAAGGTGGTGTAGGTGTTCAGTGCAGAGTGGTATACAATCCTACTGTATGTAATCTAAAACAGATTTTTAAAGCAATTTTTTTTGAAATTCAGATAGCCTTAAGCTGCCTTTATTTCCTCAAGTTTATTTTATGAAACCAATAGTAGAAATGTACTTGAATGATAGCTCATTCTGTTTACCTCAGATTTGTGCATTTTGTATATAGGTGTGGAATAAATAATAATAAAAAAAAAAGAGTAAGAGTAATTAGTATCTGGAAGCTTTTTTTGTACTGAGAGTTATTTGTGAAAATAATTTCAATATCTGTCTTTGAGAATTATTTTGGATTTATTATTGAGAGTGTCAGAGGCATACATGAAATATGCACATGCACATATGCATTGATCTTCGAAGTTGATGGTGAACTGTGTAGTCACACATAGAGTGTCCAGAAACTTGCATTGCTAAGATGAAAATATTTCAGCACTTATGGAATGTTTCAGGGCACTTGTAAATTTTATTTTATGTAATTATTACTTATCACAAGTCCTTTCCTCTTAAACTTAAGGATGCTTTATAGAAATAAACAATTTTTGGCCTAGTTTCTTCAGGAAAGGGATATCTGAAAAAAACACAGTTTGCACCGAGTTTTCTCCAGTAAGTGTTGAACTGGCTGGAGACTTGCAGGTAGAAGTATTGAATTCCTACAGGTTTCTTTTTGAAGTAGTGTTGGGTGGCCTCAGGCATGAGTTGGGATAGGACTCCAGTTCATCAGGATGCAGATCAAAGGTGTACTGGAAGCTCAGGACAGCTAGTGCTACAAATATGGTGGAATATGGTAGAATGACTTACGCAAAGATCTTTGGCTATTTATCTCTCCTGCATCAGGCGTCAGTAGTTTCTCTAGACCAGCTTGTTAAATGTTGCATCTTAAAAGTGCACAGGAATATGATTTTTTTTAGTGAAATTGTAACCAAGTGGTCTGTGGTTCCATGAAACAGGCAAAAGTTTAATTTCAAAACCAGTCAAGTTATTAAAGGCAAGCCTGCCAAACTCTTCACTTGCTAAGCATAATATTTTGTGAACTAACTGCAGTAGTCTTTTAAGAGGCCATAAATTGTAACCATGAAAATGTTACCAAGATGTTGATTATGTCAAGTGTACTTTCAAACAAATTGTTTTTTGTTTAAGGTCTCAGTTACAGTAGTCCAGGAATTCTGTGCAGTGTTGAACTACCTAGCCACAAAGTTGAGTGCTGCATCCGTTGAGATTATAACCGTGCTGTTTCTACACTTAAACAGGGTTACATGAAGAGATTCCTATTTCTAAATAAAAAAACCTTTCATCAGTGGATAGAGAAAAATGGGAAGCATGGATAGAAAGCCTTATAAAGACAAAATGGGGAGTTGAAAGGAGGAACACTAATTAATAAGAATTATTTTAGGAAAACTTGTAAATGCCAAAACTAACTTGAAAACGCAGGTCACTGGTGAGTTAAAATGAGCCAAAACATAGATCTCCATTAAAAATTACAGTTAAATTTGCAATCAAATTAATTCTTTTCAAGTTTTTATCAAATATGTGCACTTGAAAAATACTATATTTTTTGCCAAAACAATAAACATCTCTTATAAGATGAGGTTTGTGCTCATCAACTGCATGTGTTTCCTTTGAGTAGCTACTTGGTTTTGTTTCTGTTCTGGCATGGAACATTTGCAGTATTTAAGTCCCTGACAAGGGATAACTAGAAACATTTTAAAACTTTATTTGACAGTTTCACTGACAGTGATCCATTTCTGTATACTTTAATGAAAATAACAAAGTGAAGTTTTATTTCTGGAAAAAATATCTGTTCTAAAAGGTTCATAACAGATTCTGTGTAGTTGAAGATTTGACTCTGTCATTATTTGCCAAGCAAAGAGCACCACTGAAGTTTTAAGTATTCTTGAAAAGGGCTAGGACAAAGTGAGCAAGTGGAATACTTGTTAATACTTTGTTGAAAACCAGAGAGAATAGGTAAGCTGCAGCAAATACAGAGCAGTCTTTGGCAGTGGGGGAAAGAACTAGAAGACCCACAGGGAGCAGTGTGTGACATGTGAGCATAATTGTGTCCTCTTGTATCCAATGTAGTTTCTATATTCATGCATCTGTGGAAGAAGAAAAACTGTATGGAAAAATAGCAGCTTTGTTGCAATGCATTCACCATTTTACTAGTGCTTAAAAAATTAGAGAAGGAGCTGTGAAGGTGTAGCTAAATAGTCCTCACAGTGAATAATCCTGTTGCTGATGTCATGAGCTTCTTGGCAGCTTTGGTACATATGTTGTAGTTATGTAAGGGAACTTCAGCCTTAGAAACACTTTTTGTCTGCAACATAGAAACTTTTCTACTTCAAAGTTTTGGAGAGTTGTAAGAGCACAGTGTTTGCTAAATAACTTATTTTCTATGCAGAAAACAGTGTTCAAAGTTCAGTGTCAGAAGACTGCTTGCATATGAGATAATCAAATGTCTTTGCTTAACATTTGTTGCCTTGTTTAGTATTGAACTGGTCACAGTTCAGTAACTGTGAGTAATTTTGGGGTTCTTATATTGGTGTTGTTACTATCTAGTTAACTAATAAACTGTGTCCTGCCTACTTATGAAGTTCTAATAAATAGCTGTGTTAATATTTTTTTAGAAAATATTCTAGAAGATATTTTGTTGAGTATAAAAGACTGAATAAACAATTAAACTGTCGAATATTTACGTAAGATTCCTCTTTATTTCAGGATTTCCATTTGAATAGAGTTAACTTGGAAGAATCAACAGGAATGGAAAATACTCCAGCAGGTGCTAGACCTAAGAAAAAAAATAAGAAGTCCTACGATTTAACTGCATCTGATAAATTCTGGCAAAAGCATAAGGGCAGGTAAGCTGTAAAGGTATACAGTTTATATTAATTTAGTCAATATAAATTCTAAGTATTCTTCATATATGGTAGTTCTGTTTTTAATCTTATTTGAAAATATTTTCTAGTTTGGGGGCTTTTTTTAAGGTGTATTGGGTCTGTCCGAAATGGAGTTCATTTCTCCACAGCAGCCCTCACAGTGCTCTGCTTTGCATTGGTAGCAGAAAGGTGTTGATAACACACCAGTGTTCTGGCTACTGCTGAGCAGGGCTGGCACAGCATCAGCGCTGTCTCCCCAACATTCCCCCTCACTAGTGGACTGAGGGTGGGCAAGATCTTGGGAGGGGGCATAGCCAGGACAGCTCACCCAAACTGACCAAAGATGTACGCTGAGAAATGGCCAGACATCATCTGCTGGTGGGAAGTAGAGAACAAAACCTGTTGTTTTCCTTTGCTTTCACACATAAGCTTTCCATTTTTCAGCTGCCTGTATCTTGACCCCTGTCTCTGGGGGTTTTTTCTACCTTGCTTTCTCCCCGCCCAGTGTTGCTGAGGAGAGAAGTGATAGAGTCACTTGGTGAGCATGTAGCGTCTAGCCAGGGTCAACCCACCACATAAAGAATGGTCATTGCCAGTATTCATTGTCCGTGATATTTGTCTGTTAGCTCTTTGTTACGGAGCTCAAAATTTTCTTACCAAAATTACATAAAATTATTGAATGCAGTGAATTTATCTTAGAAAGTTTAAGTAAACCTACAGTAAGATATCATTATTTTCAGTGATTTGATACTGCTGCATGATTTGTGTATTGTTATTTCCAAAAAGGTTTTTATTGTCTGGCTCTAGTATTTCAGTTTGTTGATTTAACTGAGCCTAATGCAGACTATTGCATTAGTCCTTTTCCAGAGGTGGCCGAGTCTGTTCAGCAAGAACTGGAATCTTACAGAGCCCAAGAGGATGAAGTCAAAAGACTTAAAAGTATCATGGTGAGTTTTATCACCGGTATGTGTTTTCTGTAAAGCATAATAGGGCTTGTAGAGATGCTTAGCCCACGCTGTCATCCCACAGACAAAAATTTTCAGTGCATGCTGAATTTTAGGCATAATGCAATCTTAAAAGTAGGACTAGAAATACCATATTTCATGAGAAGTTTCAATTTCTTGTTCATTGGTGTTGCAATTATATAACTTCCATACTAACTGAAAAATGCAATCCAGACATTAATACCATTATGAGAAAATAGATTCTAAATGTACTGACTGTATCTGGATGTGTAGTATTTGTATTTATCATGACTAATTTTATTCCTCTTTTCAAACCCTTCCTCAAAACCCAGGGTATAGAAGGGGAGGATGAAGGAGCAATAAGTATGCTTTCAGATAATACAGCTAAGCTAACTTCAGCTGTCAGGTAAGTAGTCAATAGTGCATTATTGTTTAATTAACTGTGAGGCATTTCTAACTTTTTCTGTCACTGTACTTTCAGTATTCTTTGAAATAAATATCTTTAAATGTAGGCTATTCAGCTTTATAATATGGTTTAAATGCTTTATAATTATGGTAAAGTTTAATGCAATGTCCTAAACCAGTGCTTGTGTATGTAACTTCATGTGTGTGACTTTGGAGTGTTTCCTCAGCAAAGACAAAAGTAATCTAAGTGCATCATAGATTTGCTTGCGCTCTTCCACCAAAACCCCTGAACTCTGCATTTCTTTCATAAAAAAAAATTAGTGAAATCCCCTTCTTCAGGTCTCTGCTTGCTTTGCACAGTGTGTAATTAATTACATTCTGATTCATGTATTTTCTGTAACATCTGTTTGCAAGATTATAGTCATTAAGAACTCTGAGAAATTTACTCCCCCACTTTTAGAGACCAAACCACCCTGGATGACAGGGAAAGTCTGAGATTTAGACTTCTTTCTCACCGTAAATTTGTTTTTCATTCCACTGATGCCTTCAAGAAGGGAGATACATAGTTTGCTGCCTTAATCACTGAGACCCAATCAGAAGGAAGAAGTAACATTCATTGTGCTGAGGATAAATGGGGTGATATACCCAGTATCCCGTGAAATCCAGCATGCCTGTATTAGTTAGTTATCTCTTAGTGAGCTCGAAAAGTTGTTTTGTATGCTACGCCCTGGTTAGAATTTCATTGGAATTACAAAGGATATGTGATCAGACAGTTTCCAAAAAACAAGCAGGTATTTCCAAGCTCACCTTATAAAGTTTTCAAGTTTTGTACTTCTCAAGATGCTGATTTTCAGGTCAAGGCATTGGTTTTTGGCTCTAATCTGTAGAATTTTGCTGAGAAGTCCTGATACCATTAAGATCTTCCATTTAGGCAGGTTTCTGCTGCAAGAATTGAGCTAGGTTCAATTGCTGTTCTGTTGCCTATTTCTGAAGGTTATCTTTTTCCTGGCTTTACAGCTGCTAGAAAACTTTGGAATATCTTAGCAGTTAGAAACCAGAGGTTCTAACATTGAGGATCTCCTGTGTTTTGCTTTTCCTTTTTTTTTTTTAAATGCAGTCCTTTGCAAAGGCAGTACTAGTCACCTTCTCACCTTCCAGCTGTCATTAATGGTCGATCATCATAGGTAACATTGATTTTATAATTGCTTAAAGAAGGAAAGATAGTATGGCTGCTTAACTTCCTGGTTCTTCAGGACATGCAGTCAGTGTCATTAAGGACCTGATCATCTGCTTACTATTAAACTGAGACACTGACTGTCCAGGGGGCTTTTGGTTGTGAATGTGTATAGATGCTGAGAAGTCTTTTATAAATGTGATTTCCACATGCCAGCAGTGAAAATCATGTAGATCATAACACCTTGCGTAACAATTCTTCTGTAAACTTAACCATTCAGTTTCCCATTTCACAAAAGACAAGATTTCAATCATGAATCCTGCATAGAGAATTGTGTTCTATGCAGAAGCACCTGTGACAAATTCCAGGACATCCTGAGGTTCTGTATTTATTTGACAGATACTGTTATTTAATGTAATTTTATAATTATTTTATATTCTTTGACAGGTATTATTATTTGACAGATA
Organism: Edolisoma coerulescens; assembly: GCA_013397115.1. NCBI lineage: Eukaryota > Metazoa > Chordata > Aves > Passeriformes > Campephagidae > Edolisoma > Edolisoma coerulescens. The sequence continues at coordinate 678,778 of VWZW01001524.1, forward strand.
TTGACATTTTTGTATATATCAAAAGTAAACTAAATGTAGTAAATCATTTGTTCAGGTTAGCAGGGCACATATCTGTTTTTGATCACAAGCTTTCAATGGAAATATTTAATTACCCACATAATGTACATTTTTTGCTAGTCAAGGTAGAAACCTGGTTTACTACATTACATGTGACTAATGTTCTTCTGTTATGTTATTCTGTTATGGTTATGAGAATCATTACATCTATACGTTGTCATTTTTTGGTTCCAATCCTATTCTGTAATTTTAGATTTTAATAGCCTTTAAAGGTCCTTTGCAACCCAGACTGTTCTATAATTCTGTAAATGTTTTAGTACCTACTGTATACAGTATACAATTCAACTAACAGTGCAAATCAGCAGGTTAGTTTGTATTTAATCTCTTCAGCTCTCTTCCAGAACTTCTGGAAAAGAAGAGGCTCATTGATCTTCATACAAATGTTGCAACAGCTGTTTTGGAGCACATAAAGGTACAATTGCTCTCTACCTTGAGTTTTCTGTCAGTAGTACTCTTTAACTGAAGGAATACATTTGAGGCAATGAAAACAAGAAAGTGAGCCTTCTCAATGGTACTACTTTTTCAGAATTCACTGTGTAGCATTACTTAGTGTTGAAGGGTGAGAGAGAATGAATTTTGAATGCCTCTGCATGGAAAGCAAGGAACACCAATTTTTTTCTTGTCAGAATTTACTAGAATACTCTCATTTTTTTTAATGGTGGCCACAACTGTTATTGTGGTTTTAGGTCTTTCTAAAATGAGTTTATCATGGAAGTGTTTTGTTTATTTTAGAGATGTTTCAAGGCAATTCATGACTTCAGTCTAAGTGATCTTCTGTTCTGTATGTGTTTATCAGAAGGGCACTGTTGAGTGCTCACCAATGAAAGTCATACCCAGAGATGTGGCAATAGTGATGCAAGTTGCTGAAGTGGTCTTTCCAGCAGAGTCTATGTTAGACGTCTTGTGCATAATTTAAGCACTTCAGAAGGGTGTTCGTCCTCTTTTCTGTTTTACATCTGCTGCTCTTGTGTCAGAGACCTTGCAGAGGGTTTAGTGTCAAGTGAAGGCCATGGTTACTTCTAGGATAACTTGGAAAATGGATTTGTTTTCACAGTATGAAAACAGAAATTGTAGATGAGGCTTTCAAAAACACTGAACTTCTTTTCAGTTTTGGAAAGTGGTTCAAACACCAAGTCTCACTGCAAATCAATAATTAGAAAGTTTTACCCCAAGCTACTTATAATTCATGGAAGGCAATGTGTTTTGAAGCTAGCTTTAACATTTGTAAAGAATGTAAGATCTGTCCTCAGTTATTATTGCTACTGAATTTTTTTGAAGTACTATATATGAACAAAGGATTAATTCTGCAATTTAATGAATAAATTAATTTTACATATTTATAAAGTTGGAGAGGAGATAATAAGTGTCTCTCTGTGCTTAGCTCATTACTGTAGGGGCTAGCTTATGGGCTTTAGCACTGTTCGGTATGTCAGTTTTCATATCTGACAATCTAAAAGCAGTAAATTAATACCACTGACAAAAATTGAAGTCAACAATATTGATATTTTGATGCCTTGTCTGCAAATTCACTTTTCTAAGAAAGATGCTGGCATGATAATGGCAGGCCTAGACCAGTAGAATTCTATATATGATTTGTTGGTTGGAAAACAAGTTTCAGAGCAAGATGTAGAATGGCAGTAACATTAGTTTTGCTTTCCAGTGTCCTGTTGGCAATGGGCTGGAGACAGATTCATTAGATGATAGCAACACACTTGGTTACCTAGAAGTGGAAGGAATTGCTTTATATAGGCACTCAACCAGCCCTTGGCTTGCTGCTCTGACAGAGAGCCTGCTAATAGGGAATTAATTCCCTAGGAGTGCTGATCCATTCCTCCATGACTCTTAATTCTGGTACTGCAAAGTGCTCAGGCTCTTTACCTTCTTATTGTGTAACTGTCATAGGAAATTGTGAGACAAATGGCTATGCAGTTTCTTCAATATATTGATATATATTGATATCATCTTTTCTTTTGATATAGAAAGCATCAGTTCATCTCCAGGTATTTAGGAAACTGTCAAACTAATGCAGATGCATGTGTTTTTTTCTGTTGAAATTTGCTTATGGTAAAGCCTTTTAACTGAATGAATGTGAAGTTTATTCCAGCTGCTTTTTCCTGACCATTTTCTCCTCTCTTTTCACTCTCCAGTGTTAGAAAAAGTATCTTTCTGTCTTGAGCTGTGGATATTTGATATGCAGAGCATTATACTACCTAATGGATTCCTCAAAAATACTCTCAAAAAGGGCTGTGTCTCAGTCAGTACTTTTAAAAGAAATTCTGATGACACCTTGACTCTGTGGTTAATAGGTTTTTTTATGCAGTAAATAATGAAACCAGATTAGGATAAGACAGAATTTTTTTTGCACATGTTGAGGTCATGAGGAGCTAGTGAGGCACCATGCTCTTCATCAGGTTTTCCCTTCTAAAATAATCAGGAAGTACATTCATACTTTAAAATAGACTATTTGCATGATCCATTATGCTTTTTTACTATATTAATTATTTGAGCGTTTTTCTTCACTACATATATAAGCATCTATGCAAAGAATGTGAGACCTGCTTTAGGTATACTAAATGAATTTAATTTTTCTTGCGGTCATATTTTAATGTTCAGATTACAGCTGCTTTCCACATTCTCCTGGATCATTTTCTAAGACACAGCAAGAGGAAACCAGAAATTAATCACATACTTAGGGGTCCTGGCAGTTTCTTGGCTTAAGGGTTTAGTGAAATAATGGAAAGTATGCATCACTTTTTCATGAAGCAAACCATCAAGTATTTATTGTCAGTGCTTTGAACAAATGCATCCTTGTTTTGCATTTATTGGTTTTTCCTCTGCTGAAGCTGGTGACTGAAGGTCTGGACCCAACAGATAACAGATTTAGAGCTAGAATTGCCTATCTAGCTGCTTTAGAGTTTCAAGTAATGCTTATCTTTGCATGTCATTCTAATATGAATAGGATTACTGACATATGTTAAATCATGAATCTAAAAATATGTACACATATACTTTTCTAAAATGACAGTTGGGGGAGTAGATTAGATAACCTCTTGCTAGAATTCTACACATGTGAATTTAAGTGGCAGATTTTTATGTGAATTGTTTTCTGTCTTAAATTACTTATATTTGTTTGGTATAGGGTTTTGTTTAATTCTTACATAATTTTATTGTGTATCTCTACTTTTGCTTGATCTCAAGGTCTGATACTTTGAATGATACCTTAATTGGGATTGACAATAGCCTTTCAAATTTTCAGATTTGTATTTTGTCAAAGAATTCCACTATTTTAACTACTCTGTTTTAAATAAGGTTACATTTTTGTCTTACACCTTATGAAGAGAAATTGTATATGTTTGTGAAATACATATGTCACAGTGGGCCAGGCTGATTTTCTGTAGTTCAGAGCTGATAATTCAATAACCTCTTAGTAAAAACAGCTTTTTCTGAGTTCAGTTACAGTGACCTTCCTGTCATCATTCTGTGCAGTTCAGTGAAAGGGAATTGGCTGTGACTGCCACTTCCAGCCTTCTTCCAGAGTTTCTCTTCCTCTTGATAGGAGCACACTATAATTACCTGACCAGCCTCCCTCATTCTGGAGGCATTTTTTTCTGGTTGTTTTCTGTCAGCATCTTTGAGAAAGACCTCAGATAGTTTCTTAGAAAATGTCTTATCTCGTCTGCATATTCTCTCTCTCTAAAATTAAGAACTTTTGTAGTGTAAAGAGGATAGAAGAGCTTCCAGCAAGTCTTTACAAAAATGGCCCTCCAAGAGATTTTAGTGGCTCCTGCTTCCACTTATTTGCTTTAAAAAGAAGGAATTTTGTGTTCATTTTGGAGTGCAGTGCTCAATAGACTTTCCCATGCACTTCAGTAATTTTCCCTAAAATAAGTTTTGGCGTACAAACAGCCTGTTTCTAAAGATGATAAGTTGAAAGCTTTCACAAATATATTTTTTTAAAAAAAGCAAGCTGAAGTGTGGCCCTTTAGCTACATTACAGAATCCTGTCCCTGAAATGGCAGCCAGAAAGGTCTCTTGAATGAAACTGGTGTGGAACAAGATGTCATAGTAGAAAGTCAAAAGCAGGAGGCAGAAAATGAATAACTGTAACTGTAAATGCATCTTTATTTTATTTTTTTTTATTATTATTGATTTTCTTCACATTGCTTGCCAGTTTGGCACCCATAAGAACCTCTTGTTTGCTGTGTTTTTTACTGAATCTACACAACTGTTTAGCTCCTCTTCCCCAGCTTTTTCTCTTGGCATGTCTGTGAGTTTGCCATTGAGTGAGCAAAATTGAACTTACTTAAATTAAATGGGACATCTGCTTCTTATCAGTACCTCTTAGACAAGTTGGCTCTTCAAGAAGTAACTGTCTCATTGATGTGGCATATGTGGGATATCTATCAAAAGGTAACTAGTAGTGTTTAAGGCTATTCAGTAACCCATATGAAATTTGATTAGGTGTCCACCTAATTCCTAGCAAACCAGTATTAAAAAAATATTGCCCTAATTAGCACCTTTGCTAGTAACTTTCCTTAGTTATCTAGTGAAGAAGCAGCTGAATAGACTTACCATATTGATCCATCTCTTTAGTTTGTCACATCAGAAACAGTCTCAAAAGTTTTATATTGCTGCTTACCTCTGGTCTCCCTATTGTGGATAGAAAAGGAAAACAGACAGTGGGTAGGAAAACAATGTGGACCTGAAGTTTCAAGATTTTCAGTTTGGGTTTTTTTCCCCAAAGAATGCTAAGTTCATGCTTCAAAAGTAATTGTGCAAAATTTTTGAAGAGAGTGAGTGTACATGTATTATTAATGTTTCAGTTTAGGCTCAAAGTATAGCACATGCATGCAACGAGTGAATTTTCTTTGCTGCGGTTGATCTGTTTTGTTCAGCAGTCACAGTCAGTCATAACGTTGCACATGGCTGAGAAGAATTTTTCCTAGCCTGTGCTCCAAGTAAGTTAACAATTGTGAATCTGTTCTTAAGATTGAAAATGATTGATGTTTGAATTACATAATTTTATTTAGAAGTTGATTTGTAAACAAATACAGAGAAGTAGGGAATCTTTTTATATTGTACATTTTTACATGCCATCTGAATAAATTTCTCATAAACAGATCACCAGCTAAGATAATACTGGCTTTGCCAAATTCAACAGTAGTATATTTAACTTTATAAGATTAAGTTTCCACATTTCAAGACAATCCCTTTTTTATTGGATGCCTTTTGTCTGGGAAAAGTATTTTAAACTCAAAACCATTGAATTTAGCTTCACATAACAAGATAAAAATGTACTTCAAACTGAAAAAGCAAGTGTGTGTAATGGAAAGACTCAAAAAATTGTAGTAGTTTCTTTGCAATTGCTTTATGTCTCTAGAGATATTTAAGGAAACTGTAACACAGAAAATCGCCAAGATGCTTTAGAATTCAGGTCTCAGATGGTTTACCAGATACCAAATTGCATCTGATGTAAGGTCTTGGGAAAAGGCTGGTAGTTCAGTTCTATTCAGACTTTAAACTACTCTTCTAACATAAGCTCACGGTAAATATAGCTTGAAAGAAGCTCTAGAGAAGCTCTAGCTTTTTCTTTTTATTTTTTCATCTCATGCACCTTCTACGTAGTCATAGTCACTATGACAATCAACAGAAGACATTCTTCTGCCCCTAAAAGTAGCAGGGGGTCATTGTTGAGCGCTCTTGATGGTAATTTACTTTATAAGCTGTAATTACAAGCATTCACAAAAGCTTTAAATTAAGTTGTTGCTTTGCAAGTAACTGCTCTTCTCGAAGAGTTCAGTAAGTGGTGACTGAGAAATGGAAGCATTGTGTAGCTGCCTGCATCATAAGCTGATCACCAAATGCTTTCAGTATAAAAATATCCTTGTAATTCATATATTTTTTACTTTGTTTTCTCCTCTCTAGCTCTTTTTCTGAGGAACTTACAGTACTCAGAAGGTGAATTATCCTAATATCCTTAGGCTAGAGGAGTACTTTTGCAGGGGGAGGGGTAAAATAAATTTTTTTAAATTAATTTTCTTATTTGTGATCTTAGGAATAATTTTAGTAGAATTCAGAAATATGGGAAAACCAGACTTCTAAAGTTTTTGTGTACTGTCATTACAACAACTATTGCACTGGATAAAAGGTGCCAAAGCAGTTTTAAATGCTTTGGCATTATCAGGCAAAATTTCTCAAATCATTTAACTCAAGAAAAACAAGGTGACTCTTGCCTCACTCTGGCAATATTATTTCAGTCTCACAGTGGGTATGATGTGGAGCTGACACACTTCCAAAGCAGCGAGATGGAGATCCACTCTGCCAGTCTCCTTTTTCAGCCAATACATAGCTGAATGTGTTCTAACATCAGGATTTAGTTAGTTACCAGATACTAAAGGTTTTGTAAGCTGAGTAGCTGTAACATTTGTTGTGATGCTACATTTTAATGTTCAGATAGACATAATGATCTGCATTGTAATGGAACATTTTAAAGTAAGTTCTAGACTGCATTTTTCTGGTTTTAGCTTGTAAGATCTTGATCAATAAGTGCAAAGCTTGTCTGTCTGTGCAGATGTGCTGCAATGCAGTCATTACTTGCATGGCCACGTGATGTCTTCCATAAAGCTTTTGCCTCAGAAATTTTCTGTACTCCCTGTGCCATCCTCCCTAAAAAGGATTTTCACAACACCTAGATGTGTCATTGTATAATGAGAGACTTCTTTTCCAGTGTTAATGAGAGAATCTATAAACTTCTCCATCTTTGGTGTGAGTGAATTACTGCAAGCCTTTGATCTGAGGTAGTATTTCAGTACCAGCCCAAGCTGGCAGTTGCCAGCGTTTCTTTGGGATGATGCCTTAACGTATAAAGGAATTTCCCACATTTATCTGCATTGAATAATTGTCTTGTGGTCTGAGAGCCTGGAGGTTCAGAATAAATTTGACATAATATTCACTTGACCATTATTTTTTCCTTTTGCAACATAGCAATGTGTATGATGGCATGTAGTTTTCAGCTGTGGCAAAGCCATAGTTGAAAACAAAGCTTCTCTTCCAATTCAATATTCACATCAGACACCCCTTGCTTAACTTGCATTTTCACTTTTAGTATGATAATTAAATACATGTCAGCTTTCTGAGAGCTAATTATAATGCAAGCATTAGTTACTTTTACTGATAATTTATTTTAAAATAAAGTTTTTAAAACAGTCTTTATAACTAAAACTACATACCTTTTAAGGGAGGAAATAAATATTCTTTCACAGTTTTAAGATGTTAACCTTAGCACTTACTCTTAAACAGAGTCGAAAGCTGGATGTGTATTTTGAATATGAGGAAAAAATAATGAGCAAATCCACTCTGGATAAATCTCTTCTGGACATGATTTCTGACCCAGATGGTGAGTACTTGAAATCTGAACGTGGTATAAAATTTGTTAAGATACTCAATAAATCTATACCTGCTTGGATTTCAGGGTTGGTAAAGAGCAACCTGTGCAAGACTTGTAAAGAAAACAGCTTTTGATTGATCTTCAGTAGCAGTCTAGAGAGTTTAGTACTTCAGTTGAGTAATATCCAAAATATTAGCAACTTTTGCAGCTCCACTAAAATCCTTTCCTAACTCCTTATTTTTGAAGATTGGAAATTTTTTTTGTGCTTTTCCGGTATTTAGTAGTATAGGATGGCATTCTGTGGTCTGAACAATACTAATTCTTTTAAATCCTACTGCATGTTTTATAACACATACCTCACAAACACAATGAAAAATTCATAGAATTTGATTAGATCAAGGGGCTGTAATGTAGGTAGCTCCTGCTTGTGCAAGGAAAATGGTGAATGGGACAAGGTGGAGAGAAGGGACGCAAGATGTAAATTGGCCAATTCACTGGGACTCACCTGAAGCTTTGCATGTGTTGATTCAGCTGTGGCATGTCTGTTTTCATCATCTAAGGGCACGAGCAATGCATCCCAGCTTCGGTGTCAGATATAGGTCATACATATCAGAGCATTGCACACCGGGGGTACTCAGGTTCTCTATTAGCAGGAGTCACCGGGGGTCTTTCTGTGAAAGGCTGACCCAAATGACTTCTCAGCTTTTTGTAGTATTGTAACATCAACTCTCCTTTCAATCTGTCACAGCCTGGCGTGTGTCATAACCCTCTGACAGATTTCAGTATGATCTGATACCAGTTGGCTGGAGCAAAATAACGTGCAGAGCAAAATTGTAAAACTTAAATTATGATCTCTGACTAGTCAGTATACTGGCAATTATATTGGCAAACCTCAAACATTCAGAGACCCAGGGTTCCTGCTCTTTTTCCAGTGTGCTCTTTAATAAAATGTTTTGTTCCTGCATGATTATGTGTGTAGCCTTACAGCTACATATTGGGTTTAATGCCTGCTTGGAGTTTGTATAATGATTCATATTTATAGAAGGAGTATATATACATCCTGCTGACTTTCTACAAAAATCTTCTAATAGTGTCCATGCTATATAATCAAAAGGTAGTAGAAGAAATAGTGCACAGTTGGTAGAAATCTGAGCTAAGATTTTAAACATCTCCTAATGGGTCATGTCTAGAAATTAATAAACTTTCAGAAAATCTAATGTCAGGCATCAATCTGTAAATCAGTACATACGTTCATTTTTTATATGAAGCTAATAAGAATATGTATAATCTGTACTGGTTTTAAGCATCAATGCAAACTAGTCCTTTTCCATGTTCGGAATTAATATTTCATGTACTATTTTAATTTCAGCCTTTATGTTTGCATAAACTTAAATATGAAAACAAATTTTTATGCTCGCTTGTATATCCTACTGGATCAATTACTATTTACCTGAATCCACATTTTCTGTGCCTTTTTAGATTGCAATGTAAAGCAAATTGTTTTCCAAGCCTCATATATCGTATCAACATTCCTATTAGCAAGGTTCCTGGGTTTTACACAAGAGAAAGATTAGATTTACAAGCTAGAGTTTTTCTTCATAATCTAAGTATTCAGGTTTTCACAGTAGTATGTTAGCATTTTATATGCATTGCCTAGGTTTAAGTTTGTATAAGAAAAAGATTTACGTTAAATCACAGTGATTATTTCCAGGCATGCTGTCTCGTAAAACTGTCCAGCCTCATACTGTGTGATTCACTGAGAAGTACCAGCAGAAAACCTTTTGAAGGAATAATACATCAAGTCTTCCAGTGCTTCCACTGGTGAACTATTTATTGGCATTATGTGTGGGGATATTTGTCATGTGGACGATGAGATATGCAGAGCTCTTCATGAAAGCACTTAGATGTGACCACTTAACAGCTTCAGGCTTCAGCCTCCCATTTGTTACTGCCTTGTACTAATCTACCACTCAGGACTATTAGCTGCCTCCCAGTTCACTGGGTGTTATTGTATCCTGGAGTAGTGATAAAATGGGAGCTAAAGGCTGCCTGCTGGTTTTTCAATTGAAAATGAAATTGGTCTGTTCTAGGTTTGCCAACTTAAGTTTTCTTCAGAATGTTTAGCGGTTTGCCTCTCTGTGCTGTCACGGATTGTAGTCTAGAAAAAAGTAGTGAATATTTGACAGACAATTGGCCTGAGTCTTGCAGCTGTTTATCACAGCTTTTTTTGCCCAAGTGAATTCCAGGTGGATCTCTACCTTGAAAGCTGGCTTTTGGTTTAGATAATACAAAGTTTCTTCAGTTCTTGACCTTCTGATTTACTGGTATTTGGTAAAGGTTAGTAAAACCTACTTTCCAGAGAAGATTGTACCAAGTCATAAATGTTATTATGACAGCGCTTACTCTTAACTTCTGCCAGATTAAATATATGCTGATTTATAAATAAAAGTTGCAGATTAGATCAGATGGTCTCCTGCTGACATGATCCACATTCCATAGTAGGGGAAAAAAACCCAAAACAAACAAAACAGAAAAAGAAAAACAGAAAAAAAAATTCATTTTCTTACCCACAAGTACGAGAAAGCTCGTTCTTATAAAATATTATACTGAAAGTATCAGGCTTTTGTAATGAATTTTAATTTTAGGTGTTTGTTTTGAGATGTTGTACTTCTGAAAACTTCATATGAAACTATTGTCTTTACTAACAGTGATTCTCTTCTAGAAAAAAGAAAAGATGGTGCTCAAAATCTGGTGTAGTAGTTTATAGTCTAAGTAATGGCTACATCAACCTTTTGATCTGGGGAGATGAATTTTGATTGCATATCAATAATGCTTCCCAAGAATTGGAAGTGCTTTTCTCCAACAAAAGAGGATTTAAGAAGTAAAATCCTTTCTGAAGGCAAGCTGGAAGTTTCAGGGGTTTTTTTTCCTGACCAGAGGTTCATATAAATGCTTTAGCAGTCCTCAAGTATTTCACTACAGTGAACCATAGAGCTGTGTAAGCAAGTTGTAGGGCTTTTACTTTTATGATTTTTCTTTAGTCTGCTTTTTCATGGACCTACTTCCAGATAATGCTTGCAATCTCCACATAAAATAAGTCATAATTTTTCTACATAACTTCTTTAGGATGTTATATGAAGAATAACATTTACTACAAACAAAAGGGGAAAGTGTAAAACTTTCAGAAAGAATGAGCACATCTAACCCAACTCTTAATAAAATTCCTATATGTCTTTCTACCATTTTACATATTGAAGAAGACCATAGTTATAAATAACATTTTTTGTCATAACTGAAGGTCTGCATGTGCATATGTGTGGCTGCTGAAGAGCAATTAATGTAGCAGCATAGTAACAATTGTAGTTTTTAATTTTTTTTTTTTTTTTTATTGCAGCCGGAACTCCAGAAGACAAAATGCGATTATTTCTCATCTATTACATAAGCTCAGCTCAGGCACCTTCAGAGGTACCTATGTTCTTTACAGCTTCCAACGCCAGATTCTACCACAAAGGATTTTTCTGTGTCATTTCAGCACTAAGTAGATCCTTCTGTTTCTTTGCAAAAGGAAGTATGAAATGCCCAGGAAATACTAAAACTTTAAATAAATTTTGTCATATTGCCAGGAAATCTGCTCACAAAGGTTTAGCCACCATTTCAAAGGATATGAATGACTAGTAAGAAGGAATATTTTATTGTGACATATTTAGATCAGAGTTACTGCAAGACACATCTTAGCATGCTTTCTATTATTCTGCTCCACTGCTCAATAGAAGTAGATAAAGCAAAATGAAAATATGACTCGTTTCACTCTATTTTCATATATTCAAGAATGATCAAGTCAGTTGACTAGCAGGTGAATAAAGGAGAAATGCATCTGCCAATATCTGAATAACTCAGGAAACGACTTTTCACATTTCTTTTGAGCTTAGGATGATTAATTTCAAGGAAAATTCTTACACTGTAGAAACATTATTTGATGGAAAAAATGTTTGGTTAGACGAATAGAAAGTATCTGTATAAATGTATACTGGCTCCTCTTTGTTTATTATTTACTGTTTTGACATTCTGCAGAAACCAGCATTCTGTTGATATAAAAGTATAAAAGACTCTTCCCATATCTGAAAGTGCACAGGATTTAATTCCACAAACACGGTTCAGTTAAATGAGATCTGCTCACAACAAATTTCAAGTTATATTTCCATATTTGGTAGGAAATGGGAGTAAGACTCATAATTACTTTTTAACTTGGGTCAATGCTATAACTTTGCACTGCTTATTTAATATTTAGATAAGAATAGCTTGTCTTTCCACATGGAGTTAAGAGTAGCTTCAACCTTTTGTAATTTTCCACGTCATGATTTCAGATTGATTTGGAGCAGTATAAAAAAGCATTGATGGATGCAGGTTGTAATCTCGCTCCTTTGAACTACATAAAACAATGGAAGTAAGTAATTTCTTTTTTGTCTTCTATGAGGCTAATTGGGTAATTTTACAGAACCCAGCATTGTATTCAGGAATTATGTGTTACTTGTCTTACATTGTAAATTATCCTTAAGCATTCGTTTGGTATAAGTTTTTACTTTAATTGTTATGATAGTACATGCAAATCTTATTTTAAAACTCAACTCCAGTAGTGCCAGAACACTATAGAACATGACATTTAGTAGTGCCCTAATGATCTGGGACAGAAACAACTTACTGAATTAAATGAAAAGTTTTGCTAGTTCAGACTCCAAAGTTTTTTTAGTTCACACCAAAGAGCATATCAGTTATTCTAGTTTTACATGGTATCTGAATGAAATCTTAGTCTTTTAACTATAAAATCTAATTCCTATTGTATTTGTAGGCAAGAGGGATGCATATAATAAATAGTTATTTCCTGAAAGAGTTTGAAATGCGGAAGTTTTTTCACTTTCAGATGACTAGAGTGGAACATTCTACAGCAGTATGTGCCATGAAATAAATTCTTGATTTCTATCCCTGCTTTCACAGGGCTTTCACTAAGATGGCTTCAGCTCCAACCAGCTATGGAAACACTACGCCTAAACCTTTGGGGTATGCTTTTGATTAATTTTCTGTAAGCCGTTGGGTTCTTTTATGTTATTTTAGTATTGCTGAAAGTGTGGTTAGTGCTATACACGGCCCAGAACAAAACATCTCCCTATTTGTAAAATTTTTAAGTTACAGACAATTACAAGCACTTATCTTCCCTTAACAGTGTGTAGTACCCACAGAGAGGAAAATAAAAGGATCTGTGACTAAATTCACAAGCTATCTTAATACAGTGTTCCCTGCACCTGCACATTAAATGCACTCTCACAGGAGAAGAATTCAGCACCAGGAACTGGATCTATGACAGCCATCACTTTGAGCCTTAAGTGGTCAATGGCAGAAGATAAGAACAGCCCTGTATATTCAAAATCAGTTCTCTCCTGAATTTGGAGACTGCCAGGGATGCAAGAACACAGTGCTATTTCATTGGAATGTCCTGGACTGGGTGTCTGTCTGTTGAAAGGTGTAGTTATTTATTTCAAGACAAAAGAAGAAAATTACTGTGTTATGGTTACATATATCCCATACAGGATGTAGGACTTGGGTCTTTCAATTCTTCAGAGGATTTCAGTCCTCATTACGAGCTTTACTTTCAGGAATGCACCATCACTGTTATAAGGAATCCATGGCGCAGTATGGTTAGAGAGAATTCCAGTGCTGTTTCACTTGGAAAAATTGCTGTTTGGTTTGTTGGAGATGCTCAGCATCTCTGTTAACTCTGGTGATTAGGATACCCACTTGAAAGGAGCACTCCAATCCTTACATTACTGAAGTTGTAAAATAAACAGTTCAGTGGATTAAAGACTAGAATCCAAGATTCCCTTTGATAGGTGAGGTTCTATCTGGTAGGTTACAAGTGTATTCCCATACACTTCCTTGCCATGTGATATGAAGAATATATTTTATGACAAACTGAGTTACTTGGTACTTAGGTCCTGTTGACTTTATTGGGAATTGAATGTCAGTATAAAGATTAAGAATACAAATTTTAAAAGAAAGGTCTTATACATCATCTTTATTTTGGTTTTCCAGTCTGTTTTCACGTGTTATGAATACAGGATCACAGTTTGTAATGGAAGGAGTGAAGAACTTGGTACTGAAGCAACAAGTAAGTTTAAAAAAACAATTAAAAAGTCTATCATGAGTATTGTGAACATTTGGAAATTTCAGTACCTTTGTCATATTAATAAAATTCATTGTACAGTAAACAAGTAAACATAAATCTCGGCTTATGGATAGATCTATCACTTTGTAACTTCCAGTTTTCAGGTAAGTAATGAATAATGTTCACATTTACTTGGAAGACCTCTTTGTAGCAATTAAGACTGATTTCAGCATTATAAAAAGAACAGCTGTGGAATACTCAAAGTAGACTAGACCTTCATAAACAAAAAAATATAACTATCTTTACTTAGAACTACATGAATTAAGTTTATCTATTCCGGAGTGATTAAAAGGCTGAAAGTGTTAGTTCTCTGTTTAGTTACAATTCAGACATTTCTTGTTTTCCCATATAAGTGTAATGTACAGCAACCATAATCTTGTAATGTGCATGAAAATACAACTATGTTTATAATTACATGACCACCTTCAAATATTCACTTAACTTTATAAAATATTTCTGAGCATAACTTGCATGTAAATATACACCCCCCAAAGAAAACAAACAACAGCAAAAAAGAAACTGGTTCTATAACTTGTAGCTGGAATTTTGAATTGTGGTTCCCAGAAACCTGCTTCTCTGTAGAGGACACATTATTTTTCCAATATGTGCTTACATCTGATGGCAATAAATAAATATTTATTTACAGTTTAAAATCTTAATTCTGTAATATTTTGACATCAAGATTTCTAAGAAAAAGATCATTCGTCATGTTATAATTCTTAGTTAAAGAGTCAGAATTTAAATTAGAAATACAATGTATCAGAACTACATAAAATGAAATCTTAACCAAAGGTTTATCTTTTTGACCTATTTAATCTTATCACTGTCACTGTTTATTCAGCCTGTTACACACATAATTTATACATGAAAGGGATCATGAAAGTTTAAAAATGGGGTCTCACTTTTGTAGGGTAGCTAATGAAGTTAATTCTGCAGGAATTTCGCTATGACTAGATATGATAAGCTAGCTGCATTGTGGAGTTACAACTCAGTGGTATATCATGAAATATGATTGAGGAAAATTTAAATATGCAGCTTGCCTGTGTGTTGTATTTTATAGAGAACTCTTCAGATAAACTGTTACTTGTAATGATAGAAAATAATTATATTCTGAAGGAGACTTTATCCTCTTCTTGTGTTAAACATTTTGTCATTTCTTTAAATGTGTGGCTTTAAAGAGTTAATATTATTCTGTACAAAATGTCTTGCATTGTTTTGCATTCTGAGTGAGCAAGAAGCCAATTTGCCAATGTTTCCAGGATACACCTTTTCTGGCTTTTAATTTCTTCTCCAGGTATTTTAGGGTAGCCAGATGAAAAGCCTTTCTTCCTCATATTTGTAAGCCTAATGTAGGTCTGTGGTATTTCTATTAAAACTAACTTTATATTTTTCCTTCATTAATTTAGGGATTCATGTGGGTTTTTTGGTGTAATATGTAGATCATCCTTTGAAATGTCCTCTTTTGATACATTCTGTCAGCAAGTCCCATTTCCAATCCTGTTGCTATGTAAACTCACCCTCAGTTTATTATAACTGAAGTAGTTTAATTCTTTAATATTCAGATATTTTGCCAAGCTGACATTTCCCATGTTAAATAAGGAACAGTAATCTTGAATTTCACCACAGCTTATTCCTTTGCAGTTCATCTGAACATTTGTTGCCAGGGTGGCTTTTTTTTACCCATTTCTTTGAAAACATTAGGTCTACTTTAGAATTACACCCTTAATTATGAGCATCAGCTTTAAAATTCTTTCCTTAACTGCAAAGTATATTTTTAATAAGAATTCATATTTGATCACATCTGCATATGTTGGTAATAGCTAAATACAGCTCTGTTTCTATCTTTACACTTTTTTTTGCACTTTATGTCTCATCTTTATCCCCTAGCTATATGCACCTCAGATGTTTGCATTTTTTTACAGAAAAGTAATTTAGGTGATAGTAAATAAGCTTAACCTTTACAAAACATAAGAGGAAAACTGTTTAAAATAATATTTCAAATGCTCTGTAAATTCTTCCGTAAGTAATAATGTGCCTGGGAATAGTTCTTAGTAAGCATTTCAGCATTCCATTAATTTCACATTATGTTTTACAGAATCTGCCAGTCACACGTATTTTGGACAACCTTATGGAGATGAAGTCAAACCCTGTGAGTACGATTGCCTTCACACAGAGAGAGGGGGAGCAAATGAAATTTTAGGGCTGTGATATGTAATATGCTGTGGCTAATTTTTTTCATGGTAATGCAGTTGAATCTAATCATGCTGTATTTCAAGAATAGAACCATTTTCATGACTATTTAAAAAGACTTTTTTCATTAAAATAGTCTCTAAACAATAGCAATTTATCATGTCTCATTGGAACTAATATTTTTTGGTTTTTTCCTATTCTGAACTTCTATTAGACTTGTGCTATACTGAGCTTCTGTTGCTCCTAAATTTCTACATTATTTTCTTTGCATCACGGTGTTTGGTTTTTTTTAAAGAGCACAGTTTCAGAAGTGAAGTATTTACAGAGAGGTGTATTAGGGAAGATTACATTTCCCACATCTTTAAACTTTGCTACGTAGAGGAAAATATTTTATTGACACTGTTTCCAGTGTTAGTGGATTGTTGTTCGTGTTTGAAAGACTTGGAAAAGATGCACAGGGCTAACTTTATTTAGTCAACCAGCAGAGGTCACCCAGAACACTTACCATAGAAAGCTGAAATTAAAACTATAGGTAACTTACAAGAAGGTGAAAAATTAAACAAATTTTTTTTAAATAAACATTACCTTCCTCGGGCTACAAGTTTAGGAGCTGATTTAGAAAAGTTTACAAGTCATATGAGGTTTTTTTCTGACTTGGTTTTTTCACATTTTACTTAGTAGAAAACAGCTACCAGCACTTTGATAATTTGGAGAAAACATTGATCTTCTCACTTAAAAAAGCAGCGATTGGGCCACTCTGTTAGTCAGCAGCTTCCTGTTCCACTGCCATGGCAGAGACTGATACTCATGGCAAAAATCAGGGAGTCCCACTTTTCAAGTCATAGGAGACCAGGCAATCCCTAAAGACTGATTCTCCTAACCTGCAGGAAAACTGACAGCAAGTTTGGGAGTAAGTTTCAGCTAAAAGAAGCAAGCCAGAGAGTCATTGTGGAATGTGTTCAGACTTGCTGTACCATCAACAGAAGTGAAATTGTATCTGGAAAAGGTCAATGTGTGGAAATACACCATTGTGGCTTCTGTTCAGCTTCTGATGTGTGGGATTCTTTTCTATTCCCCAGAATAGAAAACTACTGCACTGCAGGCAAAACACAAAGGGAGAGGAAAAAAGTTCAAGATTTTATTTTTTTACAACACAGAAAAAAATCTCCTTTATAGTTCAAGAAATCTTATTAACCACAGTAATCAGTGTATGAAATGTACATACAGATAAAAGGTGTAATGCAGAATTAGAGTCGATTATTGAGAAGTCAAACAATTAGTACAAAATAGATATAAATAATGTAAATTATTTTCTAGATATTAACTGAAACAGTAAAGGAAATATATGAAATGTACATACAACTTGTGCCACAAACATTCACATATATTACTGTCAGCTGAAATCTTAAACCTATTTAGAATGATATCCTGTGCAAAACTCTGTGGGGCTGTCTATAAATCACTTTAAATCAGTGTGTTGCTTGTCTCTGCTGTTTCTTTTGTCTCCCTAGCAAGGACAAATAAGTCTACACCCATGCCACCCATGCTTTTCAAGTTTTTCAGAAGCAGGAAATGCTAGAACAGTTCTTATGGGCCATAATACCATCTTGTAATTTTAAAAATTTTTCTAGATTGTTTCGCTATAGTTATACCTTTTCTTGAAAATCATATTCAGAAACATTCCTTGATGACCTTAAAAGTAATCAGTTACTTGTAGGTATTTTAAATAATAATATTTATTGTTAAGAGCACGATTTTAAGCAATTGCTTTTAAGGTTATATTTTAGTAAAGGAATATTCTGTTCATAAAACTAATAACATACTTGCTTTGTTCTGGTGTCATTAAATAGAGCTTGGTTAAAACCTTAAATCTTCCTAAACAAACAAAAAAAAATCTTGTTGTTGAGTATACACAAATTGTAATCCATAGTTATAAAGTTGACCATCATTTACTATAGAGTTATGGAGATTATTCTAAGGATCTTCTAGAAAATGGTTTGATTACTGAGTGAGGACAGTCTTTGAAAAGTAAACGTTTCCAAAGTGGTTTAGGCTCTGTCAGTACAGTGTGTACATTTGTATTGACTTAAGAAGTAGATAGATCTTATTTGTGGTATATATTAATGAAACTGTATTTTGGTTAATACTGTCCCTTTCAATGTATATGGTACCTTTCAGACTTAGGTAGGATTTGTTTTAGGATTACATTTCATGCATTACAAAGAAAAATTCTGAAAGTAGAAGGTTTCCTTAATCCAAATTAGTCCTGTTAGATTCTGCAGAAAAACAAATACAGACTGAAAGTCAATGACATTTCCATGGGTCTTTTCCCATTTTAATTTGAAATACTGAAAACTAATTTTATAATCTCAGAAGTACTCATTTTCTTCTGGAATTGCATAGGGAAGTCACAAATTCAGTTGTGTGTAAGGAAAGCGCTATACAGTTTTTTTTGGCAGACTAGCTATCTTAAAGAAAATAAAATTTAGTAGGGTGTCTTTTCCCTGCCCCCTCAGCACTGATTTGAGCAGGAATAGTGTAGTGTATTTAAACAACAACAAAAAACCCCTAGATTATCACATTTCTATTGCTTTACCACTTGCCGTGTGTCTACTTACACAAGCCCACAGTGAAAAAACACAGCAGTAATACATTCAGGAGTTAAGTGTTTATAATATGTTTATTAACTCTGATTTTTAGTTCTGTCATTAATCTGTAATTCATTCTGATAAGTGGAAAAAGTGCATCTCTTTATCCCAGGTAAAGGTTTCTCAAATACCTCTCAATTTTAGTCTATCAATATCTGTCCATTCCAAGCTCTCTCATTACCCCAGAGTCACTATACCACCTTTAGGTATGAAGCTGCAAAATCATGAATGCTGGCAGACTCCAGTAGCTGAAATTCCCAGTGGAGCATATGAAAGCTTTTTACAGAGATTCAGAGTGAAATTAGAGCTAAATTATTTTTTTTAAAAAACCAAACTGCAGGATAAGAGAGTTATTTTATGTAGTTACATAAAAGTTTGGAGTATCAAATTGATTTATTTTCTGTGTGTGTAACCACCACATGTGTATTAAATACTTTTTAGTATTAGAGGTAGTTATGCTTTGTGAGCTCTAATAAGTTCCCCAGATTATTTGTCTACTACTCAAGAACTATTATTTCTGCTCTATGGAATCATCAGAGCTCAGAGGTCTTTGCTTGTAAGCACACGGATGAAATCACCTGTAGTTCTGCATGCAGTTTGTCAACAAACTAAACTTCACAGTACCTGGATGAAAATGTAGAATAGAAACAGGAGAAAGCCAAGAAGTTGTCAGAAGGAGTTACTAAGAAGTTTTGTTTTTCGTCCATAGTAATTGGCAAAAATCCTGCTTGTTGCCAGTACAAATATTGGAAGTGCCTCTCAGTTCTGTGTGAAGAAACATTTTTTTTGTGTAGTTTAAACAGTCAAACTTTTCAAATTCTCGTGGAAGTCATTTCTTCTTCAAGAGCTTAATTTTGGTTTAATAGTAGTCATAAATCATGAAATGAGAATGATAAGTTACGTAACAGTAGCAGATTTTGATCTGTCTTGTCTTTAGCACTCATTGCCACAGAAGTGTTTTGTTTTATAATGTTAAATCAATAGCAGATCTCCGTAACCTGGTAAATTTTAGTGTTTATAACTAACCATCAGTGTTCCTCTAAAGCTGGTAACAACTTAGTATTTCTTTCTGCATACTGTCTTTCTGTTGGGATTTATTATGCAACCAGTGTATTTTTTGGAAAGTGTGTGATAGTCAATTTTAGATGAACCAGGAATAAAAAGCTCAATAGCACCCTTCATAGCTTCTCACTGTTGTTTATTCTGTGCTGGTTCAGTTATATACAAACTTTATAAATACTAGTGGACACCACGATTAACGTTGAATGATGTGATGGAAAATGATACTGGTTTGAACAACATTTAATGTGATATATACAAGCAAAAATTCATAAGCCAAAATTCCACTCTTTTGAGATAAAAACGTACTTTTTAATAGGAGACAGATGACTACCGGTATTTTGACCCCAAGATGCTACGAGGCAGTGACAGGTGAGTTTTGCTTCTTTCCTTTTGCTCCATGTAAAGACTAACTTAACAAAATCTATTTTTATTTTACTTGCTAACTACAAGTAATTAATTTTAATCATTAATTCTAAGTCAATATAGTTGGTGTTGAAGGAATTCACAACTGGGAACTTGGATCAACCAGATAAATTTTTATAACACTGCAAAAAAAATCTAAAAAAACAAATGCTAATATGTACATCAGTTTAGTCACAGGAATGTGCATTAATATTTAGCAAAAATAAATGTTAGAGTTCTTCATAGTTGTACTGCTTGGTTTCTTCGAAACTGTGAGTTTTCACTGTTAAATTAAGTAGTCATTGGATAGTGCACGGAAATTTCTTTTGTCACTTTTTAAACGGTTACTATTTTGATTTGAATACAACCCTTCTTTAATAATTTGTTAATAAGTTTTTTAAAAATTATTAGAAGTTTACTTCATTCACTTTTGTATAGGTAGGTGCATATTTTATGTTCATGTTCATACAAAGCGAGACTTGGATATAGTTTATTTTGCCAGTAAAAGAGAGGAAGGGGAATTACACCAGAAGTCTATAAATCTTTATTTTTGCTTTGTATCTTTAACCAATAACTGTCTGATAGTCTCACCTAATCTAATATCCTAGAAACAGAGAAGATACTTAATTTTGATTTACCTTCTAAAAATAACTCTCATCGAACCTGTGGGAAAACAATCATCTCATTTAGTTGCACCAGTTTATTACAGGATCAATGTGGATAAAGTAGGTCCAGGCTTGGTTTTAGTTATTTGCATGAAAATTCTGTCTCTGTTTTGTTCTTGAAACATGGAAAGTAAGAGGACATAAATTTCAGATTATATGTATGTTTTATTGAAAAGTATTACAGATTATATCATTTCAAAGATAAGCAAATTTTGAAATGATCAAAAGAGAAAAATGCTAGTATTTTATGTTTCATTTTGATTTCAACTGTCACTGTTTTGTTATGCTTTTATAGCGTTTTTGGTGGATTTTGTGTAAAAGTGCAAAGATTTATTTCACCCAAGCCAAAGGGTCTTCTCACTTTTTTCCCCACTCTGTATAGTTCTTACATTGCTTTAAACAATGTAGAAATATTAATTTACAGCAGTTGGTAAGTGTGGCATTCTGTGTAGCTGTAGTAGTCGTCTTAGGGAAGAGCTTTTAATTTCTTGTTTGGGATTTTTGCATAAACTCAAGTTACATTCCTTAAACCATATTTGAACATGATGGTAAAACTCATAGTGGTTTGTCTAATTCTCCCTTCAAATATTATGTAGACAATAAAAACAGTTTAGTTGTCTTGACAAAATAGTGATATCAAATAGTATAATTAATGGATTTAATTAAAAAGTGATTAATTTCATTTTCTAATCTACTCCCATTTTAAGAA
The DNA here is from genome assembly GCA_013397115.1 of Edolisoma coerulescens. Classification (NCBI taxonomy): domain Eukaryota; kingdom Metazoa; phylum Chordata; class Aves; order Passeriformes; family Campephagidae; genus Edolisoma; species Edolisoma coerulescens. Next base: position 700,136 of record VWZW01001524.1, read on the forward strand.
ATACTGGCATTTCTGCTTGCTATGTTTTAAATAGAGTAGGAACTGCATTGCTGTAATTCAGTCTTAGCAAAACAGTATCTTTCTATCGTGTGTAAAGCCTACCTCAAGTATAAACAGACCTTGTCCTCTGAAAGCATGACCCAAAATGCATGTGGATTTGTCATATCATACTCAAAAAATGAGACAACTGGGTTAACAGTTCTACTTATGGGAAGTCTGTAGTATTCCTGACAGACAAAGCAACACATTAGAGATAGCCATTCTCTTTTAAAACCTATTTTTCTGATACACTGGAATCTGTGTTGAGTCAGTTGGTCTTGGTCACTCAGAGAAAACGTCTTGAAATAGGGGAAGAGGTAAATTGAAGGGGAAAATGCAGTTTTTAATCTATGTTAGAACAGAAGATGTGTTTGATTACCTGGGGCTGCAGGCCAGTACAGGGCAGGAGGGCAGTGGTAGTGTGTGAGCAAAGGGCAGGAGAGCAGGCTGACCCTTCACAGCTTTTTCTTTGCTTTCCCCTTCCTCCTGAAGCTGCAAGGTGATGCAGGAAAAGAGGTTTCTCCTCCTCTCCCTGCTACCTGCCTGTGTATTCAAATGCAGAAGAGTCTGTACCACACAAATTTGTAATTTCCCTCTTCCTCCCTTAATCATTCTAATCCTACATAGCTGCTGCCTATAGTAGTTTTTGAGATTTGGAAGCATCAGTAAGTGTCTGCAGGCACTGCAAACTGACTGGCTTACCTAGCTAAGGTTCCAGGAGGCAGGATTTCTAAGCGCAATGAATTGTGCTAATGCTGGTGACATTTTTTACTCGTTGTATTTGCTTCTAGGTAACAGCACTATAGTTAGAGCTTTTAAACTGTGGAAGAATTGTTGTCATTTAAATAAAATATTTGGAGGATGAATGCAGAAAGACAGTTATTGTTCTATTTTATATTTTTGTCTAATATTATATAGTAGTCTGTAAATATGATGGGTACATGATGCTTATTTTGCATATTTCTATTAATGTGTAATGAAATTTGTGTTGGGGTTTTTTTTGTGTTTCTTTTTATAGCTCAGTTCCAAGAAATAAAAATCCATTCCAGGAGGTAAGTCATGTAGAAATTATTTTTAAATGTTCGTGTGTTAAAAATAAGTAAATCCTGAAGTACAGTCATTTTTGATGATCATGATTAAGAAAATTAAAGGTCTTATTTGCAAAAAAGCACTTAGACTAATTATATCTAGTATTAATTATAATTAGCTGTTATTCTGAAGCTTTTCATCTTCAAAGGACTATGTAAGCATTAACTAATACTGGAGAAAAAAATGTAGAAAATTCTTCTGAAGGTAATTACAGGGATTTACTAATATCGTAATTGAGTGAGCAATTTAAACCCCCCGTTTTGAGACCAGATTTTCAGAATGCTCTGTAGAATTAATCCTTTGTCCAGCCTTAAGCTACAGTGTTGACCACTGATGTAAATGACTGTTTTAGAGTCTCTGCAATTAAAGGATAAAAGCAAAATAATGAATGTTACCAGTTCATACAAATGCCTGTAACTTTCAGTATTTTTCTATGTAAATATTTACAAATAGTAAGAGTCTTATCTGATCTTACTACCAAGTTTCATAAGCAAAATATTTGCCTTGGCAATGTACAAATGTCTCTGATTTCTCATGAAATGTCCTAATGATCCTCTGGAACAAAAGAAATACCATGTGGTATCATGTATACACATGGCTACAGATGGTCATACCAAAAATGTCAGTAGTAACATAAAGTCTATATAAAAGTCATATAGTATGGTCAAACAACTTTGGATAATGAATGTTAACAGCAATAATACAACTATTAAGTTTCCTTTTTCTAGTAATGAATTATTCTCTTTTAAACACGGCCCAGAAAATACTGATGGCCTTTACCTGTAATATTATAAATTATTACCGGTGGTAGGTGGGAAGGGAAAAATAATGAAAAAGTGTATTTCTTTATGACAGAAGTATTTTATTTACGGCCCAAATGAATTCTCAAACATCCATGGAAATACTTTAACTCTTCCTGTAGTCACTGGAGACATCTCCAGACAAAAAAAGGAACATGTTGAAACTGTATATGTTTCAAGTAGGTCTTAATTGAAGAGAGTAACGTGTTAAAAGCTCTCAGCTTGCTATTCTGCGTCTGACCAAAAATTCAGATATTTTCTTTCATATAGGAAGCGGTGGTTCTGTATCCAGGTCTTATGAGACTGCAGTGTGATTGTGATGATTTTTGTTGTAGGTTTAACAATCTGATATATCACTACTGAAATTTAAGACCTTGAATGCATACTCTGATAATGTGTCTGTTGCCTTTTAGGCCATAGTGTTTGTAGTTGGAGGAGGCAACTATATTGAATATCAAAATCTTATTGACTACGTAAAGGTATGTGTACTTCTCTCAGTTGTAGTCCTTAACTTATTAATAGAAACCAGATAGAGCATGTTTTCTGTAATATTTAGTATTTAGAAGACAAAGTCTCTGAAATTTGCCTTAACATCCTTATTCTATACAGAGTCTGGGAAAAAAGGAATGTGAGAAATCAGTAGAAATTGTGGATTACTAATTCAGACCAACAAAGACTTACTGTTTCTGGTATTTTGCTCATGTTGCTCTTCGGAGTTGAGTAAATAAACTGCATTCTCTTTTATTTTGTGTTCATACACACCAACGTGGTTGAAAACTGTCAGCAAATGTAGCAAACTGAATTAACCTGTTTTAGAGTCCTGTTAGTAGTTTTCAAGTGCTGGTGTTAAATAAAGCAGCTGTAGCATATCATAACCTTGAAAGTAAGGAACTGCTCAGTATTCTCTAGTTTTCATAAATCTTGCCAAGAGATAGCCCAGTGCTTTTTTGTATATGGAGTCAGTTCAAACTCAGACCTGCCGATAACAGCATTTTATTGTATGACACTCTTACTTGAGCATAAAGTACGTTGTTTCAGAAGCCAACATAATGCAAATACTGTGCTATCTGTTAAAGCAAATATCAGATTGGCATCAATATCTAAGCATTTATTACTTACCCACATTTAGAAGTTTTCACTACTGACTTAATAGAAGCTCATTCTTGTTAAACTGCGTCATTTGATTCTGTGTAGAAATTATACAAGGTGTCATATGCACAAGGAAGAAAATATGTAACCAACTATGTAATGCTGGTGTAACAGATTTAATTTCTCTGGTTCCAACTGGCCAGACTAGCAGAACACATGTATACCAAAAATCAGTGGATGGAGAAAAATAACTAAATCATTACAGTTCCTGGGAGGCAGGAGTGGTATTTAAGCACTTTCCAGGAATTAAAAAAAAATGCAGGAGTAACCTTAGTAAAATCCTGAAGAAGGTAATAAATTATTTAACAGCAGCAGCCTACCATTCTTTCTTCCTGATCTTAACCTTGTTCATGGTACAGTTGTCCTGTCCTCTGGTAGACTGGATTGAGGCTTTTCACACGAAAGAATAAATATGGAGCATTAATCATTGAAAAACACTTACTCTAGAAGGCACATGAGAGTTTTATGTCCAGGTAAATCTTGAAGAATGCAAAGTCAGAACATGTGTGCTGAGTTTCTCCCTGTGACAGGCATCTTGGAACGGAGCTGGTCTGGATAGGGGAAAGGATAGAAAGAGGAATGTAAATTAAAGAAATCATTTAGATTTGGCTTAGCACTCGTCACTGTCTTTGATAACTAATTCAGTGAGGCATCTGCCTGTGGCAGAGTGCTTTGTCAAACGTTTAGCTTGCTCCTTAGTTGACCCAAAGCCACGTTAGGTACTATATCAATCCAAAAGATGCCCAGCAGCATGAGTGTTTGTTACTTCCTACAAAGAATCTCTGAATTCCCTAGAGGTTAGTTCACTTCTCTGATTGTGGCTGCATGCTGACAGAGCTGAGGTGCACTGTGCACCTGTATATACAGGGCACCTGTGCGATGACAAACACTCAGCACTTCATATAAAGTGGCAGGAAGCTGAAGTTTCAGAGTAATAAGAGGGCAAACAGGAGGTCATTTGATAAACAGATGGAGAGGACAGAAGGAACTGAAAACTATGGAAATGGTAATGTTAGATCTTATGGAGAGTCAGAAGTTGAACATACTCTTTCTTCTTCTGGAACCTGTGAACAGAGGTTTTTCATCACAGTTGTCACAGCTGAAGGGTGCTGTATGTTTCTCCACTCAGGCTTGAGCACTTGGAGATGACCTGCCAAGGGGGAAGACTCCCTCACCTTTATTCCACTTAGCCCTTAGCTCTTGAAAAAACAAGGAAGGTTAATGAAAACCTTCATTCTCCCTCCCACCACCTGGAAACCTATGTGCCTCTCCCAGGTGACACTTACAGTCTTATCCAACAAAATTTGCTTTGCATGTGGTAGACTTCCGGCATCTATTGTTTCCACAGATGTAGCTTATTAATTATTCTCAAATTCAATCAGTCTTCCTCCAGAATAAAAAAGAGAAAAATCAACAACTCTGTTCTTGCAAGCAGATACCACAGAGATTTTATTCACTGCTTTGTTTTTCTAAGCACTATCTGTTTTGCCAGTTTGCCTCTGAAACCACAGAGAAAGTATTTTAAAACTTTCTAAAACAGGAAGCAGTGTTCATTCAGCTTTGACATTCGGAGGTTTTTTTTAGAAGAATTAAGAGGTACCCTGAAATCCAATTATTTGTAGTTCTGTGCTAGAATGGACTATCTCACAATGTCAAAAAGCAAATATTTATGATGTTGTTAAGGTAGATTGTGCCTTAAAATAAATGTATTGTCCAAGTTCAACATGCTGAAAATGTGTCATCAAAATTGCAAGCCATAGGGAGCCTCCAAGAGGAGGCTAGCATTCTGTTTTGTGAAAAAGAATTTAGTATATGCGTTAATTTCCTTCTGTAGATGCTTAAAAAAGTACCAGTTGTTAATCTTCTGCTACTCTGTTAAACAATGGATTTCTTATGGACTTTTCTTTTGTAGGGTAAGCAAGGCAAACATGTCCTGTATGGCTGCAGTGAACTTTTTAATGCTACACAGTTTATAAAACAGGTAGATAACTTTGATAATCTCTCTAATATCTATTACTTCTTTATCTGTAAATTGATTTATATAACTGTGAGTCTCCATGGATTTTTACCAAAAAAAACCCAAATCAATCTGTGAAAGATCAATACATGTTCTTGTTATCTATTTTCATTTGCTTGAAGTGGGGTTTTGAAGTTATTATTTGTAATTAGCTCTTGAAGGCCTGTTATCAGTGTGAGTTCACAGGTAATGCAGGTGAAGAAGTTCATAATAATTGCCTTTACATAAATTCTACTGAAAAAAATTGAGTCAGTTCTTGGAACTTTCACAAACAGTGCGTCTTTCCAGGGTATTCTTGCAATTTTTTCAAGTTACAGTCTTCAAGCCTTTGTCCTGGTTTATAAATATCTATAGACATACAGATATAAAAGTACTGGCCTAATGGGAGCTTGATGTCCATACCTATACTAAAATCTGTCTTCTAGTGCTGTTAAAAACATCATTACTTCTCTATGCCTCATTCCAATACAAATACAAAATAAAAATTATTCGTTATGGTCAGCAAATAGCAGCCCTTCAGTAGCTGTCACCACCTATGGTTTTATGTCCTAGTAAGATGAGAATAAGTGGTTATTCAAACTACATTGAAAGAACTAAATTAATTCTTGTTGCACTTCAAGGAGACAGATGGTACTTGCTAGCTTTTAACTCCTCATTCAGCTTAATTAACTTTTTTTTTTGTCTTGACTGTGTACACTATACCTTTACTTCATGAGATACATTCAAACCTGAATATTTGAAGCTCAGGTCCTCTCCTCTGAGGGTATGCATTAAGTATTCTATTACCAGCAGACTTTTGATTCTCAGAGACAAACAAAGCTTATAGGACAGAAATATTTGCTGGATGAACTGGATATTAGTTTAACTGAAAGAATAAGATAGCAATCTAATGATTTTTTGTCTCTTCATGTTTAGCTGTCCCAACTTGGCCAGAAATAAGACTGAAACACCATTACCTGGACGGCAACATGACAACAGAGAATTGTTACAACATTCAGATATCTTCATATCTTTAATTTTGTCATTATATGAAAACTGAAACCCATCTCATTAATATGATAACTTTTAAAAAAATCTGTAATTAATACGGTGTATATCAGCATTTCAGAAATAAAACTTAAAACCTGCTGTGTTTTTGGTGGGGGTCAGTTTCACTACTATTCTAATTGCAGTATTAGCTATGGTATATGACAGAACTGGCTGAGAAGTATGGCATTTTCAAGTTCTTATATGTAAGTTTCTGATACAGTAAACAGGGCAATGGCTTTAAGAAAAGGTCAGGTCTGTCTTTAGGAGTTATGTTCTTCTTGAAAGCCAGAATATCTTTATTTAAAAATATTCAAAATAACAGAACTGCCTTTCAGGGCCACAGACAAACAGCCTTAGTACAAGAGAACTCCTTCTAGTTCTTACCCTTTCATTTTGCCTAAGTCATTATTTGATTTGTCCAGTCTTTGTATTATGGTCAAAAGATGTACTGGAAGATACCTTCAGTACAAGTTTCTGGTATAGTAATTTAGCTTTTCTCTTAAGAGAAAATTGCTGGCCAACACAGTCAGTTTCAAACCGTAAAACTGAAGTCTTTAATAATTTTCTTCTGCAGTTTTTATTGTAACTGCTTTGACTGTTATGTTTGGGAAGAACCCAAGTCATACTCACAAAACAGCTCTTAACTGTTTTATAAGCACATATTTAAAATACAGTTTTTAACAATTCCATTAGGTAGGGGCAGTTTAGTAGTTTAAAGAATGCAGTAATGATATCTCTGGAGAATGCATACAGGAATTGAGAGAACATAACAAAATTCTTTTTTATAGATGGAGGTCTCTGCCTTTAGAAACTTCCTCTCTGGAAACAGCACTGCTCCTGGTGAAGCAATAATACAACTTCAAAATGAGGCCTAACACACTAAAAAAGTGAAAACATTTTTTGTGGGTTTATTAGCAAACTGTGAGAATTAGTGGCTTACTGTAAATTTTTCAGTAGTGCTTTTTGCACTGTTTTTCATTGTTGAATGTTAGGTTTGCACTAAACACAATGCCCTTTCCCCAGCTAGATTGTTTTTCAGAACATCTGTACAAGAAATGCAGTTGATCTAGTCCTTAAAAGTATCACAAGAAAAATGTGTAATCTAGACAATGTTATCAAAAAGTAATAATGTTATTTAATTATCTAAGTGTTGTAAGCTACTCCACAATACTGCTATAAATTTCTAATTTTACCAAGTGAATAAATATATTTACTATGGTGTTCATTGTAGTTGTTGCATGTGAGCACTATCTCAGATTTCAATAAGCAAGGACTCAAATGCAGGTTATTATTCTAATTCCCTATATATATATATATGCTATATTTGTTAGCAAAAACAAGGTCAAAGTGTGTCAGGAAAAGAAAATTACATTTAAAGTGTTTATTGCTTCTTGTGGGAGTTTGTTCCAGGCTCTTGGAATAATCCCTCCTCAACTGTGCTTCCTGTGCAAAGAGTTTTAACCTTGCGGCTGACAACCAGCTTATGAAAAATCTGCCGATTGGTTTTTGTCCAGATCTTGGCACTGCTCACTTGAACGAGAAGCACTCCTAAATCCCAGCTTACAGAATTTACTTTTGCAGTAAATTGTGTAGATAGAAGAATTTACTTTGGTAGCTACATTCAAAAAATCTGTTTTCCGTCTTTACAGTGCCTCTGGAGACAGGTTTCTTTTTTGCCCAGCTTTGTAACTGGATCTTCAGGTCTGCTGTTTGGGGGTTGAGTTTTTAAAAAAATATTAATAAATACAGTTTTTGTACTTCAAGCATTCTTCTCCTTCATCTCCAAAATAGCTTTCTGGTTTTGTTGTAGTAGTAGTCGTGAAGCTCTCTTTTGCTTTTAAGTTATGTATGTACTGCTCTGTCCCTGTAACAGTGTGCATACCTCCTGCTTCTTCCTTGCTAAGGCAACCTGAATTGTGGCATGCTAGTTTTTGTTACATGGCCCTTTTTCCCAAGTACCTGTGTGGATTTGGGACTGTGGAAGGTTGTACAAGAAGTCTCTGGTTAATCTAGAGGCAAACAACATTAAAAATAAGCTCTCTCTTTGGTAAAATTGTTCAGTTTATAGCTGTCACAGTGCCCTTTGTATCTTCAAAGGTCCCTCAAAGGCCTGTGCTTAAAGGAGAGGTTATGCCTGGCTCAGTGAGTCTTTTAAGTAAAATTGCAGTGTTCATGTTGCTAATAAATATTTTAGGTAGCTGCATGGAAGACTAGTGAGGTTTGGAGTTTTTCTAGCCCCTTCTCTGTTGATAAAGCTCTGACAGGGCCAGCTGGTGAGGCAGCATCAACAGCAGTGCTGGCTTCTGGCACAGCAGCTTCAGCCTCCACATCTCGGGACGGGCAATTCTTCCTTGGGATCTACCTTCCCATTTAAGTAAGTAAAGACAGCACAAGGCTGGGTATCAAGTGCTATACCTGTTCTCAGGAAGAAAATTAGCAAATTAGCAGTCTGGTCTTCAGCTGTGGAAAATTGACAATCAGTCTTTCAGGAAGTATGGACAAACCTTATAAACAGTTGCACATACTTCAGAATACATTCACATTTTTAAATTACAGCCCTTTGCTTGCTTTCCTGGTTTAATTTGAAGGTTTTAGAATATTTAGGTGGATGTTGTGTGACTTAATGGGGAATTTAGTGAAAATTCTGGTTTTTCAGAATTAGACACTCTAAAAAAGTAACAAAAAAATGAAACAATCAGAATAAAGGAAAGAAGCTTCTGGAGACCAGCACTTCATTTAAATGCCGTTATCTGTATGGCACTCTCTGACGCAAAACAGATAGAAATCTTTCTTAGGCTAGAAGTAAATTTTGCTATTGGTTGATGGTGTTTACATCAACTGAATGGAATGTAAAGTAGGAGGTTTTTCCCTAAACCCATAGGTTCTACAGGGAACGGGAACATTGCTATCAGTCACAGTTACAGAGCCAACAGAGCTGTGCATGCACGGCTCCAGGAGCCGAACAAAGAGCAGCATTTCTCTTTCCACTTAAAAGATATATTCCAAAATGGAATTGCTTAATGGTTAGTTCAGTGTGTTGACTAGAGCAATCCTATGAGGTTTAGGAGGTAAAAAAAGGTTTATAAGTGAGTATATGGGAACTTACTTCAAAACTACCACAACTGCATTCTTCAGATCTGAAGTAAAAGGTGTTGGGCTGGAACAATGTCATATCCCTTACTTACTGACAGTGGAGACACCCACTCCCTCTCTTTGTTTGGATCGTTCATTAGTTGTGACTCGTTGCTGACAGATGGCTCTGGCTCAGAGAAAGCCAAGCCTGGCCAGTGTTCTAGTGGTACAGAAAAGTTAGCCACAGTGTCAGTGAATTCTATGGAGCTTCAGAGAGCAGAGAAGATGTTAATATTTCTTACAGTGAATCAGTAGATGAATTGACCCACTTCTGTTTTATTTGTTAGTGGCTTAGTAACCCTATTCTGTGCAGCAGTCACAGTTGTTTTCAGCAACATTCAGATGTATTCTGCTGCTTAATATGGTCACATGACACTGCAACATGTACCGTACTTCAATGGCATACAAAAATCTGCATATTGAATCCACCAGTGCATCATATCTTTTTTTCTACAATTATAAACTATTGGGTAATTCAATTGCCACTAGAATTTTAAATTCTAATTATAAACTTTGTATGTTTCCCTTTATCTGCTCGTGTCTTTCCCCTTATGCAAACCAAGCAGGACTAAATTTTACATTCCTAAAATGTTATATTATTCCAGCTCCTCCTCATAACTGCAGAGGTTGACTTGTTTGATTTGGTAATGGAGGAGTGATCTCTATCCTGTGAAACCAGACTCATATGCCCAAAAGTCTCAGAACTATCCGTTCCAGTCTCCCCATCTCACGTGTGCATTCCTATTTCTGGCAATATAAAAGGGGTAGATCACAGATGTAATGCTTTAACAGAAAATTGATTTTAGCACCTCAGCATAGACATGTAGTATAACTATCATTTACTGCTCTGAATTCTTACTGGTATTATGCATGTATCATAAAAATCAGTGGATGAAAATTAATGGATGAAAATGAAGTCCCAGAAGGGGTATGTAGCTTTCCTTAACAATGATTGGTGTAGATTCTTACAGTAATTTCTGGGAGGCTTTGATTTCATTTTAATAGCAATGGCCTGATAGGAATACAGTTCTCCATAGTGTTTCCTACAGCTAAAACCATTCCCCCACCTTTTTCTCCCTCCCCAAATAAATTTATATCTTATCTCTACATATAGATCTTAAAAGGCTTTCAAATCATACTGAACATACAATTTTAACAAATAATAGGATTGTTCCTATTTCATTTTGGAGAGTAAAACTACACAGGTCAGCTCAAATAATTTTTTGTGTGTTAGACTTATTGAGCTGTTTAATTTACTCTCTGAAATGACCTAGGACCATTTGTACATTCAGCTAAAATGGCAAACCTTCCTGGGTTCTTTCTGCATCTCTAAACCAGGAGAATAATTGCTGCACCTTGTGTAAGTTGCCAAATGACAATGGAAACTCTCTTCTGAAATATTTATTACATTCAATCTGATATATGCTCTCAAAAGACTTTTTAAACCATAAATCAACACATATATATTTGATCTGTTTCAAGTATCTATGCAAGTATCTGCAATATATATATTGCAGATATATAAAATATATCTGCAAGTATCTATGTTTGTACACTTTTTCTAGACCACAATACGCATCATATGAAATAGATTGAATAAGATCAACATGTTCTTCCATCTACAAATCCCTTGTGATCAGTGTCTTCCTACTTGGTTTGTTCATTCTTTTATGCAGCGTGTTCTCTGTTATGTGTCCATAACAAAGACTCTCAGATCAGGTCACAAAACCAAAAAAAATGAGAGAGAGATGATGGATTATGACACCCAGTGTTTCACAGGCAAGCACACTTTTTGTGTAGCACTTGTGTAATAGCAAAGCTAATTGTATTGCCAGTTTTGCTAGCACTGAAATAAACCCTCTCTTTTTAGATGTCAATGTAGTGAAACACAGCTGGTGCAATTTTTTCTTCAGGTTCCCTTACCAGTATGTTCCAGTCATCTTGGAGGATCTCTTTTGCTTCATTTTCCTGGGGTTGTTGACAGCTAAACTGCTGAGCTCCAGCTGGGATGTAAATTCACCCTTAAGCTGGAACATGAGTCCTTTCCCATAGATAACTAATTGGCCATGGGCCCCATTCAGATATAGTTTGAATTGGTAACTCACAAGGAAGTAGGATGTCATTTAGGATGACCTACTCCTAAATGTCATAGTCTGTCCAGCTGCAGTACTGAGGGTATTTTTGGTCTTCCCAGGGAAAAAAGCTTTGGCTAGCCAGCCTTCCCTCATTGTAACCGTGCTTCGATGAGTTCTTTGAAAGCAAACAATGTGAAAATAAACACTTCAACACAGGGAAGGGACCTATATAAATCTACCTTCTGTGGGTTTTATAACTGTCAGGCTGGAAATCACCTTTATCGTGCAGGAGGTAAGTGATAGTTTGAAGGAGAATCGGGAGGAAAAACCCCTGCATTGTGCTGCGGGACTGTTCTGAAATTCTTACCGGGAAATTGTACAAGTCTTCACTGACCACATCACCAGCTTTCTGGTGTTTCTGCGGACCACACTTCTCTCCAGGGGAGGCATCTGTCTGCCAACCTTGCCTTGCATAGGACAAGGAACAGCACTGAGGTTACCAGCCCAGGGCTCTCAGGGAGGAGAACTCACTCCTCCCTGGAGAAGCTGAATTTGTGCCTGCTCAGGGCCCAGTGTGAAAACAGGTGAACCTAAAAGAGGTCACTCTTCTGCAGACCAGTTTAAGGGGGGGTTTTAATGATAATACCTCTCAATTATTAGAATTAATTTTCTTTTTCTTTTCTCTCCCTCTCAATTATCTTTACTATCAATAATCAAACGCACAGTCCCTATACTGTAGGATAGGATCCTGCTTAGTCAAACAGTCAGTGAAAACTTAATGAAATCTGGTGTTCTATAGTCGTGGCAGTCAAATCATGAACAGCAAATCAAACAGTGATGTTTTCCAAATTGTTTTTCCTCCTTTAGGTGTCATTAGTAATTTGTTCTGCTATTCTCCTGGCCTGGCCTCCCTGTGTGCAGTCTGTCTGGTCAGGATCTGGGCTTCAAGTGCCAAGCTCACCTGCGTCCCAGCCAGGCTCCAGTGTCCCAGCAGAGACAAGGATTTAGCCCCAAAATACTTGTAGTGATACCTCAAAGGAAACAGCTAGTTCCCTTCCCAAACCCACAGAAATATTTGTACAGCTAAAGTTCCTGAAGCAAAAACACATCACATTTAGAAGAATCCTTTGGCACAAGATGACCTTGCTTTCTGTTACCTATTTTTTAATAAACACACTTTTTGGGAACAAAAACAGTGCTAAGAAAATAAGTGCAACTCTGGCTACAGAAAGGATGAGATCTGGACTGCATTCTTTGGAAATTTTCACAGTAAGGTATTAAGGACAAATGTCTCTGTAATTTAGTTAATATGCCACATTTTGATGCTGTTCATATATATATATTTACTTTTTATACAATGACAAGAGAAAAGCTAAGAGACATTTAAGTGTATTCACTGAAAGGCAATTTTCATTGTTAAGTGTGATGAGGATTGGTAACTGAAGTGATTTCAGCCTGTCTTACAGAAGAAAAATGAGGAACAAGGCCATTCCCAAGGCATCAAGGTGTAGAGATCACTCAGGCAGCAGTGTGTGAAGGGGAGGGATCATAAAAAGACTCCACCACAAGTCCAAGGGGGAGATTCTCCCCTAAGATGCAGGTAAAGGAGAGAAAGTAATCCTACCAGTCAGCAAACCTACAGAGATACTACACAGGCTCCCAGCCTTTCCCACAACTGTCATGAGTAGGGGACCAAGAAATAACAGTGGGCTCTGTCCCAGGGGTGGTCCCATGATAGAGAACTTCTCTCTCCCTTCCTTCTCTCTCCTTCACAGGAGGGTGGCCAGGAGAAGAGCAAAGCACTAAGTCATGAACTTCAAGTGACCACATATGGTTGGTAACAACTGTCACCAAACAGAGCCAGGAGGGAAACTCCAGCATCTAAAAATGACACCCTGCTGAGCCAGGTGTGAGACCAGGTCCATGCTGGCATTCTTCACGAGAAGTACCAAGGAACTAGTGAATAAACGCACATATTTAGGCACAGTACCAAATACCAGGTAAAGACGAATGCTGCCTATACAAAGAGTATTTGTTGTCAACAGAAGCTATAAGCACAAAGAAAATGCAGTTCAAGTGACTATGGGTGCCTCTGAAATCTTGCACATTGTTTGGTGCCACAGCTCCAGTTCCACTCTATATAACTTTGTGGGTACATGAAATAAAGGTGGAGACGAAAAACATTTGGTTGATCCTACTGTTGTTTTATTGGAAAGCCTGGATTGGAAAGGAAACAAAATCTCAGCCAGGTCCAGATATCAGACAAAAGTTGGATGTAAACTAAAGTCATCTTTTGCTACAAATACCACTACAGCTATTTTGAAAGAAAGCACAAGAAAACATCAGTTTATGCCAGTGGACTGCCTTGCAATGCACACAATCAGGTTCCCAAGTCTTTTGGATCATCCGGTACTCCTACAAGGATATGCAACACTGTGAGGATCAAATTCTTGAAAAATAATGAAAGACCAAGGAATATCTAACTGCAGCATCTTATGCTGTTTTGTGTGTTCTTTTGTTCATCCCCAAATTCATCAAAACTCATAAGAAACATCAGTACTTTATGTACCACAATGTCAGCCCTGCAATATATATTTCCACACACAAAATTCATTATTAAATATAAAACATGGTTTTAAGAATCTTAACATTTTCCATACCACAGTTATAATTAGATTAATGTGTTGCCTCCTTACGAAGTGCTTTTATTTCATTACATGTTTGAAAGATCCCCACATCTAAATTTAAGAAGTCAGTAGCCAGTTGTTTTGAAATGGGAAGAGTTGACATGATTATATGAATTAAAGTAAAATTATTACTCATCAAATTACATCAAGTTATTTTGCTTGCAATTTACTTTAAACCTGACTGGTAGGTCAGTATCATGGGCTATACTTTAAATGGAATGCAATTAACTGGAAATAAATTTTTTTATTATTATTTTAATAGAAGTGTTTTTCATAACTCAGTGTTCCTTTTTCCTTTCCCCACTGCGATCAAAATGTAACTGTCTGAAAGTTCATCTGGCAGCGGAAATGTTATTTCCAGTTTGCCTACAGATACAGTCATTTCTCAGGGGCTGGCTCATAGCAGACGCTTTTGTAGACAGTCTTTAAACTTTGCCATTTCAGAGGCAAGCACTCTTGATCAAAGGATGAATAAAAAGAAAGGCCTCAGGAGATTCCTTCTCGGCTGACTACCTCCAAAGGGTCCTCTCGGGTTATGAGCTCTCTGAATCCCAAAGCTACCTTTAGTTTCTATTTTTATCTTCTAAATTACTAGACCTGTAGACCTAAAAGCAGCTACAAATCTTCCTTGTAGATTAGGCATGCTCCATCTCATTTCACAGACCACTTTTGAGGAAAGAGGGAAGGGGAATTATGGATGGAAGCCAGTTCTGTAGCATTAATACCCTATTGATCTGGACATCTCCTCCATAGGACAGTGTTGTCCCATGGACCACAAAAGAGGTTATGTTTGTAGGAAAAACATAGGAAAAAATGTTTTGAGGGCTGCAGATGTAGCACAGAACCCAGAGAGCAGCAGGCATTTAGCAAAGAGCAAAGGGAAAATGCAGCACAGCCACCCGTGTGAACACTACCCTTTTTTAGGCAGTGAGGCAACAGCAGTGGGACAACGGGGGAGTGGGAATGAAGGACAGAGCCATACGCACGGTAGGAAAGAAACAGCTAAGAGGAGTAAACAGCCACTATTTGAGTTAGAATAGCTCTTAACTGGAAACCCTAAAAGAAAAGATGTAAAAGAAAGAACTGGCACGCACGCACACAGAATTATCCTTGTAGAAGGAAAGCTTTTCCTACTTCAAGAGAAAAGGGCCTTATTCTACCAAAATGAAACACTGGCTACTTAATAGGACTTAGCAAAAAAAGAAAAAAGGGTCTGAGAACAATGTATCTATTATAGCCTTGTTTTCCAGCAGATGTTTTGAGGTGACACAGAACAGTTTAGTGGCTGGGTGTTCTGTTTTAAAGACCATGCTGTGAGTCGTTCCGGAACAGAGCTATTTTGGCTATACAGGGCTCTGAAATTACCATTTTTAAAGTGTACTTAAGCTAGTAAGCTAAGTGTAGCTAAAGAATTTGTTTGAGGAATAGGGGCAGGAGGCCAAGAAAGGTACCTCCAAAAGGAAAATTGGTTTTATCAAATCAAAGTATACAAAAAATACTAATTTTATCTGTTTTTTAACACATCATTCTGCAGCCTTAGTAAAATAACATATTTTACTTGAATTCAAAACTAACATTTCTAGCACGTAGAAGAAGAGCTCTTGCCTTGCAAAAATATTTTTGCAACAATCAGGTGTCTGAATGCACTTCCCAAAGAATGAGCACATGAAGTGAATAATGATGCTATAAACTATGTTTGACCTTTAAACAGCTCTCATTTTGAAACAAGCCTTCACTGAAGCAATGAAAACAGTTAAGCAAGGTGGCTCAGCATCAACTTACCTTCCAGAAGTCTGAATGAATGAACTGTTATTTAAGTAGAAAGAAACTTGAGCAATACCCCAATCTCATTAGTTCTTCCTATGTGACAGAGGCCTGGGAGCAGTTGCAGGGCCAACCTGCAGGTACCTGCACAGTGCTCAGACTGTGGGCAGTCGGTGTCCAAGTCCTACCCAGAGCTTCTGCAGGTCTGTGGGCAGCAAAGCACTTTATTTTACTCTTCAGAGCCCACCATAAATGTATTGCTGCCAAGCCTCTCTTCTTGACTGGCAACTTTCACATCACTATGATTGAACTATTTTCAGAGCTGTTCTTACCCATCACTGCCTGAAAAATCCTTGTCCAAAAAACCTTGTCTTAGTGCTGCTCCACCATCAATGCTTTTATAGAAAAAGATTAAAATAACATAACTTCAAATCTCTCTCTAGCACCAGCAACAGTAAAATAAAATACATAGGCTATAATTTAAAAATAAGGTATGTGTTTATGAATAAAATCAGATTAGGGCCAGCAGTGTTTACTGTTGTATTACTTCTGTTTACAGCAAACGCTTGGAAAAGAGCATTTTCTTTCAGAGGTTAAACACACAAAGCTGTTTAATGTTCAGTGAGTGCCCTTCTGAAAAGGCACCTATCCAGGAGCTGTAGAGCTACCTCTGAAGACATTCAGTTTACCTGAAGTCCTGAGTTAATGCCGTGAGCTTTTGAATGCATCATGTTTCTAGTAAGAAGTCCAAACATTTGAGAAAAAACAGCTGAATTAAATTACTGCACCTATTAAAACCTTTGATGGTCAGCTTAATTATTTCCATCAATAACGAAGAAATTACAGTCACCATCACTACAAAACAAAACTCCAAACTATTGGTATCTTTGCAAAGAGTTCACTAAGAAAATTTTAACAACCTTAAATGCTTAGTAATAACAAAGGGCACTTAAAACTGTTTTCAGCCAAGTCTGTTGCAGGTTTGTGTTCATTGTCACCAGGTATCATGTATTCTAAAGGCTTGTTAGTTGAGAGGTATTAGCAAATTACTTTGATTTTACTAAAATATGCTCATGTTTTATATAACATCAGATTTTTCAAAAGGGCTCATCATCATCCTAATTCTACTGCAAGTGAAGTCAGTAAAACACAGGAAACAGCAACAGCCGTATCATAAAGATCAGGCACCCATCCAGTCTGGCACCTCCAGCTGGGTCAGCACCAGCAGTTTCAGAGATAAAATGTTTCTGCAGCCCAGAACTTGGTTCTAATGCAGGTTCATATCCACTGTTGACTAGTGGCAACAAATTAGTCCAAGCTACCTGTATTTCATAAGACATACTCAATGATCATGGGGTCTTTTCCAGTCAAATTATTTGATGTTTCTACAGAATTTCCAGAATTTGCAGCCTGATTCCATGCTTCATAGCCAAAAAACCTTGTCATTAGAATTACTCTGTTTGAACATTTGATCTCATTGACATTTTGCAGAGAGGACAGCTGTGTCCTAGCCTGCTTGAATTTTTTTTTAATCACAGGTTTAATGGTAACAATCAAACTACAGCTCAAGTTAAGTCCTTCTTGAAAATTTGTCATATACATGCATAAGACACACAGTCATTTTCTCCAAGGAAAACTGCAACACCAACTGTGAGTTCAGAGCCATGCATTTGCAAGCACTGAGGGCAGCAAAAATCTCTGCCAATGAGACAAGGTAGTGGGAGATCAACAATCCAATATCCCAATCACCTGTCTCACTTCCTCACAGTTGAATAAAAGAACAGAAAAAATATGAGTCTTCTAAAAATCAAATGTATTGACAGCTGTGGGAAACAAACTCAAAATTTAAAAGGATGCTGCCTCTGCTAATGGGTCACTGAGGTATTGTTCACAACCACAACAGTCAGAAAAAATATGCAATTTAAATGCAAGTGTCTTTATTTCCTTGAAAGTGCAAATTGTGTATGCTTAGTAATAATGTGACTTTTATAATTGCAGCTCTTACTATGATGCTTCTAGGAAACTAAATTGTAGAATGTTTTGGACTGGAAGGGATCTTAAAGATCATCTAGTTCCAACTCCTCTGCCATGGGCAGGAATATCTTTCACCAGACCAGATTTCTCAGAGACACATCCAACCTTGCGTTGAACATTTCCAGGGATGGGACATTCACAGCTTCTGTGGGCTACCCATTTCAGTGCCTCACCACCCTCATATTAAAGAAGTTTTTCCTAATATTTAATCTAAGCCTACCCTCTTTCAGTTTGTCCTTGTCCTGTCTCCTCGCACTGCCTGCTCTTGTAAAAAGTCCCTCCCCAGACTTCTTGTAGGTCCCTTCAGGTACTGGAAGGTTGCAATTAGGTCACCCCAAAGCCTCCTCTGAGGCTGAAAAGCCCCAGCCCTTTAACGTTTCCTTATAAGAGAGGTGCTGCCTTCCTCTAATCATCTCATGGCCCTCTGGACTCACTCCAGCAGGCCTATGTCCTAAGAAGAAGTACTAAAATTATTTCCCTATTAATGCTGATGGTATCACCCATTGCTGAGTTCCTAAATTTCTCCAGACAAATGACTCTACCAATTGCTCTTCTCTCTTTTCTCTGCTCACTCACCAGACATTTTTCACACACGCATTTTCTTTCTCGCTCACTTGTGACAATGAATGCCACTTGGCATTCACTGAAATAATACAGGCCATAGTCAAAAGCCAAAGGATGAAAATCTATTTAAATCAATTTGATAGAAAAGCAAGAACCTGAAGGGGTGGGGAAGATACTGAACTGTTCACTACTGATCTGGTGGCAAGTGTCTCCCCCTGAGATTTCAGGGTAGAAAATCCTCCCCAATCCCCACACCCTCAAAAATCAGCATCCATGTAAGGGAATATTTCTATTTAGAGCTCTACTAGTATCTTAATTCAATCACATGACAAAAGAACCATCAGATATGGCAATCTTAAAATACATCCCCTGCCTTCAAACACTTCTCTCAGGCAGGCAAGAGTAACAATGCATTTTTCTGCCCCTCTTCTTTGCACAGGCATTCATAGAGACACCCACCTACTCTCAGGCAAGGGGACCAGTCTGTGCCACACCAACCCAGTTTGTTTCAATGAAATTTTCACTAAAGTTAAAGCACAAATGGTTTGAGACTCTTAAGTTTGAAGAGTGTTACATGCCAGGAGGGTAAGAATTTTTTGAATTTCCAAAGCCTGAAAATCAGTAACATAATGAGGCCATAAAGATGGAAAGACCAAGGGAACAGTTTGAATTTTTTTCTTCCCCAAACCACTTAAATATTGAAAAGGCCAAGTGATTCACTTCAAAGTCACACTTTAAAACCTTAAATATAAGAAGGTAAAATTCTAGTGATAAAAACTGTTTTGTTTCTTCCTTACCCTCAAGCAATACTGCCCTTAATTTAAAGTTAGGATAATATTCACAAATTCTAAATCAGAAGATAAAGGTTCACAGTCTAGACTGAAAACTAGTAATCAAAAAAACACATGGAAACAAATTATTTGACATTTCTACAGAATTTCCAGAATTTCTAAATAGTTCCACAAAACCTAGAGTCCGATTACTGTACTACCCATGGCTTTGTTCATGAGCCTTTCAGAGCCTTTTACGTATGTGGAAACTGTTCTATCAACAAAGTCATTTTAACCACAACTGCTTAACCACTATCAGTGAAAAGAGAGTCTACTCAACACTACTAATAGTTGCCAAAGCTAACAGATTAGGCCAATGTACTCATCTGGAAGCCCCATATCGAGCTATTTTGGAGATACAATGAGCCAAAACAGAAAGTGTTCAAGTAGTGAGTTAATCTTATTTTTCTGAAGTAGGAAAATTTCCCAAATGCCTTTTCTAATCTGTATCAATATTCATAAAATAAAATGACCCTTAGTGAAAGTTTACAGATGTACCAGATTAATTATTTTGGTTACAGTAAAGCTAGTGAATACAACAAGTGAAAAGATATTTTTAAACATGGAAGTAAAGCCAGTCCCTGAAAAGTGGATGTGGAATACAAACATAACAAAATTTATTTATGAACATAAAACACCATCCACAGCAATTTTCCATACTTACTACCCCAAACCACAGGAGAGAGAAAATAAGATTAATTTCTTAGTAGGTAAGCAAGTAGAAATATTACAAGAATCAGGTACTCTCTTCCTCTAATTTGCCAAAACCTTGAGTTTACGGAAAATTCAGGCTGGGAAAAAGGGAGAAATGAAAGGACTTCAAGTTTCAGGTGAGGAAATTGATCTCTTCCTCTTCCAGAGGCCTATGGCCTCTGATTTTTTGGCCATCCCTGTGGCAAGGAAGATTAAGCCCAAAGTACAGAACAAATAATCACAGAGGTGACAAAAAAAGGAAAAGTAAAAGGTGGGCAGAACAAATCTGAGAAGAAATTCATATGGAGAACAAATCTGGGCACTAAAGGAAAAAAGGAATTGTTTAACTAATGGCAATCAGGAAAGATCCTCTCCATAACACCTGACAAAGAGGTGTTAAATTTAAATCATGCTTAAAATAAAGCAAAGTTGATCGGGGACTAAGTCTGGGAAAAAAAAACCTAGTCACTAGATGTTGTGCAAACTGTGTAGCATTCCTAAATTTCATTTGAAAATACCAAGTGGTATTTATTACAGTAGAGGAAGGAGTCTTGCTCAGCACTTGCTGGAGGGCCAGTTATTATTGAGACTGTCAGGTGAGAAGTATTCTTTACAACTTGCTTGAAAATGATCAAGTATACTAATAATCTAATAATAATAATAATCCTGGATCAATGTGATTTTTAAAAAATCAGTCCCTGAGAAATAAGACAGAAATCAAATAAGTAAACAGTCAGTGAAATAAGGATAGAGGGCTACCTATATTTTCCCTCCAAGGTGATGGTTTTAAAATGTCCGGTTTTTTTCTGGCTGTTCATGAATTATCTACATCTGTGTGAATCAACACATATGAGCAACCAAGGCCAACCATTAAACCACAGCTGAAGTGTAATGAGTAGATTTATTTCATTACCTCCCTACCAGTGCTGGGCAGCAGAGACAGGGCGACGCTGGCTCCGCTAGGCTCAGTTCGTCGTCGCACCTGCCTGTGAGAATGTGTTCTCTCTCCACAGGAGCTCTGCTTCTCAAAACAGCCAGAGGACGAGCAACACTAGGCATAAGAAATAGTGTTTTTGCACACATTTTTAGCATTCCCAGCTTCAAGGTCACTTTGAGAGAAACTACTCCCTCCTCCTCTTATGGTTTTAACTCTTTCATCCTAACTACGTCCTAAAAATGCTCTGTTTTCTGTTAAAGTTCGGCAGTGAATTTTTAATAACACTCACAGTGAACATTGCAGCCACACTCGGAGAAGCTACTTGACATTATGAGAGATATTAAAGACAGAATATGAAAAAAAGTGCCTTTATTTACACAAATTTATTTTCTTCAATCCTAAATTTGTTTTATGAGCTAGTTATGAGGTTGATAAACATACTGGGGAAGATTTGAGAAGAAAAGGGGATTTATATGACAACTCTTCCAGTGCTGTCAGGGGGTAGTGTTGGTGTGTATATACATGTTAATACACAGGAAAATCCAATGTTTCCACACTGCTTCTGTTTCCAGATAAGCCCTATTGCTGATGTTATTCAACACACTCTGCAAACCGCTCTCCTTTTTCCTCTAGTTTGTTTGTAGTTTTTCTTCTGTCTGATTTAACACCAAAACTGTCAGTCACTTGCACATCAAGGCATTGCAAAGGATTTGTCATTTGCTACGTTCTACATTGATTCCTCTTCTACAGCTGGCAGCCACTAAGAAGATGGCTGGTGGCAACCAGGACTTAGACCCTGCAAGTCAATCTTTCCGGAAAAAAAGGCAGAGCTGAGCTGATTTATGCAGGGCAAGAATATCTGGGTTCAGTGTCTAGGATTAAGGACCAATGATCCCGCACTCCAGACCATCGATCACTTGGAGCCCTTTGCTCTCTAGGGTGTCAGCAGCTCTGAGGGATGTGATTCACACCCTGGTAACCAGCTGCAACAATATCAGAATGCAACAAATACAAAGGAGAGTCTGGAAAACTGTGAGTCTTAGTCCCTTATGCCTCACCGCTGTGGTCACAGGGCACAAAAGAGGCAGGAAAGGCAATGTCAAACTAGGCTTTGTTGCTAAAATACGGAGTTGTGGGACCGCTTGCACGCTGTGGAGCACTTTCATCAGCACTAAAAGGCTTTCCAAGAAGGGTATATATGAATCCAAATCACTTTCCTCAAAAACTGGCACATTCTTCAGAGCACATACCCAAACCCAACAGACTTCAGGGCTACCTCTACACTGGCTAGAGTAGATCTGGTGACAGAGTACTCTGGAGATCCTGCCAGAAGAAAATCTCAGAGCTGAAGATCAGAAAGGACTTTGGCTTGGGTTTAGCCCCTGGAACACTGAAAACTGTAATTTTAATTTTTCCTCTCCCTCAGTCCCACCGATCTTAGATTGATATTACATTCGTATCTTTCTTACTCAAAGAGAACAATTAACTCTATTAAATATATTATATAAATAGTTGGATGACGGATGTAATTGCAGTGAAATGCAACATATAACTAACAATGTCATAGCATATCTCAGACTAATCTCATGAAAACTCAAACAAACATGCCTTTGATTGACTTGCACAAACAATGAAACCTGTTAAAATATAGTCTTTGTAATGTTTTTATTTTTATTTCAATATAATCATTTTCAAATAGGAAGCTCTTTGGAAGAGTGTGGCTCAATAGTATTTTGGCTGACACCATGAAATCTGGTGAGGATGACACTAGTTGAAAAGCAGCTGGTAGGTCACAGGTAAAGCTGATTGATCACAGCTGGATCGTGTATTTGCCATGTGATGCCATCTTTCTACTTAGTAAAGACTTATTTGTGCATGCCTCTCCCTCTCCTCCTCATCTCCAATCCATCCAAGCAAACTCTGCTATGCCAGCTCTGCCAATACCTGACTAGCTCCCAGCAGAGCTCTCATTCAGGTAGAGATCACCAAAGGTGCATTACATTTGGTGGAGCAGTCATCCCAAGAAATCAGAAATGTGGTTTTCATGGGTTTATAGCAAGACTTTTCCCAGGATCTGAAGAGCAATGGACCTGTTCTCACACTAGAACATATGGCATGGATTGGTCATTTTTTCTTGCTCATGGTGACACACCTCTGCCACACAGAGAATTCCTTTATTTTACAGCAAATTCCCTTTACCAACACTCACTTCTGTCTCTAGGTGGTTTAAAGAGAAGCCACCCAACACACTCACTACTTCTTATTCTTCAGTAGCACTTCTCTCACACTTGTAAATGGGCTGGTGAAATTCTTCATTTACTTCACCAGCCTGGGAAACATAATAAAAAATAGTTGAAGATTATGTGCTAGGTAAATGTTCCAAAACTGGTACGGTTCTAATCAAATTCTTTTAATCCTTTAATCTTCAAAATAATCTAAAATGTTTCTTGAATTCTTCCCAAATGTCTCAAAAAAAAAAAAAAANCCCAGTTACACTCTGTCCTTATTTACAAGCACCCATATCTCCAGTGTTATTTATTCCTGTTTTCCCAGGTATCACAGCCCAAGGTGTTTTCCTTTTCTCACATAGAAGACTGTAGTCAATAATTCCAGCTACTATTTAGCTGACGTGCTAAATTGTCACCAGAACCAATGCATTATATAAGAGAATATTTCCCAGAAAACTGCAGTAGTAATTTGCTAACTGAAACCACCAAAGTAAGTGACTAAAACAAAGTTAAGCTTTGATCTCATAACTTTTCCCACTACGCTTTTCTTCCAGTTCTCCTTATTATCCTGCCACGTTACTTCTCTTCAACCTTTTCTCTAAAACACTTCAATGTGGTTTTTTTAAGCATATGATTTCTAGCCTCCATGGACTGAAATATTTTGAAGGAATCAGATTAGCTATGGAAAGTTTTAAGCATCAGAGGACCTGAAAACTCAGATAAACGGTTCTGTCAGTCATGAATATCAGTTTTCCAAGTTGTAATATTTGTTTTTTACCCAAGCTTATAAATGCTGTAAAACTACCTTTAAAAAAAAAATTTTAAAAAGTAATCTTTTTTTCTACAATATCTACCGAAATTAGCTGCCAATTTCCCTAGGAATGTTACATAATTAAAATAGAAATGGCACAAAGGAATACTAAAGCTTTTCATTCCGTGGCCCAACAGGAAAAAAAAACAAACCCCAACTATCACTTACATTTATTTGTTCTAGGTATACTGTTTCACCGAAACACAACAAAATATACAACATGTTCTGGTACTTCACTACATGTTTTACACCCTCTGCTTGCATAAAAAAGTGCATTTGGAATGACTAAATGTCAACAGATGCAGTGCAACGTGATACAACACCAGTAAAACAGACATCGACTTATTGTGGGTGCTTATATCCAAATCTTCAGAATGTCCTTAGATACAGCAATTGTTTCAACAGAGATTCAGTGGGAAAAAAAGAAGTCATTTGAGACACAAAGCTTTAGTTTGAGCCTAGAGGTTTTCACTTGTCTGAAAAGAAAAAGTAACTAATTAGCCAAACTACAGAAGGGGTTATGGACAAACTAGCAGACAAGTGGGATCCTCAGCTGGAGTAAATTGTTTCATTTATCTCAGCCTCAGTGAGCTGTGCCCTGAAATCAAGCTCTCTGCGGCCCACTGGGGCTGCTGGGCAAGGAGCAGCTGTGGTGTCGGCACACTGGTGTGCTTGGACTGAAGAAAGAAAAAAGGGACACTTTCAAGCTCCAGAGGTGCAAAGAAGTGAGGTAGGGCCCCACCATGATGCAGCTTGTGCTGGCTGTATCTGCCAGGTAAGGCAGTTGTGCCTTAGGGTGCTTCTCAGTCCTTGTCTTGGGTGCACAGGGTAGGGCCACAGCCCAGCATTAGGGCAAGTGGGTTTCCACAGTCCTGGGCCACTGACTGTCCAGAGGAAGTATTTAGGGAGCATTTTATCTTCCTCCATGCTGATGTGCTTCTGATTCCTTCTGCAGGAAAACAGACCATGTGGTGGGATAGTGCACACCCTCACAATTTGCCAGTGATGGAGACAGAACACACCAGAGATCAAACGTGCAGAGATCAACCCCTCTGCAATACCAACGCAGCCATTTCCCCCCACACAAAGTATTAAGTATTTCTGCCAGTACTCAAAAAGGCATCAGTGTTGTAGCTCTGCATGCCAGTCAGTTTCAAGCACTACTGAATTTTCATTTTCTAATGGATTTTGAAACTAAGTGTTCTGTATCCCTAATCATAATGTTGTATTCTTACACTGCCACACTAACATTTTACATTTCTCTAGTGTTTTCATCAGATGATCTAAATGTAGCAGGAAGCTCCATTTGGACTTTGTTTCTGTTTTTCTCATACCCAGACTTACTACGACTAACAATTATGATTTAGAGTAGGAAGCAAACTATATCTTTTGTTTGGCATGAGTGCATAAAAATTGTGACAATTAAATTAACAGTACCCAGTTGTGGACTGTTAACAGTCCACAACTATGAAAGGAATCAGAGAACTGGCACACTACCTGCCAGCAGGTAGCACTGCTCTGAACGAGCTGGAATAGACTGACACACAAGTGGTGGCATCCAGCTGACAACACATCCCTTGACAAGCCAGAACAGAGGCTGATCTTTGACAGGAGAAAACAATCCTTTGGACCAGGCAGATCTTGACCCACAGATCCATGATACACTGTGGAGCTTGGGAGAGCCTAAAGCTTTCCTTGGAGAAAAGTTCTTGAGCCTAGCCATCGCAGTCTCAGAGGGAAGAATCACCAAAACCCTCAGAGCCAGTGATGTGCCATCAGGCTTGCATCATTGTATACTTAAGGAATGACTAGTAAATGTCCAGGATTCTTGTCTGGGGTTTAGTAGAGAATAGAAAAAAATGCCTATTATCTGAGGATAAGGGAAAGTTTGAAGATTTGAGGTTTTGCCTGGTTTGTAGGTCTCGCTGAGTACTCCCATCATGGTGGTCCCAAACTCACAAATAATAACAGCAGCAACACGTACATGCACTGCTGCCTCACAGCAACCTCACCAAAAAAAGACCTATTATACTTATTTTAGATATGAGAAAATGGGGTATAAGGAGGTAGTAGCTGACTTTTTCCCAAAACCACCAAAGCCAGTAGCCCAGCCTCGATCTCCTCAGAGCAGGCTGAGTGGTTCAGCAGAGAGAACTGATGCAAGCTTTGCAAGAGATCAAGGTCAACAAGAGCAGAGGCTTCTACAGTGCTAATGAGGATCTACCAGCCCAGACCCCAGCTCCATCTGGCCCCCTCAGAAATACTAGTTTGTCGTAAGGATCATAAAAACCACAGACACAAGTAATTTTCTGTATTCTTGCAAATAAATTGTTTCATCTCTTACTTTGAACCTCTCACCAATGCATGCGAAGTAAACTGTTGACTTATTATGCTCTAAAATTCTGTGAAAGATTTCTAATTTCAGTGGTAGAATCTGTCTACATTGTAAGTCAAGACCCTCTTAGTAAAATTTCATGAACTTCCAAGTACCATTTTTTTCCAGGCCACAGAGTTACACGATGGCAGAATGTTCTGTAAACCTATATGTATGTGTGTACATATGTCTTTCCTGCCAAGCCTTGTAGCTGTTGGACAAAATTCTGGCAGTTTGGCAGACATGAGGCTCTAGGATTAGTTACAAGGGGACATTTGCATATAAATCTGTCTCTATTTATGAAGACTAAGAAGAGAAATGTCACTGGATTTTACTTTTGAAAATGAAGTATGAAAATCTTCATATAAGTTGAGAAAATTGAACCTTTTTCTCTTAAGTTTAAAGCCTCTATACAATTTGAGTTAGGTCTCTAGGTATATAGACTATATCCATATTTTTAATGAATTCTGTTCTCATAGTTGTTCAGATTGTTTCTACGGGCAGGAACACAGCCATGTGTGTCAACACTGTGCTGTTTGAACTAGACCCATTCTGTTCCCCTTCTTCCTTTGCCCCTGATGGATTTTCACTGCTTATTGATCCAGCTGGCTTGCTACGGGCTGCAAGTCAGCTTGCATGTAGTGGGTAGTTTGGGTTTGGCCACAAGCATCTAGATACACTTATAGTCATCTATTTTTACACTTAGTCACCACTTTCCAGGCAGGAAACTGGAGCAGGAGAGGCACATGCAACTAACGAAGATGGGCCACAGGTTTTAGCAAAGTAAGGTGAAATGTAACGTTGAAATTTGGAGTATAATTACTCATTATGATACTATACCTGTGCTGCATTCAAGTCAGTTTGTCTTATGTGAACAGAAAGTCCACAACTCTGCTGAATCACCCCTACACTACTGCAGCGCTTCCTTATGACATGCTCTCGGACATCAGGAGTGTAATTTTTTATAAAAAATGCAATATATTTTAAACTTATACTCAGTGTCATCTCCTACCATTGCAGGAATTTGTCTCAGAACTCAACATTTCTGATTTCTAGCATTCCATTGGTGAAGTTTTCTGAATTTTAGAAGCTAAATTCAAAGCTTCTTCCAAGTAATTCTCAATATCAGAAAAAATCTCAGATGGGCTTAGCATCTTCTGCTGGTTTGGATGAACAGATCAGTGTTAGAAATGTGGTTTTAGAAGCAGTATTTTATAACTGATTATTGGCTTCTTTCTGTTCATTTTTGTGAGTGTCTGTCAACAGATTATTTTTGCAGGGATTATTGGCACTGTCACGGCCTCATTAAAATGGCAACACCATAGATCTCTTGCTTCAAGAGTACTTTTAAGAGACTTAACTTTCCACTGTTGGCTGGCTATCCTCCCTTAAAAAACACACAATCCTTCTATTAATATATACTTAAAAGTCTGTGGAAATGCAGCTTCCTGTATCTCTGTTCCCTCCATGAACTAGCATCTGCACTAAAACAAGTAGCAAGCTGTCCCACTGCTGAAGCTGTACCTATGCTTGTACCAATAATGACAAAACAGCAAAACAAGCCCCATTTTCACTGGAATGTCAGTAATTATTTTTCCAGGTATAATAAAACACATCAACTACACCTTTAAATATTTATCAGCAAGTTTTTGTTTGAATTTGCCTTGAGTATAGCCTTGATTTTTAATTTTCTCATTAAGTATTGCTGAAGTGCAATGGAAGCACCACATAAATTATTTTAATACCCACACTGATTCCCAGCCAGTTTTGTAGCATAAGTATCAGTTCTCTATCAGCATCTCAACTTCTCTGCACACAACAGGCTTTACACACCAGTCTCTGTGTGCATAAGGAATTCACATCTGACAACTCATTTTACAAATTGCTCTTCTTATTTCTGGGCCAAATCCCATAAATTTTGTTAACTCCTATGGCACTTGATGGTAGAGACAGGTGGTCAGAGGGCTGGAAACTCATCCCTGTGTAGGTTGACACCTATTAAACACAAGACCCACTGTTTTTAGTCCCCAGGATCAGTTTCTGACTGCTCTATACATATCACCAGGAGGATACAGCTGTTGCAGATCTGAAAGAGCAAACATGATCAACCTGATGCCAATACAGGGATACAACAGAATTTGTCTTTCCATGGAGAAGAGGCTGCTGTGCAAAAAACAAGTCAATATGGAGGAGACAGCTGATGCAGCCACTAGGAGGAAATTTTATCTCCTTGGATCCGAGTTCTGGATGTGCCTGTGAAGGACCAGTTTCCTCCACCATAGCAGATAAAGGGCAGAGGGTAGAGGAAGGGGTTTGATGATACCAAAATTATTCAAAAGAGTTTTATGAATTGAAGCTCATGAATTAATACAGTTGAGGTTCAGAAGAGAAAGTGTAACCAGACCTTGTAACCACAAGACTATGAGACTGGGAAGACTTGGAAATTATGGCAGTCGTTAATTTATAATAAGATTAATTCAAGCAGTATTTTCATTCTAATAACTAATTCTAATTCTAAGTAACTGAGAAGGGAAGAATTAAAAGACTACATCTTTTTTACTGCTCATAATGAAATGAAATGCATCTCCCTCTGCTGTTTTTCCTTTTGGCCCAAATCTTCTGATTTGTGCAGCAGCTTCTGTGTGCCCTGCTGGTCAGGTTGGAGAGCAGGCACTGCTCACAAAGGGCCCACTCAAACTGGGTGAATTTGTGTTTCTTGCTCTCGCACGTCTTCACAAGCCTTCTATTCCCAGCCAAGTGGACTATCTATAAATATTCCCCAATTTAATATTATAAAAAATAAACTCTCCTGTGGCACTTAAGCAACATGCAAGCCATGAATCACAGTTTAAGAGAAAAAACTTTAGGAGAATACACCAGATCCCATTAATTTAATAAGTGACCAAGTGAATATGCCCAAAAGCTCTATTTTTAAAATTTGAAATTAAAAAATTGTATCTTAAAAACTATTTTTAAAAATAATTTTATAAATTCTTTTTATCTATTTTATGATTCAGAAACAGGAAAAAATTGTTGACATAGAAAACCCATTCAGCTGTTTCAAATATCTTGAAGACTCTGAAACCCTCCACTAAATTTTAACCACATATCTTTTAGATATGTACCCAAATCAGAAGTGAATTTTGTGTTGGTTTATGGAATATTAAATATTGGTGTTGGAATATTCTCAGTTGCTGATTTTTGACTGCAGATTTCTAATTTTACATGCAGATATGCAGTTGACACAAGCAATCCAATACACAAACACAGAAAGGAGTGGTCCATGTAAGACTGTTGTAGAACTATTAATAACTATTAATTAACTAGTTGTAGAACTATTAATGCAGCGAAGGATTCTCAGAGAGTAAAAGCCACCAGCAAACAACCTTGCAGTTCTAGGGACTTGAGATGAGAAGACCACCTCCTTCATGGCCCTGGTTAACCCCATTGTTTCCAGCAAGAACAGGAACACACCCATAGCTCCAAAGGTGTTAATGGCAGCAGAGTCCATCCTGCCACAGGAGGTTGGCATCCGCTTCTCCTTCCCGCCTCCGGCTGCGTGGTCCTGCTCTTCCGCTGCAGCTCCCCCTCTCCAGCTATGCCACAACAACTGCTTGCAGGAGCACAGGATAAACCGGATTGCTGAAAATAACCCTTTAGCAGAGTTATTTTTAACCTGGATCCCTTCAGATTTTGTCAGGGTGGCATCACAAGGCACTGTGCTCATGGGCGGCTGTAGAAGTGCAGGATAATGAGTCGCCAAGAGCACAGCCAGGGGTGGAGGGCAGAGAGGACCCTCTAATCTGGCTTTCTACCTGAAGGCAGGGAGCTGTGAAACTACATCCAGGGTTAACAATTGCATGTACAATACACACAGCATAAAAAATACTGGTTTTTCTGTCATAGCCATGAGAGAACACTGACTTTCCAAAATGCTTAAAAATCATCAGAATATCTTTCCTTTATTTTTCTGTTCCCATAGTTAATATACACACAGAAATGTCTTGCAGTATTAAATAACCATTTCCTCACTTTTTTTTATCCTCTCGGTGTAATTAATTAACTACCTCTTCTAAAGGACTTCGCCAAATCTGAGTCCCGGAATGTCAGAGACATTCACAAGAGAAATCTCTGCTGATAATCTGCATGGTCCTGATTCAGAGCAGAAGCACTTAATTCCAGTGATAGTGACACAGCACCTTCTAAACCACTTTTCTAATGATGGTGTCACAGAGAGCAAATAGTAGTACCTTTCAGATAAAGGTAAAAATCTGTGCATACTGATAAAAATATGATATTTTCAATCAGGAATGAAGAGGAGCACTGCTCTGAAAAAATGGGAGAGTTGAGCTGTACTTGAGACTTGTCAGTGCTTTCCCATCCACAGAGGCCAAGAAGGTGTTCATGTACTTATAAGCATATATTACTTATAAGCACTGAGTAAACATTAGAAGGAAGAAGATAAATCTTTTTCCTAAGAAGTTCTCTCTCCTTTATTTGTTGTTGGATGAGTCCTACCCTTCGTTCTCAGTAGCAACTCTCTTCTCCAGGTTTCTGGGAACTAGCTGCTAGGACGAATTTTTTTAATAAGGAGGATGTTTCCTAGCTCAGAGAGCAGCAGCAAAGAAAAAACTCACTCCCCAGACTGTTTCCTCTCAGCACGTCCATGTGTTCTTTAGTAGTCATTTGGCTCCTAGCTGCCTATTTGAAGGACTGGCTGCATAAAAAAACTGTTTTTCAGTTGATTCACTTGCTGCTTCTGTACCTAAACAGGACATCAATATTAGCTATTTTAGTCTTTAATTTTAGATTATTTTTGATACTTTCGCAACTCTTGCGCTCCGAGACTGATCTGGGATTGATATTGCAGCCAAGGAGGATTTGGGGTTTTATTTAATCCTGTTTCTTTGCCATGTAGCTAAAAGGATTTTGCTTTGTTATCAATATTATACTCCAGTTAAGTCAATAAATATTCACCATGTCTGCTTACTTCTTGTAACTCGTGGCTGGACAAAAGCCTCAAAGCATTTGAGGAGAGTACAATAAAATCAGTGCTTCAAATGGTAAGCAGGGAAAAAGAACAAGAAATACAGCTGTCCAGTCAGATGTCTTTTTCCTGTCTTTTCTCTCCTTCTGTATCCCACCTGTCATCTTTTTTCAACACCTCGTCCCCTACCCCTTCCTTTTTCTGGGCTTTTCTCACTTGATCTCACCCTCATTTTCAAGAGTTTGTTGCTTCTTTTTCTGAACTCCAGCTGACATCTTGTTGCCACAGCAATATCAGACATAAAAAATCACTTCTGCAGCCAGCTACTGTTCCTGCAGAAGATTGTAGCAATACAACTCATTTACAATGCTCATACTTGTGAATTAGCCCCTAAAATTTTCAGTGCTAACATTTTCACTGCATGCTATTTTCTCTGTTATCCTTAACATGCTAAACCCTTCTGCTAACACATCATATTTACCCTTGCAGTTTCCACACTTCATAGGTACGTCTATATATGATGTGTAGGTACATGTATTTATATAAGTACAAATATCAGGTTTTTAAACACCTCCCCAAAAGAGCCAATCCATGTATATACACTGACATGCACAGACTACTTCCTCCAGTCCGCTGTTACTGTGCAACACCTGTAGATTCATCTCTAATTTTTAATTAATCTGACTGTTTCTCTACCCACTAACATCCAATCTACCCCTAGCACATGAAAACGGTCGTCTGGATGCTGCTACACCACCACCCTGATTTCAGCTTTCAATGCAAAATCCTCTCTCACATTTAATAACCTTTTCCATAACTTCTGTCAGCACTGAGATGTGGAACTCAGTTTAACACACGGTGCAAATCCATGCTTTACTTCCTACCAGTTGCGGCGATAGGATGTTGATGAGCGGCCAGAATCCCTGGCTCTCCATGGCACAGCAGGAAACAGCATGGGGTCCCAGGCACAAGACCACTAAAGGCACTTACTTATGGAAGAGAGGACTGTCATCTCCTGAATCACAGGATCGTAGAAGAGAATCATAGAATAGAATCATTAAGGCTGGAAAAGACCTCCAAAATCATAGAGTCCAACCTTTGACCCAATACCGCCATGTCAACTAAACCACAGCATTAAGTACCATGGCCAGTCATTTCATCACTTCCAGGGATGGTGACTCCACCACCTCCCTGGACAGCCTGTTCCAATGCTTGACCACCCTTTCAATGAAGAAATTCTTCATGATGTCCAGCCAGCCTCCCCTGGCACAGGTTGAGGCCATTTCCTCTTGTCCCGTTGCCAGTTGCCTGGGAGGAGAGACTGATCCCCACCTGGCTACACTCTCCCTTCAGGCAGTTGTAGAGAGGGATGATGTCACCCCTGCACCTCCTTTTCTCCAGGCTAAACACCCCCAGTTCCCTCAGCTGCACCTTATGTAACTTGTGCTCTAGACCCTTCACCGGCTTCATTGCCCTTCTCTTGACACACTCCAGCACCTCAATGTCTTTCTTGTAATGAAGGGCCTAGAGCTGGACACAGGATTTGAGGTGCAGCCTCACCAGTGCTGAGTACAGGGGGGCAATCACTGCCCTGGTCCTGCTGGCCACACTACTGCTGATACAGGCCAGGCTGCCATTTGCCTTCTTGGCCAGCTGGGCACACACTGGCTCATGTTCAGCTGCCCTTGACCAGCCCTCCCAGGTCCTTCTCCACCAGGCAACTTTCCAGCCACTCTGCCCCCAGCCTGTAGCACTGCCTGCAGTTGTTGTGACCCAAAGGCAGGACCCAGCACTTGGCCTTGTAGGACCTCCTACTTGTCATACTACACATCTCTGTCAGACATCAGTCACACTACGGAGGGGTGCCCGCATTAAAAGAAAGGTAGGCTCCAGTTTTTCCCTCTGTTTTCAGTGAAGCACATCTGAATGAAATTACTCCTTTGTCTTTTGTAGTACCTGCAGAGAAAGTCAAAGGCAATTAACTTCCAAATTATCAGATGAGCTTGTAGTCCAAAAAAGGGGGTAATGAATATTTCCCAGAGAGTAATACCCAACATTCCCATTACAATTTCTACCTGTCAACAGCATGCACATGCATCCCATTTAACATGGCTTGACATCATCAGGGCATCATCTTGTATTTGAAGTATGTGACAAAACTTATACGATGAAATACACTCTATACATTCTATTTTCTTCAAAATTTTATTCAAAAACCTGAAGAAGTGTGTCTTGTCACTGTATTTCCCAATGAGAAAACTAACTTATCTAATTCAGTACTAGATATTGTCCCCATGAAATTATACAGTTCGGATTTTGAATTTTTACTGACGGTTGAATTGCAAAGTTAAAAATTAAAATCTTAAATGTCATTAAACTTGTAGAGATTTTCAAATAAACTAATTGATTTGCATAATAAAAATGCATAAAATATGTATGTTCACAATGAATAGAAAGCATTATCTCCAACAACAAAGGACAGAGCGGGGAAACTCAGGAAGGGAGGGACAGCTGCAGCACAATATATTTTTTGTAGCTGGGGTTGTGAGGGGAGGTGGTTTATTTGGGGTTTTTTGCATTTGGTCTTTTTTCTTCTGGAAGCAAAGAAAAAACACAAAACAGTTAGATGTGTCTTTGCATATGCCAGATGTGACAATGAGTTCAAATCCCTTTCTGGGAAAAGAATTGCTTCATGGAGTGTTTGATTTTGAAAGAGCAAGGATTCATTGTCTCTAAATTTTGCTGGATACCAATAAATGCTGGCATTAGTGTGACATTTCCCTTTGAAAGTTAGAGTACAGAATTAATCCTAATAAACAGTGCAACTCTGCAACCCTCGCTAAGGCAGAACAGTGCTCACTGTCACAGACTTCAGAATCACTCACGTGAACACGACTACGGGCTGCAGCCCCTGGGTCTTTTACCAGCCACGCTTTCATTTGCTACCTAGTGGATGGAATTGGGTTTTTCTTATATTTGGATTATCTTTCAAGCACCTAATGAATTATTAAAATTTTCTGATGAAGTACAACATTCATAGTGGTAACTTGCACGTATTTAATCAGTTCATCTTAGCACTTGTGTGTACAATTTGCTAAATGATAAAACATTTCTTCAGACACATATTACGAAGTAACATCAAAAATTTAGACATTTCTTCTGTTCTATCAACTGCTTCACTTACAAAACTTCTTTAAAAATTAATATGTTTCTCCACAATGTGGCATAATAGGTTATTTTTTTACAGCTCTCAGATTGGACATAGTTGTAAAACACCGTTTTCTCTCCTTCTCTATGGTAAATTACAATCTACAAATAAAACTGCCTAAACCTATTTGCAGTGACTCTCTTTCAGGTACATGAAAGAGATGTTCATGTGTGATCTATTTGTTGGTGGTCTTCTTCAAACTGTTTTCCCCAGATTTTTCATACACATGCATTTCACAGACGCATTTATATTGGCCTTAAGTCCTGCACATGTATCAGCCAACTTGTATTTGATCTACATTGGCCTTATCCCAGGTCTTGTGGGCCTTAGTGAGGCACAGAAATGTTTATAAAACTGAAGAATGGACCTCCTACTAGTGTTCTTTTAAGAAATTGTCCGTATTTGGATCAGAAACATTAAAAAGTGTATTTAAGCATTCCTTTAGTATAATTTCATGGAAAACATTCTTAATTTTAATATAACCAGTTAATGTTAATTAAATGTCTGCAGTACAAGCAAACAAAAAAAAAATGAGAATTTAATCTTCCCCTGTAAATGTTAAAAATATGTGTACTACGAAAAAATAAAAACAATCTTTCCCAGCAAGAAGCACTCGCAATAAATCAACTTCTGAGGGTTGCAGCAGCCCTTTTTGTGACACTGTGTGACATAAACAAAAAATCTGAACATGAAGTACCATTCTTGGGAAGGAATTTAACAAAGCTGCAATGTGGTCACCTCATTAGAGAGAGATCAAATGCTGCTAATAAACGCAGATATCTTGGAGAGAAAAATCCATGGGAAGAAAAAAAGTGAGACTGCCACATCTGCTGCTGGCAAGAAGTACCAAAAAGGACTTGGCGTTGTGGACACTTGAGTCCCGCAAGTGTTCACTATGGATTAACCTATTTGTACTGGCCATTAATTTAGCTGCCAAATAAGGATCCAGCATTACTCAAAGGCCCCCAGACCCACTTTCCAGTGGAGAATCAGAGTTTGGTTTCTCCAGCACAGGTGTAGGGACAGCCTCCCTGGCAGACTGAGCACACTGGGAGAGTCCCAGCTCTCCCAGCAGCCTGAGCTGCCCATCAGGACAGGGCTGTGGGTGTCCGGGGAGGGACCACCCTCTGCAGGGTGTACAGATACCCCAGCAAATGTCCACCCCTTGCATGGGGCTGGAGATGGCTTGGAAAGGGAAACTGAAGGGGCATCCACCAAGGAACCTTAAGTCTAAGTGACTGCCCTTTCCGTTTATTGTATTATCCCTATGCCTTTCATATTTCATTGATTTTTCTTGTCTTCCCCCTTTATCTTCGTGTCTTTGAGACCCTTAATACAAAAATACAGCTTGTGATAGTTTTTATGTTCCTGTTAATTACTTCTCCAGTTTTGAAAAATAAAATTTTCCTTAATGATTTAAATTTTCCATCTTTACAGATACTGACTACTTCACACACACGAGTTTGAAAATTCAACATGCCTGTTTTATTTTGTGCATTAAAATCACCTACTCTATCAAGTGATATATGTGAATAGTTCTTACAGAATTGTTTCACAGACACAAGCAAATGCATAAAACTGAAAAAACCCTGAAGAATTCTATTTTTGTATGAATAGTGAATTATTCAGAAAACAGAACTACAGAGAGATGTCCTGCAAAGTAAGATTAAATCTGGTGAAAAAAAATCTGATTTTTTTATCTTTAACTAGTTGTAACATTAGAATTTTCTAACACATCAAAATGAGATGTGTCATTTCAGAAAAACAGGGTTTTTACAATGCTTTAAAAATAAAACTGCTCACATTTTCAATCAAAATTCCATTATTTTTAACTGAAACCCTGATATGACAAAAAAAACCCCAATAATTATTTTGTGATTAAATCGAAATAAAATGCTTTAATTTTTGATTCAGATATAAATTTTAAAATCTATTATATACTCTTTTAACAACAATCAAATTGGGTCACAATTGTTACTACAAAAAGAAATTACTTACATCACAGTAGCAAAAGTCATGCTATGTACAAATAAATGTGAAATTCAGAGACAGTGAATAGTGATGATACTTGAGGTAACAAATTAAGAACTTCAAATCCTATGCCACACTCCCATGTTAAGAATTAACCAATTCCTCTGCCAAGCTGGACAATACAAGAACATACTTCCTCTCTTTTGATATCATGATCTGAGTAAGATTATAAGAGCCAACACAGACACCAGTGCCAGAAGAAAGGAAATAAATATCAGTAAAACCAGAAGGAATTAAAACAAAAATCTGAGAACAAAGCTTATGAGTTTATGGCCTTTAAATCCTTTACAGGGTGTGAGTCTCAGAGACATCAAAGTAAACATTGTCATCCTGAAAGGTTCCAGCAATTCTATCATAACCCATGTTACTCTTAATATTTTTCCAAGCGGTTCTGAACTTAGGGGCTCAGAGAGATCCTAGTCCTACAAAACTACACTAGCTGTATGTGAATAAAATATCTTGAATTTCTATTGCAAAGGGTTACAGCAACACCTGTTTTTAAAAATTCTCTCTATGGGAAAAAAAAAGGAATGGCCATTAATTTCTGTACTGCTTCTTTATTTCAAAATACTTTATATCTCTTTCAAACTGGCAATAGCTGACAGGGAAAAAGAAAGTTTTGCACCGAAGTGAAAATCTGTATTCATCATTCAGCATGACTTTTTAAAATAAAAGAAGCACTGTTTTTTTCTATCTTTTAGTCTCTGCTGTTTTGGAGGGGAAAATATTTCCTCTCTTTGATTTCATGATCTGAATAAGTTTTTAAGACCCATTTAACAAGACAGAATACAGTGTTAAAAGACAGGAATAAAAATCAATAAAACCCGAAGGAATTAATCCAGAAATCTCTGGTAGCTCAAAACTACCATTCACTTGAACAACTTTTAAAGAAATAAATTATTCACTCCAACACTGTGCTGAATACTCTTTGTACAATGAATCATCTCTCTGAATTGACTGGAACTGGCAGAGCTAAAGGCCAATATACTGTTTGCTTTCTCCTCTCAAACTTGTGCTCTTTCAAAAGAAACCAGGCTTGTCTCCTCCCGTACCAGTGCATACAGTGAAATGGCTCAAAGAACAGCCTCACAAAAAGCCAAACATAGATGCTCATAGAGCTTATAATGTAAAAAGCCTTCAGCACATCCTTAGAGGACCTTAACACCATCTACCCTTAGTATTAGGCATTCCTCTGAAAAGCAAGGTTTCACCACCAGAGGCAGGCTGTGGCTGTGAAACTCAGCTATCCAGACTAAGACCTCTACACTTCAAGGAAACCATCACTCTGCACAGCCCTGTGTAGGTGGCATCTTTGCTCTGTTATCCATGGCTGCCCTCTAGTTACATGCCCAAGCAGAGATGAATGATAACCTGGCTAAGGATGGGTTTCAGAATAATTCTAGTTTTAAACCACCATTTTTTTTGCAAAGGAAATGCACAGGGTGAAGTCTTCTTTTTGCCTGATTTAGGAAGAGTTTAACAATCTTACCAAGCACCCCTTCACTCTTACTCAAAATCAGCCACCAGACGAACCCAGGCATCCTCAGCCACCATCCTCTGATGCCACAAACTGTCCACAGCTCCTTACTTCTGCAGGAAGAAAAAAGGTTGACACTTGCCGTTGCCTTCAGAGGAAGAAACATGCAAGCAATTTGCTTTCACCTTTTCCATACCTTGGATGCAGTAACTGGAGAAGTTCTGGTTTTAGCAATACATAACTTGGAGTTAGAGGTAAATTAGTGTTGTGGTAAATAATTCCTATTTTAAGAAAATATGTTCAAGTACTACTGAAGTGGGGGGAAAAGAACAATGAAGGGCTAATAGAGAGAAAAATACTTACAGCTCCATCTGTTGCTGGAGATGGGTAGTAATTCAACTACAAAAAAGTCAAAAGCCAAGTCTACCACCAACTGATAAGAGTTCTGGCTAAAGGAGCTGAATTCTGGAGAATAAATCAAGCTCCAAGTGTAAAAACTAATGATTTAACAACAAGTGTCAGATTTTTTTTTAATCATCAAAATAGAAACTATAAAAATATTTTAAAACTCACATAAATGCTTACAATACATGCCAAAGTGAAACCTGAACTGAAATTTCATCCCTATAAGTGATAGGTGATAGTGCCCTTAATTTTTAAAAGAGACATTTAATCTCTAGAGACCATAAGCTGCCCTGGATCAACAATTATTCTCATACAAGCCTATATTGCATTAAACATGACAGAAACACAATTATTTCTGAAATCTCTGAGTGTTATCAGAATCTCAGTATTAAATAAAGATATAATGGTACCTTATATCTTAATAGATATCATAAATCTGTTTACTTTTCTGTCATTAGAATTCTGCAAAATATATTTTAAACCAACGATTACAATAATGCAGAGGTGTTGGTAACATAATGTCTGTTCTTTCTAGAAACTGAAAAGTGGCTCTTTTCAACCATCTGTGTAGATGATTAAATCATGCTCAGCAAAACCATGGGTTTTCTCATTCAATTAATTAAATGCATCTAGGTTTCACTTCCATTCGTTTATGATATTCAAAAGCCCAGTGAAACAAAAGAGTTACAAATGGGTTTGCATAATTCTGATTTTGGGCAATCCACCAGTGACGTATTTCTGCTTGTCAAAATGGCCAGGTACCGGCTAGTTTTGGCAATACATACTTTTCGGGACTAGCAATAAAAGCATGTTATACCGAGGATCTTTACGTGTCATGCACATTTACAAATATTTCCCAATTATCTTTTTTTCCCTGGATGTTTCACAGCAATCAAGAGAAAAGGTACCAATTCAAATTCTAACCCACAGATACTGCTTGTCCCGTTCTACTCCAATTATTAAGGGGTTAAAGTGGGTAAACTGAATTCACCGTATCTTCACTTTATAAAGTTAGTCAGAAAATGTCTTTTTCATTCATGACAATTTGTAAATATTGTGTGCAAATATAAGTGTGCATGAAGGAAAGACGAAGAATTCGTGTTTTTAAGAATGGCTACAGTGTGTGTGTGTGTGGTGCCCTGAATTACCCTCAAAATGTGCAGATGACTGTTACCGAAGGAAGTGGAAGGAACAGCATGTTCACCAACTACAGAGCCAGGAATAACAGAAGCCACACATCCAACAACAGCCATATGACTACAGGCAGGCTCTGATCGGGCACTTCCATTCAGGATTAACATAATGTTTATATGAAGCAGAAAAATGCACCTCGCTTACAGAAAGAGACATATTTCTCTAAGAAATGTGTGCCCATGAAACAAGAAGCAGAATCTCCAGCCTCTTGACTGACCACATGGATGAACCCTCAGACTACAGGTGCTGGCTACGGAAACAGGATTTGAAATTCTGTTTCCAGAAAGCACACACCTTGGGTTTCACCACAGAGATCAGATCCCCAGTTCTCAGTGTACAAAAGGGATTTTCTGACTGGCACTTTACTCCTGCACACAGTGGCATTGCTGCACCAAGTGAAACAGAAGAGTGAAGGGGCAGCAAATGGAAGCAGGGCCCCATCCTTGTCTTTATTAATTATTTCAGAGTCCTCAATGTTTTAACACAAAAAAGATTTCAAAATGTTAATAAAAATATACCTCCAGGCTAACAAAGGTCTTCATAATATCCCGAACTCAGCATCCAAGGATGAATCCAGAGCCATTAGCTACATCTGAAATAATCATTACAATTTTACACGTGTTTTTAGAATTCACATGTGAAGTAAATTTAATCTGTTTGCCCTTACCTACTTTTTTTGTCCCCAGGCTTCATTTTTATCCTCATGTCAGTGAAACATATAAGATAATTATTTGAATTACTACAGTAATAAAACCTACCGTAACAAACATAGTTTAAATTTTATCTTGAAAAAGAAAATCTCTTCAGACACCATCGTGAGGACCAACCTTCAGGTTACTCTGGAGAGCACACAACAGGACAGGACAGAGGTCAGATCAGTACTGATCATGGGTGAGAGATGGGCGGTCTTCTCCCTTTTTGTGGGGAAAGCCCTGATAGGAGAGGAGACAGACTAACATCTAGTCCCTCCTCACAGAGCTCTGCAGTTACTGTATAAAATAAATTGCTAATCTAAAAGGTATACACTGCAGGCAGATGAGGGTTTGCTGCCCTTCAGGAACTTTTTGCTAGCAATCAGCCTTGAACTCTTGAAAGGGGAGGCCTGCATGCAGCCACCTGTCTTCCTCAGTGCTCAGGCTGCCAGGCTGGTGCGTTGGAGGGTGGTTCCACACTGCTCCTGGCCATAGTAAAGAGCCCACTCCAGAAAAGCCATCCTGGAGAGGACTCCAGGCTGTGCAATGCCAGGCAAGGTGCCTGCTGTCTCTGTAGCTCCTGCTGAGGTGTTCCCATGGCCACCTGCCATGGCCTGGTGCCTATCTGTGCGTATGAGCACTCTCTGCCTCCAAAGGAGGGAGGCAATGTTAGATTCCAGGCTGGAGTAACCCCTGTGCTGGAAGCCCAGCGGGGGCTGGGGAACAAAGGGCTGCCAAGGAGCTTTTCAGCAGTGGGACAGGAACAGTGGCAGAGCTCCAGTACTCCAGCCTTTGCCCTGGTGCTGCTTTATACGATATATCTGTATGCAAGCACTTGTATTTACATAAACTAGCGCTTCCGCTGCCACCCAGTGCAGAGGGTATCAAAAAATCCCCTTACAGTCTTTGCTTTAGGTGCTGCTCCCACAACCATTTGCTTCCTTCTTCTGGCTTGAATGGTTTTATTTATTCAATATGTTTTTCCTAAGTGGATATGATTCTGTTTGTTTTACTATCAAGACAGTAATTTGGGAACAAAACAAAAACTAATGTTTCGTAAAGGAGCCTAACCAAGGTGATGGTGTGAATTAACAAATTGAGCCCCATGACATCAGGAAAAGGTCTGTGTCCACAGGAAATGTCACATCTGCATGTACCCCTCTGAAGTCCTTTCAAATCACCTGTCTCTAAGACATCAAACAGCCTTGCTACAGATGGCTGCCCAGCACCTGGCACATGTGTGTGCTCCATCAGCCTGGCATCAGTTTGCCTGTCTCATACCAGCATTCCTGGCAACTCCTTAATGCCCTTCCCAGGACAGCATGGTTTCAAACCAAAAGATTCAAGCACAGCTCAGAACCTCTTCAACATAAAATCGAAGGTGACATGCACAAGTCAATGCCAAACAGTTTGGAGGATGATTTAAGCAGCCTTTGGGAAGAAGGTGTAAAGGAAAGCACTGTAGGTCTGAAAGGAATGCAGGGACAAGCCAGAAGCACAAACCCCCAGAAAATGAAGGGAATCACAGGAAAGAAAAATGTAGAAAGGAGGTATCGGAGGACTGCAATGAGGATGGGTGAATGTATTTTCCCAGCTAGTGAAATGCAAGGCACAGGAAGCGTCCTTCCTACCCAAGTGGAATATAGGGCTTAAAATTTAATTAATGCTTTCTTCTGTCCTTTTTGATCTTTGCACAAAGCCTTTCTTCACACAAAGGACAGAGAGGTTTCTGTGGGGCTGTGTGGCAGGGCAGCCAGTCTCCCTCGGTTCAGGCATTTCCCGTGTTTCCCGGCATAAATGGGATGCCTCTCCCTGTTCTTCCTGCCTGTCCCTCGACCTCCGGAGGAAGGTATTCCTGGGACATTTCACTGCTGCAAACACCCCAGCCCGTGTGACAAAAGTTGCTGCGGACCAATTTGCTCTTGCCACCGGAGAAGTTGAAACATTAGCCCAGGACCAGCCAACACCGTCTCCCCCGCCCCGGCCGGGCTTGAGCTCCGCTCTTGTGCCGCCTCCGTGGGCCCGGCTGGAGCGGGGCTGGCGGCGGGAGCTGCGGGGCGGGCGCGGGCACCGGGAGGGGAGCGGGGACTGCCCCGTTGCCTTGCAGGAAGGCGGGACGCCGGCGCTGCCGGCCCCACGGCTGCCATCGCCCCCTGCGTGCCCTCTGGCTGCCCAGATTTTTCTTTAAAAATAAAAATTGAGCAAGTATCCCTTCTCTCTTAAATACCTCAGCTCTAAGGAAATGGGACCGAGGGTTGCCACAAAAATTGTGCCGAGTATACTGCACCTGCGGGAGACCCCGCAAGGGAGGAAAGCTCGGGGACACACCTTTTGGCGGCCATTGTCACGGAGGCGAAACGTGACCGACCCGCTCGAGGGCACCTCTGGCTGAGGAGGGAGCCTGCTGAGGAGCAGGAATTTCTTGACAAAATCTCGGGATCCTGAAAAGCTGAAAGAAACGCCAGCAGAAGTTCCTGACATCTGCATCATCCGCCTTGCATAATTTTGCATTTGAGATGCTCCCGTAGGAGAAGACCGTGTCATGAGGAAAGCATCGCCACCCTTTATCCTGTGTGGGAAGCACAAAAATGTGTTTCTGGGACGATCAAGGCTGTGGGGGAAAGGGGTATCGTGTTCTCACCAGTTCTGTGCTTTGCTCGAATTAAACTCCGGAAAAGCAATAAATTAAGAATAACTTACCCGGTCAGGCTTCCTATTTTTCTTTTACGGGTGACATATCCCTGAACGGATCGCAGAGTTCTCAAATATATTTCTTTTCAATCATACGAAGAGATATTTCACAAAGGGCATTTTTATGCCACCTTAAAAACAAAACAAAACAAAACAAAACAAACAACAACAACAACAAAACTAAAGCGAATTGCCCTGAGCATCTGTCTCCCAAAGCCAGTCGGTCTCAGAGCTGGCTGCAACGCCCGCCCGCACTTAATTTTCTGCCCTAGCAAATCCTAATTCCTATGAAGTCTGAAAGCTTATTTATATTTAAAAGTTCATTTCGGGAACAGCTGTCCCAGCAGAAGTCAAACAGCATACGCTGATGGCCGGCACAAACTGCGATTTTAAGGCATTCGTTAAAACATACGCGTCTCTGCCCTCTGCCCACCATTCCCAAGTGACCTGTCCAGGGCACATCAGCGCCAGCCGATACTTCACGGCACATGTGCATGTGCGCATTGAGTTGCGGAAACGGATTAGGCTGCAAAGTAGGGGGTTTGGTTTGGTTAGTTTGGTTTGGTTTTCGGTTGGTTGGTTGGTTGGTTGGGTTTTAGGGGGGTGGTCGTTTTGGTTTTGCTGCTTTTTTTTCCTTTAATTTAATTTAAGCAAAGTTTTATTTAAATGAAAGGTAGGCACCTGCAGTATTTGCCGCTAACATTTTAGACCAAACAGAAACGATACCCGAAACACCGGTTCGGGTATTTCCATCTTCGAATGATTCAATTAGGCTTAAATCCCCCGCTTCTCCCCGCTGCAGCGCCCGGCGGGACCAGGTGAGGCCCCCGCAGGGCGGCGGCTGCGGCCCGGGGCGGGAGGGGCGAGCCCGGCAGCGCCTCGCGGCACTCGCAGTGCTCATCACAGCTTTGTCCCTTCGCTCAGCTGCGAGGAACGGGCCGATGTTGCGGCGAAGTAGCTAACACCTCGCTCGCGTTTCCCAAGGTATCTGGAGTAAGGTATCTGACATGAGGCGTTGGAGAGCCGTGGGTGGGGGGGATATCGAGGGGTGCGCGAGCAGAGCCGGGAAGGCAAACCGCAAAGGCGCTTCGCCGGGCACGGGAACGTCCTCGCACTCCACTGCCCGTCCGGAGCGGGCGAGTTACCGGGCAGGGAGGCGAATTGCTGCACCCGAATGCTCAGGGAAGCGCTGGACCGCCGCGCCCGGCGGAAGAAGCCGGGGGGGGGCGCGGCGGGGGAGGGGCAGCA